>JAHLJT010005437.1:28732365-29153187 GCA_031308135.1 Acheta domesticus | reverse complement strand
ACAGACTTTGAGGCAAAAATCGTTAAAAATGAAAAGTTGGGAGGAAAGTGTGGAGGGGGAGCATTTGGGAGCGAGAAGTAGGGTGGAGTTTGATTCCAATAATTCGATATGTTCCTGGGACTGAGAGTGAGAAGAGCAGAACGTGAGATATGATTAGAAACGAGAGGAGGGTGTCTTTCCCTTGTTGAGGAAAGCAATAGGTGCTGAACGTCTGAGTGGAAATTGTGAGTCAGACGATAAAAATCGGTAGATAGCATGATCTTCCGTAGTGCCGCCCATAGGGCAATGCACAATGAAAGAATTAGTGAGAGACATTACAATGGGCGCAGATATCTACGATGGCATCATACTATTCCCTTGCAGGATATTAATTTTAGTGTCTTAACATAAATTTCTGCAAAAAAAGAAAAAAATATTGCAATGCTGGGAAATAACGATAAATTACTGCAAACACAAGGTGTTTCTAAAAACAAACTCTACTTAAAATCAAGCACGGGGTCTAAATTATCATAAGCGTTGTTGACGATTGATAACGAAAACTACTGGTGATAATAATTTGTTTTAGATTACGATATTGCTAATGTAATCGAAAGAAAACTTAGTTCATTGTCGGAAAGAAAGTGGTTAAAGGGAGAACAAAGTTTCAAATCGATAACACATTACCTGCCCAGCAGAGAAAATTGTTAGTAAAATTCGAGAGGTAATTATTTGTGCACACATGAGAAATGGAGGGGTCTCCTTTGTGGGTTTGACGTTGCGTTGAGAGACGTGTCAAAGAGGTTGCATATTTAATGAATGTGAGGTCAGCCTTTGTTAAGAGTAAAGTGTCAAAGTAATTTTATGAAACAAAATCAGAGGAAATAAATTAGATAAATATTTGATTGTGAATACCTGTTCAGTCTTGTGGTATTACTTAACTAACATACACGAGAACAACAGGGAAAATTTAACTCTTCATCGAAGTCAATCAAAAAATTTTAAAAAATAGTATTAGGAAGAAAAAATAGAGAAAACAAACATAAGTAGTTTATCTGTTATTCATTAAAATAATAACACGAAAGTTGTATTCACTCTACCTTATTCTATTTGGCATTACGTGCGTTGTTTAGGGTGAAATATATTAAGGAATCGCTTATCTGCTATTTTAAATTAACTTAAACATTCTATGTTATTCATTAAGGAGGCAATGAGAAGTTCCTCCACCTTGTTCTATTTGACACGACGGGTGGTGTTCATGATGTAGTATATTAAACCATCGCTTACCGGTTATTGTACACGAACTAAAACTTTCCGTATTTAAACATAAAACAATTCTAGTTTTCTTGATAGAGCAAAAATGTACCAGAATATGAATCAGCTTCTTTTACACAATTTAGTTTTGGTCAAGTACAGTAAACGTATATTTTTAAGGATTCAATGAAAATAAAGATAAACTAATTAAATCCTTCTCTCAGCAATTGTGCATACAGAGTTACTAGACTTGTTGGATTAAAAACTACCCTACAATCGTCAAAATAATTTTACTTTTTACCCTTCAGTGGTCGTGCTCGTAACTTCAACGTAGGGATCACGTGGATTACAACTGTTTTCTATTTGAAGAAAAATCTCATTGCTATTGTTATGAACAAATATTCGTTTTAGCAATATATAGACAGGTATGGTTGGTATATAAACAGTTATTACTTGTAAAATATTATTTATTTAAGTTTCTGACATTTTAGAAATATTACGAAATACTACACACATTTGGATGTATTATGCTTGTAAATAAATATACACATGAATATCAGAGTAGATGAGCGTTATTGAAATGTCTCATGTGCCATATCATGCGCGCTTGATATACTTTGTCTTATGTATAACAAACAAAGCAAGTTATCAGATTTGTGTAAATATTTTCAGGCTATATTCTGAACATGTTTCCGTGAGCATTCTACATGATAATTTTGCAATTTTTCTGAGATGTTCTAGGCACGTGTAAAGTACACAGCTAGGGCAGATTTGTTCAGTCCTGTTGTTTTGTAACATGTGTCATTACAAATTGAATTTTTAAAAAAAAAACAACCATAGTCAAAAAATACAAAATTTCAGAACAGTCAAAAACGTTCCATGACGAAATTGGTAGACATTTGAAGAAAGCAATTTGTGTGTACTTTCTCAAGTTATTGTAAATACTGAGGAATGCTTGAGTAGCTAGGAAGCTTGAACTATGTGGAAATTGGAACTGAGGAAAGTATTGGATAAAGTGGGGTGTGTAAGGATTATGATGTTATTTTGAAATATTAAGAAATTTTTATATCAAAATTACTTGTTTGAGGAAATAATACTACAATATTTGAAGGAATAATGCTAGAATTTAATGCACATAAGCAATGTGGAATATTATTGACCAACTTATTGTTCTTTGCCACTGCTGGTATCATTATCAATGTTTTTTCCACATTAGCAGCTGCCTCTGATGACAACTTTTGGTACAAATCTCTGTTAGAAAGTGGCTGTATATATTAAGAAAACTTCTGAAGTTTCATTTGTGATTAAAATGTGCTTCTCCTTTAACCTTCTCTTACTACATCCTTTTTCCTCCCTTTCTTTGGTTTACGTCTTTTCCACTCTGTTCTTTCTAGATCTGGCGTAGAACCCATTTCTAGCAGTTACTTTCTCCTTTGCTTGCTCAGATTCACTACACAAAGAACGTATATGTCACGAGAACAGGTTATACACTATCACCAAACTTCAAAAACCAAAATACTGGTTATGCAGAATAACCACGTTCACAAAACACGCATTATCGCCTGTTGAAAATTGAGGTAAACTATATTTGAGAAATAATCTCGAGAAAACTTTCATTTAAAGGGACTGTGGTTATTTTACCAAAAAAAAGACCTGTACAATGATTCTTATATAAAAATTAAAATATTCAGATCTAATAACTAAGGACAGGCACTGAATTTGTTCTCAACAACACAATCAGTAAATGGTGGCTACGAAGCTGTAGCATCAGTTCGGGTATCTCAAAATTTCAATTTGGGACTAAGGTTTTTTAAAAAACTTCAATTTCAACTTTCAGTTTTAGAGATGTTAATAGTTATATGTCTGTGTAGCTTTGATATTCCAATGAAATGATATAAGGTAACGACGGGTAATATTGCCTTGGGTGAAACATTGCAACAACTTCAAAAAACTTAAGTAGCACAGTCTGTATAGTACATTTATTTGTTGTCTGTGTTCCCATAGTTAGATACCTGTCTTAGGAACATTATATACAATCGTTTGTTGTGTTGTGTTAGAGTTGTAACCTAAAATGTCCGTAAATATGTATGGTGTATTGTGATGCAGCCAAATTTCGTATTTGAAACTTCATTAATTTTGGATTAATTGAGTTAAAATAAACAACATAGATAAGTAAATATGTCAATTCCTAGGCATGCTATGTCGTGACTTAATAATTATTCATTATAAGAAAGACAAAATGTATTAATAGCTTATACTATTTTCAGGTTAACATTGCCATACTGGCAATCATGCCCCTACATTTATATCTTTTGAGAAGAAATTCTTACATTGAAACAATTGACATTTGTAAATTTATATATCAATTCTAAAGCACATGACTTATAAATTGTAAACATTGATTCATTACATTTGATACAAAATTACTTCTGTGTTGTCGCCATACTTGCCCTGTAATGTTGCCACGTAGACAAATAAAACATTCAATATCTAAGGTTTAGAAGCCTGTGATGAAGTTAAAACGCACTAAGGATTGGAAAAGTAAATAGTGGAAAATTAAGACGGAAAAAGCTACTGAACTGTATGGAATTAGCAGGTCCACTTTAAATGACGTAGATGAGTGTGATATGCCAAAACCGATATTGTTCCATAGCTTCCCAGAAGAATTATATAAAAATGTGAAAGCACTTTTTCCCTATCACATTTTATCACAATGTAAAACAGTAAACCTTCTTTTATACTAAGTTCTTGAAGCAGTATTTATCTCTCTTTAGAGTATTTAAACTGTCTAAAACCAAAGACTAATAATGTTCTGATGCATATTTATGTGTTCATGTTTCCTATCTAACTCTCGCATATTTAAACATTGTCAGAGACTTGGAAATAAATAAAGATGGCAATGTTTGACCTCTGCGGGGTAACATTGCCTCTTTGCTAGCTTTTAAAAAAGTAATAAAATCTTTGAAATTATGAAATCTGTGACTTCAATATTTGAAGAAACTGTGGTGTCCATGGATACAGCACAACAATAAGACGTGAGGGGCGCTACCGTCTGCGGGTGCAACACAACGCGCCACGCCCGTAGTTCGAGCGGTCGCCGTAGTCAGCGCCAGCGTCAGCGGCAGCTCCGCTGGCAACGCGACGGCGGGCCGAGCTTCCGCTGAGTGGGTCCGGCGAACCGGGAGCGTTTCCCCTCGCCGCCTGGGAGGGGCTAGCAACGCCCTCCCCTTCGCGGCGGCGCTTGACAAGCAGGGCGCAGCGCCCCCCGAGGCAGCCGCAGTGAGAGCCGAGACAGGAGAGACGGCGCCGACCCAGTCAACGGGAGAGAGGTTCGGGAGCCCAGCCCGACCGCGGACGTCGTACGCAAGAGGCCGTGCGACCAGCAGCCGTGCCAGTCACGCACGGAGGGGTAACGGGCCAGTAGTGTCTCGTGGAGCAGCCGCGCCGTGGAGACGCGCGGTACTGGTGTGCCCAGCGACACGCAAGACGAAGTCGTGCAGGACGCACACTTCGCCTATGGGAGAGAGCCGCGCCGTGGAGACGCACGGTACTGGTGTGCCCAGCGACACGCAATAAGAAGTCGTGCAGGACGCACACTTCGCCTATGAGAGAGAGCCGCGCCGTGGAGACGCGCGGTACTGGTGTGCCCAGCGACACGCAAGAAGAAGTCGTGCAGGACGCACACTTCGCCTATGAGAGAGAGCCGCGCCGTGGAGACGCGCGGTACTGGTGTGCCCAGCGACACGCAAGAAGAAGTCGTGCAGGACGCACACTTCGCCTATGAGAGAGAGCCGCGCCGTGGAGACGCGCGGTACTGGTGTGCCCAGCGACACGCAAGAAGAAGTCGCGCAGGACGCACACTTCGCCTATGAGAGAGAGCCGCGCCGTGGAGACGCGCGGTACTGGTGTGCCCAGCGACACGCAAGAAGAAGTCGTGCAGGACGCACACTTCGCCTATGAGAGAGAGCCGCGCCGTGGAGACGCGCGGTACTGGTGTGCCCAGCGACACGCAAGACGAAGTCGTGCAGGACGCACACTTCGCCTATGAGAGAGAGCCGCGCCGTGGAGACGCGCGGTACTGGTGTGCCCAGCGACACGCAAGACGAAGTCGTGCAGGACGCACACTTCGCCTATGAGAGAGAGCCGCGCCGTGGAGACGCGCGGTACTGGTGTGCCCAGCGACACGCAAGAAGAAGTCGTGCAGGACGCACACTTCGCCTATGAGAGAGAGCCGCGCCGTGGAGACGCGCGGTACTGGTGTGCCCAGCGACACGCAAGACGAAGTCGTGCAGGACGCACACTTCGCCTATGAGAGAGAGCCGCGCCGTGGAGACGCGCGGTACTGGTGTGCCCAGCGACACGCAAGAAGAAGTCGTGCAGGACGCACACTTCGCCTATGAGAGAGAGCCGCGCCGTGGAGACGCGCGGTACTGGTGTGCCCAGCGACACGCAAGAAGTCGTGTCACATATCCGTTGAGAGTGAGTAAGGATCTTGTCTACACGTAACGAGTACGATATTCTAAAATTTTCTAATTGTGAACCAATGCATGATAATGTACACATGTGTGCATTTCTTATGCAATTTTCATAGTTGATCGGTTTTAATATATTTCAATTAACTGTTGACTTTGTCCACAAAGTATCTATTCGTGTAATCAGACATTTTCGTAGACTTCAGTACCCGCATTCTGTTCACATTCGCTGTCGTGCACCGACCTGATTTCAGTAATTAGTCTTCAGCAGGATTGCCTTCTCCTTAGGAAACACCAATGCGTTGTTCTTCATTCACTTCCAAACTGTGACATGTTAACCTTTACTTATACTGACTGATAAATATAAATCACTCGTGTATTCATTAACCATCGCCTCGCCCAGACCTTCCCACAATACTAGAAACTCATAGAGTAACGATTGACATCGACAGTTAGTAACTGTACCGCGAGAAATCGTTATTATTTAATCATCTTTCGTGATAAATTAGGAGATGGGGTCATCTAGGAAAGGTTCTGAAGAATTTATACCAAAACGTTGTCAACTCTCGCTGTAAACAGTGAATGGATCAGAATATACACTCATCGTCATAAAGAAAGCTGCACCCAGAAGGACGAGGCGGATTGCGAAAATTGTTGGCAGGCAGGTAGACGGTACCACGAATGCAAAATGATTACACTTTCACATTTGTAGGACCAACATCTATTGCGGTACACGGCCACAGACGGTTCATGTTAATATGGCGTGGGGCCGCCATGTTGGCAAACACACGCGTGCAGATGTCGTGGCATGGAGTTGTACAGGTCTTTAATAGAGTCCTGTGCTAGTCCATGCCATCCAACCTGCACCTGAGCGCGCAGTTCTTGCAGATTGGCGGGCGGGTAGGGGTGGTATTCTGATCGCACACTCCATTGCACCACAAACATTGTCGCCCGAGGAGAGGTCTGGCAATGCGGCTGGCCATGGCAGAGTATTCACGGCTGCAAGGCATACTCGAGAGATGGCTACAGTATGCGGACGCGCGTTATCCTGTCGAAATAGGGCATGGGCATGGGCGTTCACGAACGGCAGAGCCACCGGTTGCAAGATCTTCTGAATGTACCGTGTGGCTGTCACTGTGCTCCTGAGGAACACTAACAGTGAACGAGCGCCATGGGATATCGCGCCCCCACACCATCATTAGGCTGGTGGGACGTGTGATGGAATATCACAAACCGCACATCGTGGCGCTCCCCCACTATGCCTCCAAACACGGACACGGACGTATGGTCGTCGCCAACAAGACAGAAGCGAGACTTGTCGCTGAAGATGACCCGCTGCCAGTCTGCACGGCCGCAGGTTCGTAATTTCCGACATCAGGTGAGTCTGTAGCGGCGTTGCTGGGGTGTGAGTAGCAGACGTAAGGGTTGGTGTGACGATCTCTGCGTTGTGCAATCACCAGCCAATGGTTCTGGCACTTACAGGATGGAGAGTGCATGTTGCACAGCCCGCTGAAAAGCACCTATCATTGGCGTTGGAACTTTTCGCACGTGGCGGATAATCCGTCGGTCCTCCCTCCTCGTGGGGCGTGGCGGACTTCCAGATCCTGCATTTCGTGTGTGGTGCCTTTCTCAATCCATTGCCGCCAACAGGGGCCGATAGTGGCGTCGATACGACTGGTGTGGCGCGCAATGCGGCAACAGAACCACCAGCCTCCCACACACCCACGAAGTGGCTCCTGTAGAAAGCGTCTAACGACAACTGGCTGTCGAACGCGTCCCCTAGGCATAGTGTACGTGCAGGTGAAGCTCTGGCGGCGCTACCCGATGTCGCAAGGGCTGGCAGGGCTGTTTGAAGCCCTCTTATCACGCCCGGTGGGCGCGACGTAATGCCCCTACCCCAGTCCTTCCAGTGCGCGGCCGACCGTGAAAACGAAATCATTGTCTTAGGGAATGGTGTGCAAAATACCCAACGACTTTGCAGCAGATCAGTAAGGTCCTTCGGGGTGAAGCTTTTTTATGACGATGAGTGTATTACAATAGTAATTTACTCGACCACTGAAGGGTTTAGTCGCATTTTTAAATTGAAAACCTTTTCATTATTTGCATTTATTGTATTTCATCAATACTTTCATATATTGTATTTCGATACAGAAAACAATTTTTAAGTTTTAATATCGCTCTTTATTTTTTTAGATTGCTTTGTAATTTTCGACTCTTTTTTTTCAACATTCTCGTCTAGGAATCTTTCGTCCTCGGGGAGTTGTCAGGATATTGCGCCCCGACATATTTTCCAAATTTCGTTTCTAATGTGTTGGCGTAGGACCCTCTACCCCATAATAAAATGCAATGCAATTGAATCAACATTTTATTGTAAAGTAATGCTAGTAAATGCCGGAGTACAGAACAGTTGTGCAGTCGAATCAATACAGGGAATATTAAACTACTACAATAATAGGGCGTAGGCGTCGGAGACACTGCTGTTAGGACCACAAGTGCCAAAAGTATTGGAAATATATATATGCTCCTGCCATACGTCAAAAACATAAAATAATTAACAGTCATCAACTAAATTGTCATTATATACTGCTAATTTCACAAAACATTGGCTCTTAACGAACGGAGCTAACCAGGTCATACGTAAAAGGTCGTTTTGCTTATTTCTTCAATATTTCAGTCACCCATTACGAACTGAAATGTAGTTATTCTCCCTACATATTCTTTTGATATCTCTACTGTATTACGAATGGAACTACGCCGTCAGTAAAGGACAAGGGTACTTCAAGCCTGGGCCCCATGTAATGTTTTGGCGCGTGAGCTTAAACTTAACACGTGCGCACTTCATGTTTATTTCCATAGAAGAGCTTGCTCTTAAATATTCATCAGCCCCATTCCGCTTCCGCACAGAGAATGTAGTAACTGTAAGCGATACTCTGAATGTATCACTCCGCTGCCTTCTCGCCAGCACTTCGGGGTCACTGCCCTCTAAAGTTTCGACTACGTTAGTGTAACTGTTGGTAATGCAGATACTTTTTTCAATAAAGAATGAGACACTGATGTTGTCTGGTATCAATGTTTTTATTTACAGCTGAAAGATCTTTTCCGATAGCTTAGCTATCATCATCAGAGATATCTGAAAAAAATTACAAAATGTTTGAAAAGAAAGTTGCATTACAAAAGGTTATTAACAAAATTAAGTTTTCGTAAACAATTGTTGGTGCCAGATGCGTAAGCAAGCTAGATCGTTACCTTACAGCCTCTGGGCGGAAAACGAAGTTCAGCGAATATTCTTTTCCGCCGTTTTGTTTTCCGCCCAGAGGCTGTAAGGTAACGATCCAGCTTGCTTACGAATCTGGCACCAACAATTGTTTACGAAAACTTAATTTTGTTAATAACCTTTTGTAATGCAACTTTCTTTTCAAAAATTTTGTGATTTTTTTCAGATGGCTCTGATGATGATAGCTAAGCTATCGAAAAAAGATATTTCAGCTGTAAATAAAAACATTGATACCAGACAACATCAGTGTCTCATTCTTTCGACTACGTGTTGAAAAATATCATATCCTCTATTGTTTCAATGGTATACACACCTTCTGCGGCTATCACACACAACCAATCTTTATAAATGAGGTCTCTAAAGAATGTTTTGCGTGTGAATACAAAAGATACGTCAGAAGGCTCACTAGAATTTGAGAAGTGCTTTACCAAAGAGCTTAGAAACTAAATCAAACTATGATCGAAAGAGAGCTCGTACATGTTTTGATGTTCTTTGTCAAAAAAATTAAGAAACAATATTAGAAAAAAGTGCATGATTGTGTACAATGAAGAGTAAAGACTGTCTTGTTAGGATTGAATTCTGTTTTACCTGTACCAGTATTTTCTTTATCAGCAGCAATTCAGTGAAAAAATTCAGTTTTTCGAGTCAGCATGTTCAGTCATGGTAGTGAATTGAAAATGCTGGGAAATAATACTTTCCCTAGAGTGATTAGTAATTTCAACAAGTTAATTTATATCTTGGACAAATCGAAGGATTTGCAAGAAAACTAGGACGACTATTCTCGTAGTACATTTAGTACTCTAGATCCTCCTTGGAGCAAGCTAGTAAACGATCCAGATGTTACATGCAAGCAAGTTAAATATATTATTAAAGAGACCGATTTATTAATAATTGAAAATAGGCGGAAACCTAGTTGGTACAGCGTCCGATAGTCCAGTTGCCGCTACTTCATCTCATGTTTTATTCTTTATATTATATAAAATTATCTTCTACATTATTTCAATATTATATGTGAGTTTTGCGCAGACGCAATAGATCTTCGTAAATGAGGTCTCTGAAGAAGGAGAACTTAATGGAGACGTTATGATTTTCTCTTTAAAACTATGAAGGAATTTTTGAAAAAATGAATCTGAATATTCATGCCAAATGCATCACGCAACAATTGAGCAGCATTATTAAAATCTATTTAGTTGAATAATTCCCAGACGAAGCCTTCTAGGGCTTTACAATTTAGAAGTTTGAAGTCGAAGGCTACAAAAAAACGATCCTGGCATCAAAATCTATAGGACGAGAGCTTCTTGAGCATTCTATTACATTTTGCTGGTCCTGCGATTCTCGATACTCCCTTACATGTTCATAGGTGTGCAACTGTATATGAAATAAAACTAATTACTTGATATTATAGGCGATTAAAGTGCACGGGTGTTCCTCTCATTTTGGTAATAAACAATATTCCAACGGCTAAGATTATGCTTTCCCGATCATATATTTTCACATGGACAACTTTAAGTAGCTTTCTCGAGAATAAAAAGCATTTCTAATGTTTGGTGACTATCAAGGAAAGCGAAAAGCTAACTGTCAAGGACGACTGTATAATTACTTCAAATGTTTTTAAGGAAGTGTTGTGAATTTTTCCAAGAATATATGTATAATACTGAATAAACCTTTATTCAAAATTTGTTTCAAATATCCGTTTCATTGTTCTTTAGTTTTATTTTCAATTCTATAAGTATATTGGACGTTTACTTTTAAAACGTTTTAAAGTAATAAACACATTTTTGAACGACACACTTGTTAACAACTTACCCTCTTAATATGGAAAAAAACGATAGCGAAAAGGGTGGAATTTAAAATGCGAGAGTTCTCGCATGTACATTAGGTACGAGAGGTACGCTAGTGTTCCTAGCAAACCTGGTGACGTGACCTGGAAAATAGGTGATAAATTCAAATTTCAATCCATATATAATATATTTTGCATTTCTCTGGTTTCTAATCAGTTTATTATTTATACTATTATTTGAATGAATGATAATTTCTATTATTATTAATTTTTTATTATGTTTTTATATTTATACATTAAATTTTATTTTTAATATAAATGTAAATGTACAATACAACAAACAATACAAAACAGTTATTCGATAATTTAATATCTGCATTTAATTGGAGAATGGTTACTATTTACATAACAATAATGCACATACAATGGGATGCAATGAGGTAAGGGCAGAGTCTAACCTCTGAATAAATTGCAATATAATTCAAGGATCATTTTTCCTTTCTCGCCCTTAAGAAGGTACTTCGTAAGAAGCAAAAATTATGTAATCGTGTTCCTTTTGTGATATTTTGATGTGATTGCCGTTTGTGATTGCCTTTTGTGTGTGATCTTTTTTTATTTAAATTCTAATTCTACATATTTTTGGAAATGTATTACACTAATTTTCTTTAAAATATGTTAAAATATTTTTAATCTTTTTACAGTATAAGGAAAGTGGTACACATTTTGTGATTTTTCTGGACTTGCTATCACTTTCTGGACTTGCACACGAACAGAAAATTTGTTTGTTGAAGAAGAAGTTAAACTCTTACAGTGTTCCTTCGATTTCACACTTGTTGTATACAACTTCGAATATTAAAATAAAAACGCTGGGTCCATAGCTGACCTTCTGTATTGTGGATCATCCATTCTCTAAGACCATCATGTATATTAAAACAAGTGGTAGTGAACATTGTGTGCATTCACACTGACAATAAAGTAATTTTAACGATTGATCTCAATGAATCAATCTGTTTGGCGCTTCTTACGCAACACTTTGCGGTATGCAACCTCGAATAGAAGTTTTGTAATAATGTCTAATTACCATTCAAAGGTACAACTATAAAATTGTGTTTAAAGCTCTGGGCATGGTTTCTAAAAGTGATCATTTGAACGTATCAACCAAATCATCTAGATATATGTCTCTGTATTTATCTACCATCCATCCCGGCTGCGATAGGTCAGGAGAAACACCGTTGTTTCTGCAACATCGCTGCAAAGAAGATTCTAAAATTCTCCTGGGGTTATAGTGAATTTTTGGCAGTAGCTGCGTTACTGGTTCGAATTCAACAACTGTCAGGAGGACAATTCTAGCGGCCAGCTGCTCTGGTAGATTCCCGTGGTTTCTCCTACCAATATCAGGCGAATGCACGCGCGGCATTTCCGAATGAGACCATGGACCCCACGGAAGAAACGAAGAGGGAACCAAAAGGAAGAAACAAAGAAGGAATGAGGATAGATAAGTTACGAAGAAAAATAAGGGAATGAAAGTTTAGGGAAAAACTGATGTAAAGGTACTGGAAAAAAAGGTAAGGTGAATGGAGAATGGAGAAAGAAGTGTGAATGCGAAGGAAGGTAGAAGAGAAGGCAGAAGAGAATGAAGGGGGGAAAAAAGGAGAAGGGGAGAGAAGGCAAAAGAGGGAAGGAAGAAGAAAGAAAGTAAACAAGAGACATCTGCGAGAGAAGAGAAAGGGGGAAAATTAGAAGATGAACATTAGCCAAAAAGCAGAGAAATGTAAGAAAAAGTAGTAGAAGAAGAAAAAGAAACTAAAAGGGAACAATCGCAAAGAAGACGAAGAATTTTCTTCATACATAAAAGAAATATTAAGAAAAAAACTGCAGTAACAGTCACCTTCAACAGTGCTGGAAGCTCCACGAATGATCCTCTAGTTACCATTTCCTTTTCCCCCACACAGCCCCAGAAGATCTCAACGTCCGTCAGTCCGTCCAGCGGTCCGTCACCCACCTCGACAGAACCTTTACCCTCCCTCCCCCCCTCCCCACGCAGGCGGCCGCGGAGGCAGATAGCGGCGGCCTCCCGCAGCCACAAAAGCGCCGGCGCGGTGCCCGGCCCTATCAGCGCCCACGTCACTTTCCCCAGGCCGCGCCGCGCCGCCCCGGCTCTAATTGTGCGCTGATAGCGCCCTTTCGGGCCCTCGCGCTGCCGCGGCGCGCCGGCCGGCCGGCCCTTTGTGCCGCGGCCGCCCCCGAGGGCCACGCGGGCAGCACTGTCAACTGTCAGCCTTGATTCAGGAGACGGACGCAAAGACGAGTGCTTTTACTGCCGACGACGTCATACTTTATTAACGCTTCATTAGGCTGATAGAGGAAGGAGAACACACGAAAGCGTTGTTTGCGAGATACTTCCGATAGCGCAAAACTCAAAATCCCGAATACAAAGGAAAGTAAATAGATTACATTATTGAAATTTCCTATTATAGACGTTCGTATTACAGAAACACATTTTGGGGAAAAAAAAGGAATTGACTTCCATGAGTTGGTAAAAGGTAAATTTGAAAGGTATATTATTTATAGTTGAAGTGGGATTGAACGGGAGTGGGAATCGAATGAGATTAGAGTCGAGTGGAGGCGGGGTGTGAGTAGGAGTGGAGTAGAGAGGGAGTGGAGTGCGAGGGGGAGAGGGGTTCGAGAGGGTGTGGGGATTGAGTGGGTGTGGGATTCGAGTGGAAGTGGGGTTCGATTAGGGTGAAATCGGTCAAAGTAACCCGATGGGTCGTGCGGGGGTGACGGGCACATGTGTGATGAGTGCGAAGAGCAGGTAGAGCGGAAGGGACTAGATGTGCGGAACAGATGTATGGGGAAGGCCGGTCATGGGGTGCCGGATGGGGCTGTGAGGGAGATGGGCAGAGCGCGATCAGTGGGAAGAGCAGGTAGAGCGGAAAGAGCTGGATGTGCGGACTCTCGGCTTTCGATTTTCCGCAGAATTCCCAAAATTCCTCTATACTACGTGTACGCCGTGTATACGTACGTATACGAAAAAACAAAAAAAGATGATAAAACTGAGTATTGAGAGAACCTTAAGACACAACACTTTCTTGGTTACAAGATTCTGTGGGGTGAGATGAAACGTGGTGGTAACACAGATGCCCTACCTAAGAACGAGTGAATACATTCCAATATAAAATACTCTAATGCTATGAAAAATTAAAAGCGGCTATAAACAAGCTTCTTTTTTTGCTCATTTATCAGAGGCTAATTGGACTTCGTATGATTTTTCTGTAGGGATGTTCAAATTAGTGTCTGGATTTGACGTTGACAGTACAGAAGGGGATTTGCATTAATTTTATATTAGAATATTTAAGAATTATAAAACGATAGTTTTCTTTCATTAACTATTTGGAGTTGGTCACAGTTATTCCTAATAATTTAAAGTACTTTAAAACAATAGGAATAGACGAAATATACCCTTGAGCACATTCTCCAGTTTTAATATTGATTTTTGTAAATTGCAAATATAATATTGGAACCAAACTTAAAAAGTTTCTAACAACCCATTTTACTGTATCCTGGAAAAAATGAAACAATCTTGTGACACTGAAATATGCAAATATTCATTTAGGAGAGTAAATATCTTGAAAATGTGACTTGGTTGCGTGTAAAAATGACACGGAAAATCGTGGATGTCCGAAAACACTTGAAATGTTTACGGCAAATAAGAAAAGAAATCCAATATCCTCTGAGGTAAGGCATGTAATTCTCCTTTACGCACTGCTGTTTACTCGATTTGGAGTTGAGCCTTTGCAAGTTCTTGGAAAGTTCTTAGAATCATTTTCCATTCTCTGCCTCAATATTTCCGTACATGACCATATTTTGCTTTTTGAAACTGAAGATTTCGAAAACAAGGTTTCACGGAACGTATTTTATACCGCAATGTATTATGACCTATGTGAGAAGAACTCCTTTTCATTAAATTAACAAATAACTAGTTGAATGTGGCGTTGCTGAAAACACTGAAACCGACGCTGAAAGTATTTTCATGTGTTGAAAATTTCTAAATGTTGTGCATAGCTTTGTTCAAATAAGTTCTTACAGTCTCTGGCATTGTACATACCCATAAATCGTAGTGGCTCATACTTTTATATCCCGTACAAAAATGGCAACACATTGGCCTTGTGTGGTACCTCCATACGGGATATGAACTGGTAATAATGCAAATTGTAATCACCACTAATAGTATTTGCAGGTATGGATGGTGAAAATAGTTAGAATTTAGTACGGGTACATGTTGTATTTCCATTCCTTATTCCAAAAAGCGTACATTTCGTACGCTCTGTGTCTCTATTCCACACTCTGTATCTCCTTTCTTTCTGTTTCTCTTTTTTCTTTTCTCTTTTTCCTCTCACCTCTCATCAACGTGTTTGAATTGAATTGAATTGTCTTATTTTACGTGGCGAGACTCATGTCATGAGGCCCGCTCTTCCGTCTGACCACGCAAATTTCGCCAACTAGCGGAGAAAGAATGTATTCCTTGGGCGACGAAACAGGCGATTTTGAATGTTGCTCAGAGGCGTCATTTAGGCCTTGAGGATCTTTTACATGCAGTAAATCTACTAACATGGGACAGCTGGCTTTACTTCCCTTTTGAAGGAAGGCGTACGAAGGATTTTTTCGCGCTTAAAAATCCATAGATTCGATCGGGTTTGAACCCGCGAACTTTGGTATAACAGTCTGGTACGCTAACCGTTCCAACTTTCGCCGCCCACTCCTTCTGTCTTCCTCGATCTCGCCCCACGTCACTCGGCAACAGACAGCAACAATGAAGCTCAGGTAGATTACGCGTCTTTGGTCAGTTAGGCCCTTGGCAGCGGAAGATGAACTAATTGAATACCTCATATAGAAATGAGTACCTATAAATACGCAGCTCACGCCTCAAGAACAATTGGAAATTGCATTTAACTTGCCATCTTGTGCTGCAGCGCCATCTGGTAGAGATACAATAATTGTACTAAGCATATGTTCTTCCCGCAAGTGTAAGCAATAAGTTGACAAAGTTTGATAGCAGTCGGTTGATCGGTACGGCAACGCACTAAGTACGAACCAACAAACAATGATTTTTATATGTTATATTTTTTAAAAAGTTTCTTTTATACAAGCCAATTTGGTTCGGTCGTTCGGGTATATATATATATATGCAGTCTTCGTGAAAATAAACTATAGCGTCGTGGAGCAAAAAAATTGAAAATTGATACTAAGTACCGGGGATTAATCAACACCAACTCTTCAGGAGACCGAGATGCACCACATGACACCTCATATGTCTCCATTGGTATACGGGACGTGGTCTAATTGTGAGTGACTGATTCGCCCATACACATACGCACACTCGGAGTTACTCAAATACTGTATAGGAATCAATAATCTCACTGATAGGTTTTAACCACCGTATTAAGGGGTATTTAATTTTTCTATACTTTTATCAATGTTTTCTTTTTATTTAATCTCAAAAACAAAAGATTATTGAAACATTTCGATAATTTTCCAAACGTATTACAATCCTGCGTATGTATTCACCAATTCATCCAATTCCGTCTCAACAAACCAAATACATAGATAGGCATTGGGAATCTTCACCCGTCAATCGAAAATGGAAAGAAGACTTTCCAAGTTATTGCAGCTGACAGGTTTCATTGCAAGACATTGACTGACAAGGAAAAAATACCCATGTTCATGTTTCTGACAGTTTTCAGCATGCAAAAGTAGTATCTTTGATATTGTAGAAATTCCAGGAGAAATCTTTTTCCTCATGAAACATTGATTTTTGAAGCACGCACACATGAGTACATTTTATATTCTTTTCTCAGAATTATTTCCCTCTTGTTTCTCTTACATGTTGTAAAGTTTCCTTTAAAAAGTGCTTTGTGTATGTGTC
Source organism: Acheta domesticus (assembly GCA_031308135.1). Lineage (NCBI taxonomy): Eukaryota > Metazoa > Arthropoda > Insecta > Orthoptera > Gryllidae > Acheta > Acheta domesticus. The sequence continues at coordinate 29,136,505 of JAHLJT010005437.1, read as the reverse complement.
TATACGTGTATGTGTGTCTGTTGGAGAAATTATTAAAAGAAATAATGTTCTTCTCTGGTACATTTCTCAGGAACGTGATCATCTCATATCATGTTAAGGATATTAACAGAACATTTTCTCGGCGGAGAAGCCATATTGGAAACAGAAACGTGGTCTTTCATGAATAACAACGGTCCAGTTTCTAAATGTAGGATGTTATGAAATATTATGGCAGAAGGATTAAAATATGATTCTTAATTGTAAATACAAGTGTGAATAATTTACGATTTTTTATTTTTTAAGTCGTTTTACTTCATTTCTAACTCAAATAGTAACTATTTTAGAGTTCTAATAGGAAATAAACATTACTCAGAAAATTCTATATTACATTCTTAATCAAGAAACCGATTCCCTCTCAACTTTGAATTTGTTTCATAATTCATTGAATAGTAACGTCGTATAATATTTGCGAACAGCTCAAAATACGTAGTATATAATTCCTACAATACAATACATTGTGACCAATGGAAGTGACAGTATATTGTGACCTATGGAAGTGTGAATGTATCTTTGTGTATTGTGTGTTGTGTATTGTATGTATAAATTGTATTCAATCTGTTTGCATTTATTTATTAAGCACATACAACAATTGTGAAACTAATGTAAAATTTTGAGTTGTTTAGTACTAATGTAAATTAGAACTAATGTAAAATGTTGACCTTAGTTGTCGATGCGACTATAAATAAATGAAAAAATACAGTACTACAATGAATGTTCAATAAATTGACGATGATCTGTCTTTTACCGTGTGCATTAGCTTGTAGCTCTGTTAATGTCACATGGTTGTGAATTGTTCTAAACAAACTTTCTCAAGATAGAGACTGTTTTATACACAAATCATAATATAACTAGATTTCCGATTTAGGTCAAAAGATTAGTTTCTTTTGTGATATGTGGAGACGTGATGAAATCATTCCACAATTTCTGAAATACCATAAAAGATGTTTGATGTCTATTCCACTTAATACTTTTTAATGTACGTCATCTAGAAAGTACATAATTACTATAAAAACTTTGTCTATCCAACAGAAAGGCAGTGATGTGCTGAAAACCTTGATAATTTGCATTTTTCATAATTTTGAAAAGGAATCCATGTGTATGTGTCTGCAAGTGTGTGTGTGTGTGTGTGTGTGTGTGTGTGTGTGTTTGTGTGTAAACGTGTCAATTCCATACAAATTTATAGGCATGGAATGTGGCGTACGTCTTTCTGCTTTCTTGTTTCCTAGAACTGTGATTTGCTTTGATCTTCCTTGGATGGCAGGATGACCATAAACAGTCCCAATAGACGATTATTAATGAGAAGACGCTCTGAGAGGAAATGTGGGTGGGATGAAAAGCAACACAACCACAATATTCTTACGTGGTGCAAGCGGCCGTACCTTGTGAGGGACTCCATTCTACAGCCTTTGCTTCTGTCAACTTGGACAATTCCTGCGGGAGATAGACACGAAGATGAAAGCTCTAGGTCCTCAAAGTTATGTCCAACAAACCGAATGTCCACACCAAAAATGTCTAAATTATGAAGTCCACCGAATAATGTCCATGAGTCAATATGACCATTAAAAAAAATTCTACAAAATGAATACTGTCCAGTTCCGTTTGTTTGTAATATATTGTCTTCATCAAAAATTACAGTCATTACTTGGTGGCAATAGAATGAATTATGTATGTTGGAGAAATTTACTGACATGGTTCCACTCGAAAGTTTCGAAATTTAATACATTTGAAACTAATTTTAGGTCGCTAAATATTTCATGTCAAATATTCGGACATCTACTCACTACATATAGCCACAGAAACAAAATCAGGAACTCCACCGTTCATAGATATTTTGAGATTCATGTGTTCCCATTTCGGTAAATCAAGGAACAAAACATTTCGCTTTGAACGCTTGAATGCGCTACGGAAATAGAAAAGCCATGCTGTGTAAACCTGGCATAAAACAGCAGGTCATTCGTTTAGCGCCACGCGTTTATTTCAGCTCGCCGCAAATTAACTGGCGTTTCCCACTTACGCGTGCGTTATTAACTTGTCTCCTACAAATCACGCACTAGACTTTCCACCCGCGAGGCCCTAGGGCAATCCCCGGCCGGTGCTAACTGCCCCGCTTAGGAATGTTTGCAGCTTGAGTTACGCTCTGCCCGCACGTCATGGGGTGGCACGCTCGCACGCTCACGCGGTATGTCCATTCCAACGAGTGGTGCTACAACAGCAGATACTTTCTCGCATTATTTCTAAATTTACAATTTTTGAAAATTCAGAGTTTAACAAAAAACGAGACACTATTCTTTTAAGCACTTTTTGTTCAATCTGTGAAAAAATGGGGGGATTTTTGGGAAAAAATGTTTTCTTTTAAATTGACTGTATTTCGGGCCAATTACCTGAAAACTACGCATATTTTTGAAGAATTAAACATGAACTCATCTAAAGACCTAATCATTCTATTAAGAGTCCTTTACGTTTCCCGAAAACAAAGTTTAGAGAAAAGAAATGGTATAAGTTCACTCAAAAATCAAAATATCCGTATAAAATTGGCTTAATGGCTGGGTTGGCGTACACTGAACGGTCTAGTCTCTAGCTTTGACCTCAGACGTTTTGCCGACAATCGATTTTTCGTTTGGACAGAGAAAACATGGATTCTGGCTACACCAAGTGTTAGAGGAATATTTTCTATATTTAGCAACGGGATTTTTGCACTTTTTCCTTACCAGGGTCCGGCAATAAGAGATTTTCTGCTGAAAATCCCTGGTTTTCGGCACACGATCACATTTCTTATGAAATGTACATTCGTAAGTGCGAGAAAAAAAAGGCACCAGCTGAGTTAGCTGCGCAGCGCTTCTGACTGTGAAGACCTAGGGTTGGGCTCCTGATATTGGCGAATTTTTAGACACTTGTTAAATACTTGTCCTATTTAGGACACTTTTCACATTTAGGATACTTGTCACATTTAGGATTTAGTCTGGAGAATAACTGAAGGGGTCGGGGCAACACAATAATAACCCTAATTTTTTCTGAAATTGTGTTTTATGTATTACTGTAATCTGGTGCACGTCTTATTTACCTCTGCTATCAATATTTATAGAAATTGTCATCAGATTGCGGTTGAATGTCAATTGATAGGATTGCAACTTAACAGTTTTGCCTAAAGTTTAGAGGCAACGTATTCATAACCCGTCGATATAAAGGATTTCGGAACAATGAATTGGGGAAAATTGATTCAAAGTGTTTGTTCTGAAAATAACTATATTAGAAAAAACACATTCATATTATATTGAGATATGCGCATTCTCCCTTAGTGGACATATTGTAATTAAGCTTATCTTAATAAATTATTGACATGCTTGACCTTGAACATGAGGAAACTTCCGTCGCATTTATTATATGCATATGTAGTTCACTTCCCTTTGGTTACGGAGCAGCTGCGCCGATCTTCGGCGACATCCAAGCCAGCTCCCCAAAGAACAGTTGCGCCGACTACCAGTAATTAAACACGAATATATATCATCTCTCTCTGCATAAGAAACTCTCGCAATCCGCTCAACTCCGAAACTAGAAATCATCTGACGAAAATTACTGTTGGAATTCTTCACCCAAACATTGGCCAAACAAAACACTCTCCGTCATTTGTCCTTCTTTATTGACATTCAATATTTCTAAGTTACGCCTCTCCGGCGTCCCCTTAATTAGTGGTATTTACCAAAAATTCCCAAAATTTCTGTTCTAATAGCTTATTCGTTCGAAACAAAAATTTCACATTGTTTAGTCTGAAAGTTCGTAATTTTTAACTCACTTGCACCAGCGATTATCCGTGAACTATCTTTTGACAGCTTCCGGAACACATTCACTACGTTTAATTAAAAAAAACACACATTTGCCGATTTCTAAATTGCGTGCGTCCATGTACAAAATTGTTCCCAATTTTCCTGCAAGCTATGCATAATCTTGAAATAGCATTTATCGTTCGCGGAATTGTAATGCAGAAAATGTCCCATTCTGCAGTCATTTGTAGAATCCGCTATAGTTCGCTATCGCACTAAAGCGTCCATCTCGTATAGTCGGCTTCATCTGCGATATTTTTCCTTATGTAAGGATAAAAAATCATTATAACACAAAGAATTGAATTGAATTGAATTTTGAATTGAATTGCCTTATTTTACGTGGCGAGACTCAGGCCATGAGGCCTGCTCTTCCGTCTGACCACGCAAATTTCGCTACGCTCCTTTCACCAACTAGCGGAGAAAGGAGGTATTTCGTGGGAGATGAAAAAGGCGATTTTGAATTTAGCTCAGAGGCGTTATTTAGGCTTGAGGATCTTTTACATGCAGTAAATCTACTAACATGGGAAAGCCGGCTTTACTTTCCTTCCGAAGGAAGGCGTAAGAAGGATTTTTTTGCCCTTACAATCTTCGGTCGGGTTTGAACCCGGGATCTTGGGTATAACAGTGCGATACGCTAACCGTTACATCGCCGCCATGCAAGAGTATTGTAGGAGTAGATTAAAATACAAGTCTTAAAAATATTCTAAATTAAAAATGCAACCTAAAATAAAATAATGATATACACTAATTATGAATTAAAAACTTTATCACATTGCAATCATATTTGGGGCAATAACATTTTATTAAAGAAGCTACTCTAGTATTATCGTACACAGTTTCACATTACGGAAATTAGAAATGCATGAGTTTAGAAATATATTGTTCTTACTTTTGATTCTCCATAATTTATTTATTATGTAAAAATGTGAATGTAAATAACACAATGACAGATAAAATAAATATATTTTGTAAAATTTAAGTTACATGGAATAATTAAACCAGTCAGGTAGACGAGTGACATTTTATGCCCAACTTTTCAAATAATTTTATTCAGAATACTTTCAGCTGCTAACATTTTGGACACATATTACCAAGTAACCCATATAATCAGACACATATTACCCAGTTCATTAGCAAGTAACAAAAATCCCCAAGTTAATTTTACGTATTGGAAGAAGCATTCCCGTCACGAAGAAAGACTAAAAACCCCGGAAGCGTGCAGCGGCTGCCGACGCTGACGATCTGTCGTTCACTTATTCGGCTAACGCAAGCCGATACCCAGGCTCTGTGCGGCGACCTACATCAGAACTAAAGGGCACTCAAAAAAAACAACAAAAAAAGAAACAAAAAAAACGAGACGACGTCGAATGTATAAAAACAACGCGAGACTGCCTCCAACAGAAGCGAAGCTTCGGGGATTCGAACCCTGAGCACGAACGGCCCTGGAGGACGGCATTCGGGGAGGACAGACGTGTCCTCAGTTCGCGCTTGATTTGTCTCAACGGCGCGCTCTACAATCGCCGCGAAACAGCACGGAATGAGATCCTCAGGCGGTGCTTCGACTCTTGATGAGGATCAGAAGGGGTTGCAGTGTTGCCAGGTTAGCACTTCAATTATGCAATAAATATAAAAAAAATTATCGAAAATAAACAAAAAAATTAATGAAAATAAACAAAAATTATAATCGAAGAAAAAGAATAAAAAATGTAATGGGTTATTTTTAATCACCGCTTGTTTCAAATTTAGTGAACATGTGGTTATTAGGGTCTTTTTTCTAGCGAGTTTTATTTAAAATACTTTCGTGAAAATGAGATATCCATAAAAACTGTGTATTGTTTACGACAAATACGTTATTGAAGAATAGCCTTCAATGTTTCATCACATTTTAATTTCACCATACGTTTAGATTAACTACAAGTAAAATTTACTTAATGTTAAGAAAACCTGTAAAATATTTACGGCGATGTAAGTTGATGTCAAAGACGGCATTTAGTAAGCATACACTTGAAATAGATTTGGGCTCGCTTTGTCCCATTACCGCATCGAAATCGCAATTTTCGTAATGGGATATCATCGCTACATATCCATTTGCAGTAAGGATAAGAGGAGAAAGCAATGTGGCAAGTTTAGAGGGTTTTCTCGTAAATGAAAAATTAATCAAAAATCAATAAAGGTTAAGTAAATAAATCAATCAACAAATAAACGAATAAACAAATAAATAAATGTGGAAATGTTCATCGCCATTTGTATTTAATTCAACGTACGTACCGATGGTTTTTATCAGAAACTTTTTCTTAGGGATTTTGATTTTAAATACTTTCTCAAAAGAACTATGTTTGTTCAAACATTGTTTGTCTACGGTTTAAGTTCAATAAGAAAATATCTTTCGATGCAGTCTTAAAAATAATTTGTTTTTCAACGTTCTCACATTTAAGGCAACTATGACTACGCACTCATTGCTAATAAAGCCAGTAAAATATTAAAGGTTATGCTAGCTGTCGAGATCTGCATTCAGAGGTGAGTTCGCTCTGCATTTCTTCGAGCAGCGCAGACAGGAACGCAGTGCTGCGATTCCAGGAGAGAAGGATCCATTGTTGCAAACTTTGGAGGTTTACCCCAAAAATTGATATTTATTTGCATTTAGAGGTAAATTTGAGGAAAATTTCATTGTTCTTCTATAAACAGATTTTGTTAGAAATATTGATTTATATATGAACACTTTTTAACTAGTAGTGCTAAAATAACAAGAACTTTCACGCCGTATTTTGACGCAAAATTACGCAAAAACTACTCAAATTTTCAAAAAATTGCATTTCACCCTATTTCAAAATCTATCTTCAAGGAAAAATTGCAATAAGGGAAAAAATCTCTAATATTTTAGTTGTAGGAAGACGCCGAAAAAATTTTGAACTTTCGCACTTTTCGGAAAAATTAACAATTTCGAAAATTTAGAGTTTTCAACGAACATGAGACCTGCACCTTCTCTTAAACGTCCTTCGCCATGTCAAACAACAAAATTAAATCAAAAACGATGGAGCCATTTTTGTGAAAATTTGGAAAATGTCCCATGAGTTTCTTGTAAAATACCCCCAAAATTAAAATATCGATTTCAAATTCAAGATACCGTGACATGAACCACGTCAAATGCAGAATATCAATTTTGAAACAAATGGCTCAACGGTTGAGCCGCTAACGTTGTTCACAGGCAGGCGGAAAGACAATCTGACAAACAGTCGGATAGGCAGACAGTCCGACAGACAGACGGACGTTTTACGTCATTCGATTTTCTGGTAGCATGGATCCACAAAACACAGCTTCTGGTTACATCACATGGTTCTTTTTCTAAATTTAGTAATAGCTGAAATTATCCACTTATTGATTACCAGGGTCCAATAATAAGAGTTTTTCTGCCGAAAGTTCACCGTTTTTTCGCGCAGAATTACACAACTTTCTCTCTACTCCATAGTGTGCAAGTAAAAATACTGGATACGTAAAAACAATATTTCGTTGCATAATGTGTAAATTATTATAATATGCATATCCAGTATCTTCTTAGTTTTATCTCGACAGCGAGAATTGTTTGGTGGTCCATCGGAACCGATTGGTGACTAACGAAGTATTATGTGACCACTAACAGAGGGAGATATTTTGTTATGGGAGGTGTTTTTCCGCGGCTGAATACAATTACACGCCCGCTTGAGAGCGATACCCTTCTCTGTATCTACTTCAAAGGCGCTGCTCTCCCGTCACGTGGCAGGAAAAAAAAAATAAAGTGTGTTGGTGAAATAAATGTAAGGTTGTGAGTGTAAGGACAGAGAAGGCCAGGTAAGGTCAGAGAATAAGACGTAAGGAAAAGGAAGGATCCCTTACTCGTTTTTTAGGGTTCCGCTTTGTCATTTGTCTGGTACTGATGCGAGAAACCACGGAAAACCATTACAACGATCAACAATTAGAATTTTCCTCCACCTTGCGGCTGAACCAGATCCAGATATCTAGGTAGCGTCGAATATCCACCGCCTTGGGGACACAAACCCTAGCATCTTCTGTTTTTTTAAATAATTTATTTATTGTATGATAGTTCACAGTTCTGTAATAAATTACTCCGTCATGTGTTTGATGGCTTACATTTATAACTTAAACTAAACTTAACTTAACACGACTACAGTACTCTTTGTGTAGGAAATTACAAGAGCACCAACTTAGAACAGTTTACGGAGAAAATTTGTAAGAAGGCTTCGAAAGGAAATCTGATTTTAATTCTGGTTGGGAGATCATTTAATGAGGTCAGGTTGTAGTGGACTGCTAGGTTTATTGTACTTAGGTTGGAGACAAAATTGTTGGAATGGTGGGCGAAATGTTTGATGATCGGTGATATGTTTAGTTCTTTATGAAGATGGGCGTTTGAAATGAACCATGGGGCATGTGTTGCTATTCTGAGAAATCTATTTTGGACAATTTGAGGTTTATTGATATTGGAGATAGATGCGTTGGTCAGCACGTCCTGGTGAGAGCCGCTGCAGATTAAATGGCAATGATAACTCTGAGCTAGCCCAGCCCGTGTGGCGACTTTCAGATGCAGGCATTTCGGACGATTCCTTGTTCTATATAGCGCATAGCTCTGTGCGCGCACTAGATGTCCCCAGGTCGTCCGGCTTTAATAAAGACAATAAACTGCAAAGGTCAGAGGTCAGGGGCAGCACGTGGCATGCGAAGTAGAATGCTCGGAATTTGGAAACGGGCGAGGCGGCGAATTCGCATGACCTTGCGCGCATCGTCTTCACAGGTAGGTTCTGCAGCTGCGACTTCTTCCTGTATCTTCGAGAGAAAGGAGAACTGGCGGGTGGGAAAAGTAGACTCGTAGAAGAATCGAGAAAGACGAGTACCATTGAAGATAGTTTCTACAACCTGGTGGTGCTACAACACATTATAGTTTTTTACAGTGTTTGTAACTTAAGTAACATTTGGCCGTTCAAAAAGTTCAACTAAAATGAAACTTGCGCTACTTTTGTAAGCCAACTTTGCACATCCAAGAAAAAATGAAAGAAAAAATTTGGAGCCGTTTATGAGATAATCTGGTTTTTATTAGCTTTTTATTTGTGAGAAAAATTACGCAAATACTACTAATTTTTTGAAAGAGTTGTGAACGATTTTTACAAAAAACAAGTTTATACAAGTTTATTACAAAAAATCTCTATTTTTAATGTAGGAATATGCCGAAAGTCTTTTTGAATTTTTACATTTTTCTAAATTTAGAGAATTCAAAATAATCGAATCTGCCCCAGTTCTGTAAGTATTGCTTGCTAGATAGAAAAAAAGAAAGAAATTTGAGTTGTATTTTGAGAAAATTTCGGAAATATTTTTGGGTTTTCTTGTAAAATATCCCCTGAAAATCATATTATTCGTTTCAAATAAAAAGGGGCTGAGACACCAGCTAAACCTATCGGTGAATCGATAAATTTTTATGAAAATCCTACTTATAGTTTAGCCTCTAACGTTGTTGACGTGCAGTAGTTATGTAGTAAATCAATTTTTCGATTATCAATAACCATCGAAACCTCTGACTACACAAACTAAAATTTGAATACGCAGTGCTTTAGAAAAAAAAATATTTACATCATATTGCAAGAAGAGTTATAGGTTTTTTCATACCCCCAATACGATATTTTTCTGTTGCAAAATCGCTTTTCTCGGATGCAGCATGCAGCATTCTCTATATTAGGTAAGTAGTATGACAGCAAAAAGTTATAAAAATAGTAATCCACATTTGAAATTTCAACCAATATAGTGGATGGATACGACAAGTACACACAAATCAGACACTAATTATCGAAACAACTTTTTTCTTTTTATTACATATTTGAAACAGTAAATTAATTCTTCGTGTATTGTTTGGGAAAGGGCCATACTTATGTTTATTGTTTACGAAGGATATATATCAAATAAAGTTAATTCTAATTATTAAAATTTTCCTTCATCTTCACATCCTCTTCCTCCTTTTCCTTCTTTTTCTACTACTTTTTTCTTTTCTGATATCTTCCTCCTATTTATATTCCTCCTATCGTTCGTTAGTCTTAGTAAATATCAGCCGGGCCATGGAAATTCGCAGATAAATATCGGAACGGTCGCACTTTTATCTTCGATAAATGATTTAGGTGGGTTGCATACATTCTCTGGAGTCAATTTTATAAGGGCTCAGATTCCATTCTTCACTCTGCATATTTTTGTACACAATTTTAAAAAGTCTTATGGACTCATAGAAAGTACTTTCTATAACTGCTAAATCATTTTAAAATTCCAGTGGCCACAAAACCAGCCAGATCGATCTGGAAAAATCCACTATGATGAAAATCCTATATATAGTTTACGCTAATGCATGGAGTGTCCAGACGGATGTACAAACAAAAACATAGGCGTTTAAATAATGTAATTCAGTACAAGAAACCCTAAGATGTGTATTTCAGCTCTAATCATGATCTTTCAGGATTACTATCTTACACTATTGTTACGTATGGGTGAAGGCAAAATTAAGCGATGAACTAAATAGTAAATTTCGGTAAAGAAAGATTCCCATTGCAAAATGTAGAAATGATGGGCGTTTACTTGGCGGTGTTATAACATTATTTGAAGTCCCAAGTGAGATAGTTGTGCTTCCTTTCATTTCCCAGCATACGTGCTACGCATTTTCCCTGATGAATCCTTCATTTACTGGTCAATGGGATTTATTCTCTCGTTTCTTAATCCCTCTCTCACTAGCTTTATTAAAAAAATCAATAAACGAAACCTTTAATTTCCTATATTAAAGTTCCAATTTTAGACTCATTTCATTTAGAAGAAATAGTAATTACAATTTACGTTTGAAAATTGTTCTCTGTACGCCTGCATTTCCACTTTTTTTACTGAATGCCCGCAAGTGCTACCAATATAAAATTACTGCTGCAAAAGGGAATAAAGTTAATTGTAATGGATAAAGCGCACTTCTAGAATTGTTTGTCTGCACTCTAGAAAATTGCAATAGGAAGCAGTGTTTGAAAATCCTTAAATATACATATTGCCTTGCCTACCTTGAATAACTCAACTAAAATAATTCTTTTGGGAATTGATTAATTAATCGGTTTTAAGACTTGGCATAGATAGCTAGAGAATCAATATCAATCTCGTAAAACATAGAACAACACTACATGAACTCACGTGATACAAAGCACTAGAACTTTTGACCACACTAAAATTCTTTTTTTAAAATTATTTTTTATTTTTAGTCGCATCAACGTCGCGGTTATTAGCGACTTCCTGTTACAGTTATAATACAGTTACAATATAATTATAATGCAGTTACAGTTACAATACAACAGTAGAAAATTATAACAATTACATTTCTAATTATCTTACAAAAGTAATATTTCATGGACAGCATTTACAATTTACATGAATCCATTGGCTTTAAATGTCTATAAATAAGTTAATGGCTAAACAAATTTCATTATTTTTTCTTTGTCTTCTTTAGAATGCAGTATTGATTGGTGGTTAAATCCATTTGATACTCTTTGACTGTTATACTTGGAACATACTTTGAAAATATGATCAAGGATTAAAGGGTGGGGTATGCATGGGATATATCACATGGGGGTGGAGGGGATTTTTGGATCAAATAGAGATGGCTTAATTTACATTGCTCAGTTAGTATCCTTGAAAGGACTACTTGCTCCCTGCGTCGGAATATTGTGTCGGTGCCTAGTGCATAAAAACTGTTTATATATTTATGTAGATAGCTGGCTTTATAATTTGTCCATTCATGGCTCCATTTATTTTTGATTTCTTCCCCAACAAAGTTTAAAATGTCTTCAACAGTAAGTGATAAATGATGTACATTTTTTGACATTTGAAGATCAATTAATGTATTACTTTTACTTGCACCTCTGGTTATGAAGACCGGTTCAATTTGAGAAGGGATCCATACTAGAACCAAATGTATTCCTGCCTTAATGATCTGAAGATATTCTTCTATAATAACTATGTTTATTTTTGTTTTAGTACTCTTTCTCCAGTTAATTGATGATGAGCTTGTGAGCAGAATGACATTAGGAGAGTAAAGCTTGGGGATGTATTTAAGTGCGACATTAAGGCATAGGACTTTGTAGTTTTATGGCTGGTATATTGGCTTTAGTTGGAATATCATTGTGTTATCAGGCATGCATACTATGGCTACTTTTCCAGTTTCATTGGAACTGCCATGAATAGTTGGAGTAGTTTGCATCAATATAATTCAAGTACTTGTTGAGTCATTTGTGGATTGATAGGTTTCTCTTTTGGTATTTTGTTAAGGTCAAGTAGATTTTGACGTTTGGAATAGTCCAAGGTCGCACATCAGGAATTCTTTGTTTCTCAATATGGTTGTATTGAATATTGAATTCATTTAGTAAATTTTTAACTGCTGGAGTAGAAAGGTTTGTGATGAAGGTAGTCTTGATGTACAGTTGGCAATGGGGGAAATATATCATTATGTATAATAGGATTAATTGAAGAGGCAGCTTTAATTGCATACCTAATGCTCAGCAGTTGTCTTCGGAATTTTAGTGATGGTTCTTGAGCCTCTATTAGGATTCTTTCAATAGGACTTGTATGGAAACAACCTGTACAGGTTCTCAGGGCTTGGTTATGAATGGTTTCAAGTTTCTTCAATACATTTGGTTTGGCTGAATTGGAGATCAGTGATCCATTATCTATTTTGCTTCTAACAATTGATTTGTACGTTAGTAATACGAGTTTTCTGTCAGCTCCCCAGTTGTTGTGAGCTATACATTTAAGAATATTTAGTCTCTTCTTGCAGTCGTTACTACCATTCTGAAAAAATATTTAAATATGAAAATGTATTTAGAACACTTCAAGCAAAAATACAGATAACTCCCTCAAACATTTGATGGTCAATTTGACTTGTTTTGCATTCAATCACCCGTATTATCGGCGATGATACAGCCTCGCAATTTAAGTAAAACAACATTAATTACGCGCAACATACATATTGCAATGCTTAGTCCTGCCAAAAACGGTATTAAGATCCTGAATGTTGAAATCCTGGACTAGAGATAATGTAAAGCCAGAGCAGATTAACGTGCACAGAAATATCACATGGTATACTGATTTCTTTGGGTTTGCCGTTTTACTGCAAGATCACGCAATTCTAGCGACCTGCTGCTCTAATCGTTTGTTTTCCCTGGTTCCTCCGATCAACAACAGGAGAAGAAAAGAGCAATACTGTAACAAATGGGTCACGGCGCGATCTTTCCTTCCTCTTCCTTGATCTATCTTACCCCTTACTTACACACACTCATATGCGCTACACTACTACACACGTAGGAATACCAGTTGGAAGCTTAGATTGTGTATCGACTAGGATGGTATCATGCTGTCACGGGATGGTATCACGCTGTCACGGGATACCTCAATAGGGAACATTCCCACAAACCGTATTATAAATTGACTCCGGATCTCGCCATGTAGCTGGGAAATAACAGCAATTTGCCGCGATAAAAATTTACTGCACGTACGTGCCTGGTGATCCTTAGCATTTGACGCGCCATAAATCACAAAAAAATCAATCAATCCGCACTTTGGCCTTGCTATTACTCGTAAGCTCATTGTGAGCGCTGTGACTAGTAAGGACATGCTGTACGCTGTATGACTCTTAAGCATATGCTGTACGCTGCATGACTCGTAAGCATATGCTGTACGCTGTGTGCGTGACTCGTAAGTATACGATGCAAATGTGACTGATGGTAAATACAAGCGGTACCAGTCAGGCTTTACTGAGGCCGGACAAAAGTAAAGAACGTCGGAACTGCGCCGCCCTTAAAATACGCACCAAAGCCACGGGAAGAGCAGAACAATGCGTTATCTGTTATTTTGGTCATGGATGGTTGGTATGACCATAACACAACACACACGCAGACAACTCGACTTATTTAACCTTCTGAGCCATTTCAAAGCGTTGGTAGTAATTTCTTAACAGCGGGACGTAAACAAATAAGTAAACAAAATTAGAAAACGCGATTTCCGTTTTAGAACAATGCTTCAGACAAAATACGGGACAGACGGTTTTTTGTTCTGAAAGTTTTCGTGGTGAACGCAGATCACCAGACAGGCAGATGAGTAGTAATTTCGATGGGAAACGCATTGTGTTTGCGTAAAAGATGATCAGTAGTCTCGATGGAGGACTTGGGCGAGAGATGCCAAATAAATTCTTAGTCCGAATGTGAGTGTTGGGATTCGAACCGTGAAATGTTATGCCGAGTTGTGGTTTTGTCTAGTGAAATGGAAACGCATATCTTTGGAAGCCGTGGGAGAAATGGAGTCGTGAAATAACATTCTTTATTTCGGCTGATTGGAAGCACGGAGTTCATATCAAGGCCAAGCTTTGTTTAATTTATTAGAACTAAAAAAAGTATTTTTATTAAGTAATGAAACTTTAAACGGCCATGCTGAAAAGGTATATGCGCTCAGAATGAATGAATTGTTGAAAAGTTAAGCATGTGTGTTCAATTTCAAGAAAACAGTAATGAATAAATTTATACATCATTTTTGGTGGCTTTTAAAACTGAATATCTTGTGTTTCATTGACACGTAGTAATATCCTGCAATATCGAAAATCACGGTTTCATGTATAGGTAGCTTCGCACCCCCATGATCCTATAAATTTTCTGCGACGGTTCAGGTGGTGGGTGGGTCATATGCTCGTGCATAGCTTTGCATTTTAATTAAGTAAATGATGTTGATGGTATTTAAGAAAATTCGCCACACCCATTCCCATAAGTAATGTTAGGATTAGAAGCCGGTTACTGTGGCACGCCAATGTGGGTGAATTACAGCTTTGTTTGTGTTTGTTGATAATTTGTTATTAATTAATTAATAGTAAAGGTATTAAAATTCCCCACTCCAACAAGATAGAGGAAGCAGCCAACCGCTCACGTGGGGCAAGGAAGGGTAAAACTATTTATCTATTAATTAAACATCAAAGAAACAACCACCCGCAGCAGCCAGCCGTTCACAATGTTAAAGTCTGTTATCTATTTGCACTGGTTTCTTTACCTCAGTATTTTCATAACAATTTATTTTCTTCGAAACGTCAAAAAATATTGTTACAAAAATATGTGTTTTACTAATGTAAACAATTCGTCGCAATAAAATATTCTGGTCGTTATTAAAGACGGTTTCCAAGAAAGCTGACATAATCATTGAACATGACTAGCATAGAGGGATTCATGCAATATTGGCATTCTCTTTGGCTTTACTGGAATTTTTCTAACTTTAAAATAAAGAGATTCCTGGAAGTCAACAGAAGTTTTAATTAATACCCTCATATTTGAGAATGTTGTAGTGCATTACTTGGAAGACTGTAGGACCAGGCAATATTTGTTGGACATGGGAATGTCTATATTTTCACGCCTGCTGTAGGAAGGTGGCACAGATCGGCTGTGCTAGAAATGATGATTAAAATGACCCTGGTAGAGTAATTGTCAAAATAGCGTAAAACTTCAATTCGATCAAAGTTTATTGTTAAAACAGAAATTGAACACCAATTTCTTTGCTAATGTTGTTTATAGCCTTCTTCACGGTGTAAATATATTACAGTGATAAAACACTCGGTAGAGAGAGAGGGAAAGAGACAGGGAGAGAGATGGAGAGAGAAAGAGGGAGAGAGAGGGGGAGGGAGGGAGAGAGAGGGAGAGAGAGAGGGAGAGATAGAGGGAGAGATAGAGGGAGAGAGGGAGGGAGAGGGAGAGAGGCTGACTGGGAGATAGAGACAGAGGGAGACAGGGAGAGTAAGTCTGTGAGGGAGACAAGGAGATTGAGAGTGGGGAGCTGAAAGAGTGAAGGAGAGAGAGGGAGAGATAGTGACGGAAGGTGCATCAGATGCCGCCTCATCCGCCCTGCCCTCTGCACGCACCGGAGGGCGAGCGGCGCGGCGGCCCGAATGAAGCGCTGGCGGCGCAGGGGCATTGGGGCAGGGGTCGCCCTGCGCCCGCATCGCTTCATTGAGCCTCCGCGTTCACTGCGCGCCGCATGCGATGGCACGGGGCCACGACCGCCCTTTGCGCTGCGCCAGCGGCCCCTGGGGTGCAGGTCCTAGGGTGCGAGTCCCGACGGTGGCAGCTTTTGCGACATTGCCTCGTCAGCCCCCATCTCGATCAGGTTTTTCTCCACTTTCCCTGAGCCATTAAGCTAATACTGAGATGGCCCCTTGTTTTGCTTCTGGACGTAAATGTAGCTTCACTGTGCGCACGTTTTGTTGAACACACCTTTTGCTTGTAGTGGTAGGAGTAAAACTAATGTTCGTTGCTATTTTGTTAGCAATGCATAAAAATCAAATCAGCACTTCATTTACCGTTGAAATTGTTTTTTTTTTGCCCAGTTTTTGCCCAGTTTTTCAAATGCTGCTAATTTCGCATGTTTTTTTTCTTTCCATTCTGGGGCGCAGACAATCTCTTCCCTCACACGTCATACACAGTTTTTACGCTTATGTTTTTTGACCAAATAAATAAAAGCTGCGCCCAACTCAGCCGCTGACTGGAGGAGAATTCCAGCGGTCGGCTGCTCTCACCGGTAGTTATCTGTAGTTTCTCTCATCAACACCAGGCGAATGCTCGGGCAGTACTCTAACAAATGGGCCACAAATCGGAATCTTTCCTCTTTCATTGTTCATTTTGCACGCTCTCTCTTACTCTTACCCGCCCAAACCCATCGCAGAAAATTCTCACATTTAAGACGACCAACCTACTTGTATTAAATTTCTAGCATGTCAAATCTCTCGAGAGAAAAAATAGGGTTTACCCCACGATGTGATGAGCTTATTGTGGAAGATAACTGTCGATGCTCACGGATCATAACGCTGATCCCAAAAGGTTACCTACGAGACGGCGCTGCTCTTGCTTGCAAATGGAATGGAAGAGGTTATCTTTCTAATTGTTCAGTGCTATGATTTATATGCCCTCGAAAGTTAAATCGTTCTGAGAATATTGTGTGCAGGAGAAAAGATGTTACCGAAGACGTAAACACGTTGATATTTTATGCTAATGTGTCACAAAATGATCGATTACCGATACCAATGCATTTTATACAATCTCAATATTTTTACACATTATATTTTAACATTCAAATATTGAAATCATTAAGAACATGAATTTCAGATTAAATGTGTGCCGATATTTAAAACACAAAATAAGCCAATTTCAGCTATGTGAACATAGACAACAAAATACATCCCGATGTCAGGAATATGGAAACCGATACCCTCAATATCAAGAATGAAGATTGATGCCAATATCAGACATATCAAACATAAAGCTCAGAATCGTTACCATTAATATTGAAAACACAAGTTTATTAAACGAAAACGGAAATATCTAAAATAAAAACTTGAAACACTCTCAGGGAATATCAAGCATGGAAATTGCGTTACCGATACGTAGTATAATAAAATTAAAATATCGTTACTGATATTTGCCATAGCGAGTCGTGCCATACGAGTCGGTACACTGAGAGTATCGAAAAATCTCGATACAGGTACGAGAAATTACGCAAACCGTCGTCTGAATTCCCGAACCGTCGCCAGCGTTTTTCCCTCTTTCGGCCGGGCCTCGTCGCAGGAAGACATCGTCCTTTTGACGCGGGTGTACACGCATTACGGCGCCATCGCCAGGCTTACTAAACAGCCTTCCTTGTCCCCCGAGCGCCGCGTGCCGTGCTAACGCCGGGGGTTGCCATGGCAACGGAAGCTGGATCTACGGCGACACTAGCGCCGCCGGCGGCCGTTGCCTGCACGCTATAACAGTGTCGCCAACGTGCGCGCGCGAGGGCTGCCTATCGCGATAAGCGTAATCTGGCACGGAGTTTATAGAGTGGGCAGCACGCGAGTCGAGACGTGAGCCGGCCCCCAATGGACCCGTTGCGCGCGCGGCGCTACTCTTTTTATTTCATTTCCTTCTTTTTTTTCCCCCGAGCGGGTGTTTGTCGTTTGTTTCTTTTTTTTCTTTGTTGTCCGGAATACAGCGTAGTACCTCGTGTTTGTTTGCAGAAGAGCGGGTCTAATGATGCATAAAAAGAGGGGGGAGGGAAGACATTCGTGATGTAATTAGAAGAAATGCTGATGTGCGGCAAGGCAAGGAAATGGAATTGCATAATTAAGAAATGTTGCTGATTCAACGAAGCCGTTTTGTGTGTAAGCCAGAAAAGACTCAAAAGAACATAAAGACCCCAAAAACGGTCAGAACTTTCTACTGAAGAATTCTTCGAGTATTCTGTTAAACGCAGATAAAAACATTCGTTTGAATACTTGCAGACACGTCGCTCTGTAAGATAAGTCATTAATTAAAATTTCAAAATTCAATAAAAAAAGAATAATGTCTAACCTATCAACGTTGCTCCTATGGAATGTAAAAGCAAATATGGAACGAATATGGAATGTAATACAAATAAATGAATATAATTTTTTCGAACAATATTTTATCTTGTTTAAAATCACTATTTTTTGTTATTCTCAAAATTTTACTACCATTTTTCTTCATTATTTCTATAATATTTTCTCGTGAATTTAGATCAAAATTCAGTAAAGAAATAGCTCTTTCCGTGTATTTCAAGCTCAAAAGCTCATGGCCAAATGTTTTAGAATTCTGCAATACCCTTTCCAGATTTTCAGCACATTCTTTTTCCTTTTAGTCTCATTAGTACCTGAATTTTTAGGAACATCTGAATTTACATATGAATTAGTTATGTAGTTTAATATTTTTATAAAAATATATATATAGTAATACAAATAAAGATTAATGTCTTGTACTCCTAATAAAATGAGTCACAAATCGCGCATATTTTCCTCGTCCTCGTGTTCCTCGTGTTCAATCCTCTTTCCTTACTCCTACAAACACTCCACTTCAGCAGTGTTGCCAGGATTCTGTTATTTTTACCAGGATTTTAATAAAGATACCATGTACAAGAATGAAGACATCCTGGTACGTCTAAATACCAGGATTTTATTTGTGCAGGTAATTAATTATGTACGATTTAAGATTCGTATATTATGTTGTATTAAAAAATGTATAACTGTCACCAATATAACAAATAACTAGAATATTAGTGAAAAAACTTCCGTAAAACATTAAAGGTGACATAAGATGGCATTTTCTAGCACGAGCTATAGTAGAAAAGGTTTGGACCATTCCACCTAGAACCATCTTACATTTAGTTTATCGAAATGAAATGAATTGATATTGAGTTAAGTCTAATGAACTGCCTGTTCGCGTTTAAAGCATAATGGAATTATAATATGAACAGTTTCAGAATTTAAATAAATTGTCATCGATACTATTATAGAAGAAAGAAACAGGAAAGTTCGGAAGGGGAGAGCGACGCTGTTGGAGGGAGGTAACCCTTGCAACCCGTCGTGTTAGTTGACGCCGGATCTTCTGTGGGGAGGTACATCGCCATTTCCCGCACAAAGCATCCATTCCACTAACAAAGCTAATAACCGTGGTAGTTTAGGTGCCCGGAAACACCAAATAATTAATTGATCAATCTTTTATCGACTGAATTCATAACCGTGACTTTTCGATAAGGAATATATTTACAGATCATGTTTTATTTATTACACAGTTTTACATTGTTATAGAAAACAACTTTCTGTTGCCCACAATTCTAATAAATTACTTAATGTTAATTTTATTTGTCCATTGGTCTCGATCTTCATAATCCTTGTCTGTTAAGATCTTGTCCTTTAAAATTCCCTTAATTTCTCTCCACCAGCTGAGTGTAGGTCTTCCTCTTTTCTTCCTACCCACCGGAAACCACTCTAAAATTATTTTTGGAATTTTATTATTTTTCATACTTTTCACATGAGCAAACCATTGTAATTGCTTGTATTGAATCGTTTCTAAAATTGTATGAACTTTATTCATTTTTCTCTTATTTTTAAATATCTTATTTTTTCTAATTTTGATATCCTGGATGATATTCTTAAAAAGTCCATTTCCGTTGCCAGTAAATTTAGTTTTAAAATTTTCTTTAATTCCCAAATTTCCGTTGCATATAAAACAGTACTTTCTACAATAGATTTATATATCCTTAATTTAGTTTTTTTTGCTACGTGTTTATCCCATAATATTTTATTTATCATTGATGTTGCTGATCTTCTTTTGTTTATTCTTTGTCTTATGACATCTTCTTGATTTCCATCCTTATTTATTTATACTCCCAAATATTCAAATTCCGAACAAAATTTAATTTTTCCTTTTCCAAACTATAAAATTAAATCTCTATTATTTACTCCACATCCCAAATAAAATGTCTTTTCCATATTAATTTTTAGCTCCCATTTCTGATATTCTTCTAATAAATTTCTAAACATATATTCCACATCTTCAGCATCCTGTGCTATTATTACTTGGTCATCTGCAAATAATAAAGTGTATAAATTTTTATTTCCTCTATGAACACCCATTCCTTCAACTTTCTTTTTCCATATTTCTAGCAATTTTTAAGTATATTTTAAATATAGATATAAAAATGTATATAAATATAAATTAGAGTTGGAGACTAGTTGCACCCTTGACGCAGACCTTTGCTAATGAAAATTGATTCTGAGAGATTTTTGCATATTTGTACCTGCGAAATAGCACCATCATATAACCTTTTTATTGTCATCAAAATGTTTTCATTTATGCTCATTTCTTTCAATATTTCCCACAATTTTTGTAATGGAATACTATCATGTGCCTGTTCTAAATCTACAAATATAAAATGGATTTGTTGACCCATTTCATTAATTTTCTCTATTAGCTGTTTTATTACAAATATATGATCAATGGTCGATCTTCCCACTCTAAAACCTGCTTGAAATTCATCTTCTCTACTTTTATAATTTTCTTCTGAAATGAAATAATTGGATCTTTTGGAGAAGAGATTGTAAATAATAATGATCAAAAAGATTAATATTTGTGATCAAAACAGTTTGACTGTATTAAATGGCCTTTATAAACACAAAGCTATTCATAAATACACGTGGCATCAAGATTCTTTAAAATTATCAATAATAGAATATATTATTATCAGAAAAGATACAAAATTAAAGGTTCAAGATGTTAGAGCTTACAGAGGTCCAAGTTGTGGCACAGAGCGTTATTTAGTTATTTCAAAGATATTGTTTCTTTTTATACATAAAAATTCAAAAATAAATAAAACTGAAAAAGTGATAACTACAAGGAATTGTGTTGAACATAATATAAATATATTCAAAGATGAAAGTATTTTGTATTTGTACCAAAAAAGATGGGATGAAAAACTAATTGAAAAAGAATTGAAGAATGTAGAAGAACAGTGCAGATACATAGCACAGATCAGGTTTCTTATTAGTTATTTCATCATCATCATCATGAATTGAGCCTATTGACTCGATATTTAGAAATTACTTAGAATTTATTTAGACACATAGTCGTTACTCATTATTAGGGGGTGGATTTTACTGAAATGTAATTTTTTTCACTTTAAATTTAGTAAATAAATTAATTTTGGTTTATGAGAAAAATAAATTAATCTTTTTGTGTCACTTTTTTGGATTTTCGTCGTTTTCGATTAATCAGTCATTTGTTACCTTTCTCCGTTTCAATAATATCATTGATTTTAATATCATTTTAATGGTGATTACTTCAAATAACGTTTAGGAGACGCAAAAAATGTTCTCCGTAGAATTTCTGAGTAGTCTGTTCGACTTTTTTGCTCAGAATTTGTAATGTCAACCGTTAAATGTAATCTAAGGTTGTGATGACCGTCAGCACCGTTGTCGGTTCGGCCGATTTCGAGACAACTAAAAACAATGAATTTCCTTGTAAAAAAAGTCCAAATCAAAAGTTTGCAAACTGAGTGCACATGAACGAATAGAAGAACCCTCGAGTACTTCAGTAACATCAATTGTTCATCCGAACTGGTTTAATTTTTTGTCTACTCCCATTGTATAATGCTGTCATTTTTGCTGCAACCAATTGCATAATGATACTCATTTCGATAGAGTTTTCATTACGATACAGGTTCTTGACCAATCACAGATAAGTTTACAAACCAAGTATTGACAATTAATCATTGATAATCGTCCTAATAAATGTTTCATTCGATTGTGTATATTAAAAAATTGTTATTATATTACGCTTGTCAGTTTTAATTTATTTTATTAGTAGTATTTTTTCGTGGTATATTATTTAAAATAAATTAGATCGTAATTTTATTCTGATCGTATTTTACTAACGCAGTACTCCCCTCGCAGGCAGACGTGGCAAGAGCCACATGTGGCAGCATGCGAGGGTAGAGATAGGGAGCGTCCGCTAGGAGGCCTTGGGTGAATCCTTTAAGTAAACAGCCACGAAACGATTCAATATAAAAGTTTAACTTACAAAAGTCGTAGAAAAAGTACCGTATGAAACTCGATGAAATGGGAATTAATACACTCGTGTAAAGTTTACAACTAGTGTATTAATACCCATCATTACATCATCGTTTCATAATATATTATTATTTGCTTTTGGAGCATTTTTGAAACATTTTAAGAGCATTTTATTTACAATATCTCGCAGTGTTTTAGGTCATCAAAATACGCCCTCTACTCATTACATAGAAACAAAAAATAATCTGAAGGGACTAGAAACCTCTTTCAAGCCCAACTTCCCTCCGCCGATCGTTTCTTGTTTTTCTCGTAGCTTCTTGAGAGCGCCGGCGGCCGCATCTTTTCCCTTATCGCGAAAGGCCTGCATCCGCTTTTTCGCGCATCTTTCTCTCCACGTCGAATCGAGATTCAATTCAAACTTCGGTAAAAAGTTGCGATAGTCCTCCTCAATATCGAGGTTTCCTCCCGGCGCCGGTCTAAAAAGCTCCGTACCGAAATTCTTCTCGGGAAGACGGAAAATTACCTCTCGTACGTCACGCGGAAAAGTCGAGCGAAGGAAATGGAGCTGATGATCCCAGCGTAAACAACGCTTTTCCGTAAACAATTTTTTTAAGGAAGATTTTTTCAAATGGATGACCTCAGGTTAGCGAGGATGTCGGTGTGATTTTTTCTACAATATCAGTTCCTTTTTCCTTCCTGTTTAAAATGAGCTACAGCGCATCCGCGGAAGATCCAAGGCATGAGAAAGTTTTAGTTCTAATCAAACTTCATTACATTGTTTTATTCTTCGCCGTAAAGCTAATTTGTATTATTGTTTTGTTTCTCCTATTTGATTTCCACTTTCCCCACAAACTTCCCAGAGATTAGACTTTATTCTACATTTGTACACATATTAGTAACACTGATAAACAATAATAATAAAATTACTAATGCCGACGTATTCGATACGCCATGTTCTTATTTGTACTACGTCCTATGTCATAGGTTCTTCTGCATTTATCTTCTTTGTCAAGCTATACACGTTTCTCGGACGTTCGTAGGCACTAATCATACGATTCTTAATACCACTAAGAAAGTCACAGAACAATTGTCAAAGTGTGCTTCGATCTGTTGCGCATATTTCCATTTTTTTCGTGGAATTAGATTTCGTACTTGCGGCATTGTCAATTGTATTCAGAATATCTTCCTTTGTAAGTAGTGTTCGTACTGTGTCCGACAAATGCAGATTAGTGTTTCTTAAATATCGATAGTCTGTCGATAGTTATCGGTAGTGGAAACTATCGTTGGCTATCGATAAGAGTGGAAATGTAATTGCAGTAATCATAAATATTTCTTAATGTGTAATTTATTGCAGCGTTTTAAGTATTTTGTTTTTTGCAAGCGTTTAAGAGTATTTTATTTGTTATTCTTCGACTCTGTGATGCTACATTTTTGAAAAACATTTTGTCTGAAATTTGTTTAGCAGTGCTTTTGATGCGACAATTTAATAGTTAAGACGGCCTGGTTTAAGAAAAATTGTTTTTCCTAGTTCTGACATGATCCAACATACAATCATTAAAACACTCCACACATAGTTTTATATATACATATATGTAAATACAAGGAAAGACTTCACTAATTTTATATTCAATTCATCTCCGTTTTTGTCTATTGACTTGAAAGACTGCCTCATTGATGTTCGTTTTTGTTCTTATATCTGTACTGCTTATTCCATCTTTCAGCGAAACAGCTTCCTTTCCATTTTACTTGACAGCGTGGCAGCAATGTTTGTATTGTTAAACATCACGTTTGAGATCCATAGACCAATACCGGCAAAACGTAAGAATACATTATTAGCTTTTTGATTTGTTTACTAATTTGATTGTCTAAAAGTACAAAAGAAATTCAAGAATTTTGTGCACTTTTGGAACGGTTTTCCTAATTTCCTTGTCTGAACGGTTATAGAAGCGATTACTTGACCCAAATATACATACTATTGCATGTATTCTACCCTTGATCCCTGAAATGTCATTGCGATCGGTTGGTCGTTGGTAATTACTTTTGTTTTGGTAAAATTTATTTGCAAATCTACTTTCAAGCAAGGCCAGACAGGATTTTTTTCTAGTGTTTTGGCTGAAGTAGCTACTGATAATGTCGTCTGCGAATCGGATATTTGTTAATCGGCGAACATTCATATTTATGCCCGCGTTTTATGTTTGTAGTTGAGTACCAAAACACATTTGTAGGAGGCCGGTAAATAAATTGAGAGGGATGGGCTTACTTCACGTTTTACATGGAAGAGGATTCCTTAATGGTCAGTTCTTACGTTTGCCTTGCTGCTCCTGTGAAATTTTGTTACGATTCTTATGTATTTACTGGGTATTCCTTGTATTTTAAGAGTTTCAAATATGCATTATTAATGGACAGTGTCGAAAGCTTTAGCAAAATCAATAAAAGCAATATATAGTTTAAAGTTAAATTCATTCGTTTTTCTGTTTACCTGGTTAACTGGTTGTAAGTGATGTGTTGTACTAAAGCCAACTCGAAAGCCTGACTGTTCGGATGGTTGTTGGTCATCAAAAATTTTCGACTATTTTTTCGTTAAAATTTTTGAGAAGATCTTGCATACATTTGACACTAGAATTATCGGTCTGTAATCGTCTCTGCTTTCCTTCATGTAAATGAGGGTAATAGTAATTACCCACCATTGTTTAGAAATTTCTTCAGATGGTGGAATATCATTAGATGTTAAGATAACATATAATTTAGAAAGCCTAAAGATAGACTGAAATAAAACGGGGTAATAAAGACCTGACTCTTATGAGGAACAACAGCTTTTGTTGAATTGAATTGAATTGATGCCTTATTTTACGTGGCGAGACTCAGGCCATGAGGCCTGCTCTTCCGTCTGACCACGCAAATTTCGCTACGCTTCTTTCACCAAATAGCGGAGAAAGAAGGTATTACTGAGGCGACGAAACAGGCGATTTGAATTTAGCTCAGAGGCGTCATTTAGGCTTGAGGATCTTTTACATGCAAGTAAATCTACTAACATGGGACAGCCGACTTTACTTCCCCTCCGAAGGAAGGCGTACGAAGGATTATTTCGCCCCTAAAAAGAAAGTCCACGGCTTAGATCGGATTTGAACCCACCAACTTGGGTATAGCAGTCCGTTACGCTAACCGCTACACCACCGTCGCCGCCGACGGCCGTGTCGCCGACGGATGCTGCCGCATCGCCATTACAACGCCTTCGCGGCGAGCAGGCATCTCGCGCAAAACAAAGAAGGAGCGGCCGGAAGGAGCCGCCCGCAATAGGCCGTTCGCACTCCGCGCACGTAGCGCTCCCTGGAGGCGCAAGTCCATAACTGGCCCTGGCGCTTTGGTGTGCCCGCACCACACGCTACGCGCTGAGGCCGCGGCGGCCACCCACGCTCGCACTGAACGACGAAATAAAGGGCCAAAGCCTCAAAAATAGGTGCCATAAAATGTTGTACGAAGCTAGGTACGGTAGAGTAATGTTTGGTGCGCGAGATGAAGAAAATATGGAAGATGAAATGATGAAACGAGGCAAAACCCTCAAAAACATTATTGATACAATTAATTAAGAACATCAGGGTTCGAAAAAGAACTAGTGGTGCTACAGAATGGCACCAACTTTCTCCTATTAGTTTCCTATTTCCTTGGATGTGGACTAGCTATTTGGAATTGCCACACACTCTTGTCAGCTGCCATTTATCGCCGCCCAAAGTACGTAGTTTTTTATATTTTCTTAATTTTCCGGTTTACTAATGGTAGAACGGAAATATTTATTTTAGAATATTAAAGAAAACTAAAACTTCCTCCTAAATAGCAATTTACTTTGAAAAAATATGGAACCGTTTTTAAGAAAATGGCCTTGATGCGCTACTAAAAATGCGAAATTTGAAGCTCTTTTTCGAAGAAAATTTTTGAGTTTCGAAAAGCTTCAATAAAAGTTATTTGAAGTACATCAACTCAAAAATGCAACAGTGTTTACAAATTGCTGGTAATGTGCTTATTAAAGCTGTGAGAGGTCTTTAAAAAATACAATTGTGTAATTTTTGAAAAAAAAACAACAAAATAAACAAAATAAAATTGTCATTCAGGACAAGGTTTTACTGTTTCTCAATATTCTTAAAATAATATTTCGATTCGACTATTAGGAAAACCAAAAATTAAGAAAATGTCAAAAATGTACTTTGGACGGCGATAGATGGCAGCTGTCAAGAATAGTGGCAAGTGCGAATAGCGAGACTAAATGAAAAAGAAAATTAATACGGAAAAGTCTGTGCCATTCTGTAGCACCACTAGTTCCTTATCACGGCCCGGCAACAAATTTTTTTCTTCCAAAAATTCGCCATTTTTTCGCGCAGCATTACATAACTTTCTCTATACTACGTACGTTACTCCGTATACACATACGTATATGGGAAAGTAAAAATTGAATATTTTGTGTATAGGGCGCGTCAAATACAATGGTGATTGATTTTTTGATTGATTGAATGATTCATTACTAGTGATTTCGGTTGCGTCAACGGGTAAGGAGATCTGTTCCTTAAGTGTAATGCATGTTTTTGCTCGGAAAGTGACGGTTCCCGCTGGCAAGATCCGGTGCCTACCGTGAGATAGCGAGTTTTTCCTCAACTATGTATTCTCCCCTCAGCGAGGCATCGCCCAGCTGGGGCTAGCTCTAAGCTCCCGACCGGTCCCTTGATATTTGGCCACATCTTTGTGATTTTGTCACATTGTAGGCCGGCACCGGTGTTAGCCGAACGTCGCATAAACTGCTCTTGTGACGAAGCCTTAATTTTGACCACTCAGGCGTTTGATAGGCGTTTTATGTGACTTCAAACGTCTTCATTAGCAGATGCGTCTCTTGCGTAACATTATTTTTGCTAGTGGAAACGTATTTGCTGCTGAAATTACGAATTCTCTTTTACTTCATTATTATTTTTGGGTAGGCCCTACAAAGTCTGTTATAAAGTCCTGGTGTGCCCATGGCCATATCCTGCACTATGTAAAACATTCCTTTCATGCAAGAAGAACTTCAAACTCTAATATAGTTTCATTCACACTGGAATCCAGAAAAAACTTTCTTTAAACATTTATAAAATGACTAAGAAACCAGAAGAGACAAAATTCCTCTCTCTCATATTAACGAATAGTTAAATGCTGCTTGAAATTCTCGAACTCCTTTTAGATATACCTCTCTCACCGGCGATCTGGTGAAAATTAACAATTGAGAGTTGTAAAAAAGAGATACAGAATCGTGAAACAGGAAAGAGGTTCCATTGATACAATGACAGTGGCACATTTCTTTCATTTCATGATCTTCTAAAACTTTTCGCGAAATATTTCTTAAAGCGGCAACCAACCTCTAGGGACGAAATACCTCAAGAAATCGTACAAGTAAACTCACGCGCCAATTGGAAATCTTGCGACGTCTGTCCTAACACAACTTTTCGCCGCAAAGCTGCCAATATTCGCAACGGGGAGTAGAGGAAGTGAGCTGTACTGGAAACATATTCCCACGTTTGTTTCACTTTATTTCTCACCAAACCATTTATTTATAAACCTCTTTCTTCTTCTTCTTCTTCTTCTACTTCTACTACTACTACTTCTACTACTACTACTACTACTACTACTACTACTACTACTACTACTACTTCTACTACTACTACTACTACTACTACTACTACTACTACTACTACTACTACTATTACTACTACTACTACTACTACTACTACTATTACTACTACTTCTACTACTTCTACTACGATCCTTGGGGCCTCGGCTATAATATCGTTATGAAAAAATTCGGATGCCTGACTAACATCGCTATGGACACGACGACAATGGAGGATGTGGTGAATGCACTGTTCCCCACTCACCCAAAAATATTTGACAACAAGATAACAGTACCACCCAGCGATATCCCGCTCTTTACCGAAAGCGAGCTTTCACAGGCGGTTGAATCGCTTAAAAACAGAAAAGCACCAAGTCCTGACAGCATACCAGCAGAAGCGCTGAAAGCAGCGCACAAAGCATGTCCTGGCTTGATGCTAGATATGTACAACGACTGCCTGAAACACGGCGTCTTCATCACACGATGGAAGATTGCTACGTTGACCCTCATCAACAAGGCAAAAGGAGAAAGAAACTCGCCGTCATCATATAGACCATTGTGCATGTTAGATACGGCTGGAAAGTTATTCGAGAAGCTGCTACAACCTCGACTACTGAAAGCAATAGAAGAAGCAGGGGGGCTGTCCCAACGACAACACGGATTCCGAAAAGGGCACTCCACTATCCACGCAATTGCATCGGTAGTCGACACAATAGAGAGGGCCCAGTCCGTAAATCACCACTCCCGGAAGCTCACGCTACTTGCTATTTTAGATGTCATGAACGCATTCAACTCTGCCAGATGGAGTGACATGCTCAATGCTCTCGAGAGAAGATTTAAGCTACCAGTATACTTGATGAGTGTCATGAAAAATTATTTAAAGGATCGCACACTCCTATACGATACAATCCAAGGCCAAAGAACCAAAGCACTGTCAGGAGGCGCTGCACAAGGTTCGATCCTAGGACCGTATCTATGGAATGTCATGTACGACGACCTTCTGAGATTGGAAATGCCCAGAGATACGGAGCTCGTTGCATACGCTGATGATGTGGGTGTGCTCATTACAGCGCATACCGTAGAGGAAGCACAACGTCACCTAAATGAAGCAATGCGACGCGTAAAAAGATGGATGAACGAGCACTCCCTGTCACTTGCAGAAGCAAAGACCCAAATCGTTGTTTTTACAAGGAAACGTATACAGACGAGTGTCACACTCAGGGTCGGAAAAACAGATATTCAAACTGCATCAAGTGTGAAGTATCTGGGGGTCATACTTGACACGAAGTTGAGCTACTGGCCTCATATACAGCGAGCAGCAGACAAGGCCGCGGAAGCCACAAAAGCACTAAGCCGATTGATGGCAAATACTAACGGGCCAAAATGTAGTAAGCGGCGTCTCCTTATGTCAGTAATGACATCAATTTTACTTTACGGAGCAGAAATATGGGCCAAAGCTCTAGAAATAGAGAAGTATCGCAAACGAATGGGGGCTGTGCAAAGACGTGGAGCACTGAGGGTCTCGTGTGCATACCGCACAGTGTCTGAAGCAGCGGTATTAGTGATAGCGGGCACTCCCCCAATAGATCTTCTCGCTCAAGAACGCCAAGACATCTGGCGCAACCAAATAGTTAACGGCAGGGGCGAAGCAAAGAAGGTAGCTCGCCACGTACTTCTCGAGAAATGGCAGCAAAGATGGGAAGATGGGGGACAGGGGGCGGGGAGGAAGGGGAGAATGGAGGAGGGGGAGGATGGAGGATTTGGAGGAAGGGCAGGATAGGAAGGAAGGGGAGTAAGGGGAGGATGGGAGACCGGGACGAAAGGGAGGGTGAAGGACGGGAAGGAAGGAGAGGATGGAAGACGGGGAGGAAGGGGAAGATGGAGGGTGGAGAGGAAGAGGAGGATGGAGGATGGGAAGGAAGGGGAGGACAGAGAGGAAGGATAATCTATTGCTGAAAGCCCCCTACCGCGTTTGTCTTATTTCATGATGCTATTTGACAACCATTTCATGGAACAACTAGAAAGCCGCCAATCATCTATGAGCGATAAAATTCCTCTTCCACACAATCACAAAGTTACACGCCGCTTCGAGTCCTTGCGACCTCCCTCGAAAACACCCTCTCTGGCAGAGTGAGGAAAAGAGGGGAGTCGGAGGACAGACCAGAGTGTGAGGAGAAAGAGATTCCATTGCTCAGAGCCCTGCGCCGCGCCACGCCTCGTGGTTTAATAAATGATTCGTTCTCGCGCCTTCACTCGGCTCTAGCGCCATCTAGCACCACTGCGCGCCACTCTCACCCAGCTCGGTAGGATGGCACCGAAATTTCCCCAGATATATTTTGAAGTGGACACTAGACTGATTGATTGGCGAATCCAACTAGATTGATTGATTGGCGAATCCAAGCGTGTCGACTGCTAAGGTCGTTATTCCCGTAAGTGTAGTGTATTTTTATGCGGGAGGTGATGATGGTCTTCCCCCGCTGGATAGCGAGATCCGGCGTCGATCTACTTGCGGAGGTTTCTCCAACCAGGTATCTCCCACTAGCATGGCACCTCCCCAGCCGGAATAAGCTCTGAGTTCCCGACAAGTATGGTTACGTAGTGTATGTGAGTAAGTGAGTGTAAGTGAGGATGAGGTTAAGACAAGGAAGAGGAATGAAAATCGCACGCGGTCTTTAGCCATGTTGGGGTACTGGCCCAGCATCTGCGCGGTGTTGATCGGAGAAACCATTGAAAACTACGAGTCAGAGCAGCCAGCTACTAACATTCTCCTCCAGAATCCGACCTAGGTATCTAGCTAGTGATGAAAATCGTCAGGACTCGAACTTAGAGCCTCCTAATCAGTAGCACTGCTGTGACTTCAATTGATACCCTGAGCCACCTTTGGCGGTGAAACGGCAACTAGAATAATAGCACCGGCTAAGAGGTTCCAAGCAATCGTTGGCACTGAAGTGTACGGGCGGGAGGTTCATTTCTCCTTGTTTTCAGAAGACGTAATTTTCTTGGAAGAATGTTGGAAACTTCAGTTCTAATACAAAATGTACCTATGTACTCTTCCAGTTTGAACTTGAATTGAAGTCAGTAATAATAATAATGAATGTCACGATTATCAAATACCTATAATTACACTTCCTTTAATATTAATTCGTTAGCCACTTTGTGTATACTCATATTACGTCGTATAATATCGTTGCATTGGATAGATAATCAAGTAAAAATACGTTTGCTAAAAGAGGAAACAAACTCAATTGCATTTCAGTCACACATCAACACATTACACAGACAACAAATTACTATTAATTTTCAATTTACTATAAATCCCAGTTGCTGTCATTTAATAAATTCTCCATGCCTGACGATGAAGAGAAGCTGTAATATCGAGAAAAGGGAAGAATGTTCGTCGGCGACAAAAATACCGCCCCGCGAGCGCGCCCGTGGCAGAAAATCGCCCGAAGGTTAAAATGAGAATTTCATGCCAAAAAGATGAGCATGCAACAAATGCATCGCCTCATTACGTTCGTCTCGTTACGTTACGTCTCGTTACGTATCGTTTCATCTCGTTACATCTTGTTACGTTCGTCAACGTTGCGTCGTCTCGTTAAGACGTCTTTATCGAACTTTCTGAACCTCGAAAACTGTCAATTATCACCAGTCGCTAAAATATTTCAATTCATTTTAGAAATTAATTCTTTTGTTTAAACAGTGTTTTATATCGAAAAAAACGGGCCGAAATTGTATGGTTTCAGGACGGCTGCTTAACCTTAATATTCATTGCCTTACGATTTCAAGAAATCTCTTCTTCTACAATCTAAAATCAAAGAACATGACCTAAACAACGATTCTCTTTCACAGCTTTTAAATTCACGTTCTTCAGCTTCTAACATCCAATTTGGAAAATTGCTCTGGATTCAAAATACAAGTAAGCTTCTCTAGGGCTAAATGAAGGTGTTGACGTTATTTACTCATTTTGGTGCCGCAATTTCTTTTGTATATGTGATCCTGCAATATCAAATTGCTTAGGAGAATTATTTGTAATGGTTTTTCAAATAATTAAGGTAATTTCATTATTAGTATCATTATCATCTTTTGTTATCATTATATAATTATATAATATTAAATACATGCAATTAAATGGCTAAGGGTTACATTTTTTATTGGGTCATGTTTCTCAATTACAAACCGCGAGCACACTTTATTTATTTAAAGCCGTAAGGGGTATGTTGGATAGTGATTACTTGGAAATAGAATGAGAGAGACTTTGTGACGTTATATAAAAGCTTCTTAAAACGCACTCGTGTTGAGCCAGGCACAAGGGAATGTAGGATAAACCCTGGATCAACGTGCAAATCAAGAGAAAAGCCAGAGCTAACAACATGCGTGTTTGAGGTATAGATGCACTGGGTCACAGGAGCACTATATTGCTTACAAGGCTATCTGCAAGAGGGTAACAACAACTGACGTACAATCACGTAGACGATGATATGAAGAGCAAATTTGAGCACACATGACTCAGGGCATCTAAAATTACAAGACAGACATTTGCTATTATATACTTAATAACAATGTTAAATACCAATTAAAAGATCTCTACTAGCTTCACATTTAACACATTGCATGTTTTTGAAGTCTGATAGATTAAAAGTTGTGCGGCATCAATTGAAATAAAGTATTCCGGTTTTCAATTCCTTTATTCTCTACAGTGGCGGCTCGTGACATTTTTGCCTGGTGGGGCCAGGTGTAAAAGCACGAATATCATCTCAGAATGAATAACTTATTTACTTAAAGAATCGTCATTTAATCGATCGTTTAATTAATGTTAATTATCAGTTAATTAAATCTTTAAATTTGTGTTTTCCAAAAAAAACAGAAGTAGGATTTTTTATTAAGTCATTTAACCAATTATTGGTATGTCAATGGAAACAAAAGATTTTTCAAAAATTACGCTAATGCCATCGCTTATCTTTTAAATGCTGAGATTTCGAAAGGGGAACGGAACATATCGTAAAATGAAAACAAGTTGACTTCAACTTGTTTTGCCAGTTCTTTAATTGGTTTGCAGAGAAAAAAATCAGCTACATCTATGTATTTCTTCACTTCCTCCAAATCTTCAGATTCATCATGCCTCTCAATGCTAGCTCATAAATGATGAGTGCCAGAGTATTTTACTAAACACTCAATCATTCTACCTAAAATACGTCTATTTTTTTAGACTTATTCCTATGTTTCTAGATTAAAATTTTTATCGCCGAATCAATCTGTACCACAATATTCACAGTTCCCAAAGTTTTAAATTTGTAAGCATTTCTAAATGCAATGCACTTTCTTCGTGTTACCTTATCATTTCGCTTAAGTGTTTCAGATCCTTACAGCTCACTGTCGTCCACAATCCCTCACCAAAAAATAAACAACAAAAGCAAAATAAGCTTTGTTTTTTCTTTACTCACAGTCAACCATGATTTTTTTTTCTGAAACCACGAAATACAGAATGATCGTTTCTTCTTTCCATTAACTTGTGTAAATAATAAGTCCCTCAGTTGATGTGCTCCTAATCGTTTAATATCAATTTTTTCTTCACTGACTTGAAGAAAATGGAAAACAGTGAATCCACTATGTTCATCTCACAGCGCGTACTTCGCGTGCACTTTGAAAACGGCGCGCTCGGACTGCCGTTTCTCTACGAAGGTCCCGCTGGTGCGGGCCCCTAGAAGTGCTAAAATTAGCAAGCAGTGGTCGTGCCCAGTGCGAAAGGGCGCTGACCTTGTGAACGGAGTGGGGTTACCGCTTTGGGGCCCATGCAATCCGGACCCCGTGAGCACTACTAACGCTATGTTTGAGTGCGGTAAGGAACTATGACCATCAATTCTGTGTTATTAGTACTTGGAATGAGTTCTGGGGACGAATTGTCGATCTTCACGAATAAAGAATTCCAGTAAAGTATCACAATCATCACAAAGAGATTGCGTAAAGATAAATAAATATATTTGTGCTTTATTAAATATTGATGGGACCCGGCAACAGTGGCCCCTTAGAACGAGCCGCCCCTGATTCTCTATACTCTCAGAAAATTAATCAAAATCTCATCACATCATGATTTGAATACATAAATAGATTTCTCAAAATGTAAGCATTGGCGTTTTTGAAGCCTTCCTGAGACCTTCAATTTATGTCTTTCACAGAGCTTATATACGATCAAGATGGATAACTCGTGATGATCGTGTGGGAAACACACGCTTTTAGCAGTACAAGATATCAAAAGCACCCTTTGACTTTCGAAAAATGATGAAAAACCGTTCTTTCGAATCGGGATTAAGTAGAGAAGCTAATATTGTCGACCAAGAATTATCGTTTTCGTCTAATAAAAGTATCACATCTGAGAAGCCATTTTGGGCGTTAGGCGGAGCGGAGGGAACATTCTTCGTGTCACGTGACACGCAAAAATTCAAAGAGAAAAAAGCTGCCTGCTTCCGAACGATCAGCGACATCTTTCGAGCGCCGCTGGTAATAAATGGTTGTTCGCCCGCAGCTCCTGAAAGGAATGTGGGGCCATCAACAGAATCTCTCGGCGCCTCACGCTCTTCCGATATCTTTTCGCCTCTTTTTCTGCCGTCTTTCTTTGCTTTTATTCCGTTCGTGCTGGTTTCTTGATATGCCTCAAGGGGATGGCCTCGCACATTGTGGTCGTACATCGCCTATGATTGGAGGATTACTTCAAATTATACGAAAGACGAAGAAGAGCTACAAGAAATGTGAAGTAAATATGTTGTTCTCATGACGACATACATTCAGTAGATAATAAAAACTCAGTTCATTGGCTTTCTCTCTCTCTCTCTCTCTCTCTCTCTCTCTCTCTTCTCTCTTGTCTCCCTCTCGTCTCCCTCTCGTCTCTCTCTCGTCTCTCTTTCGTCTCTCTTTCGTCTCTCTTCTCTCTCTTTATCTCTATGTGGCAAATTTATTTTCTTCTATTCTGCTCGTGCTGGTTTCTTTATATATCACAAATAGATAACCTTATCATTGTACATTGCCTATGATCAGATGATTAATGATAATTTTATTGATGATTACCTGATGGATGAAGAAAAATGACATAAAAAGAGAAGTAAATGCTGCATTTTTCTCTTTAATGACAGATGATCACAATACTATTGCTGTCCAATTGATTGAAAATTCCGGTCACGTCAACTCAGAAGGTTATTATTCCGTAAGTGTAGTGCGTGTTTTCATTGCAGGAAATGGTAGTGATCTTCTAGACGTACGTCGGCTTGCGGGGATTTTCCCTAACCAGAAATCTCCACCAAAGTGACACTGCCCCAGCTGGAACTAGTTCTAAGATCTGACTGGTTCCCGACATGAGTGCATGTGAATGTAAGTATACATAAGCACCGCCCCAGCCGTGACAAGCTCTTAGCTCGCGATTGGTCCTCCGGCATGTGTGGCAGTGCAAGTGCGTGTGCACGTAAGGAGTGAGAATAAGACAAAGAAGAAGAAGGGTCCGTGGTCCGGTTTTTAGTGTACTGCTCCGGCATGCGCCTGATTTTGATTGGTGAAACCAGGGAAAATCACCGACCAGAGCCGCCAGTCTATAGAATTCTCTTCCCGAGAGTGAATTCGATATAGCTATGAAGCTAGTGCCGGAAAATCCGGCCACTGTCGGAACTCGAACCCCGCTCAAAGGCACGGCATATTGCTTTCCAAAGTGCAAGTAATTCTAGGGTTGTCATGGATGTTAATAATGATAGAAGTAATAAATGAATATCTATGGATAAGATGCCAGATGATCAGATGATGTCTTTGGAGCTCCACGATTGTTCTCCCAGTTTCTACAAGAAGTTTCCGGCATTAGCAACGTTACTTGCCCTGTACGTTTCTTCCTATGTTTCTTTAGTTATCGCGTGTTGCACTTAAAAAATCCAATTCTTTCATATATTTTTGAAAAATCCAATTTCCAAAATGTTTGGAAACCACTTTTCTATCTTCAGGGCCACTGATATAACAATTACTAACGGAAAAAATTCAACATTTCCTGTATGAACACGCATTTTATCACAGATGTTGGAAACAAGCCAACTAGACAGACTTTTAATTGTCAAATACATTTTTCTTGTATAATTAACAATATTCGTGCTACTCACGGTAGAAGGGTAGAAGAGACCTTTTACTATTAAATCAGAGTTCGCTATTCTAATATACTTATCAAAACACTCCCGTATTGAAGACCGCTGCCCTCTTTTACAGGGGAAGACTGCTTAGTGAAACCAATCTATAAAATTAGAGACCAATTCTAGCGGACGACTGCTCTAATCGGTAGATTTCTGTAGTTTCTACTATCAAACGGGCTACAGACAGCGCGCGATCTTTCCTTCCTCTTCCTTGGTGCTATCCTCATCCCTTACTTGCACACACCACTTACACCACCACACATACCGGGGGATAAGTCGCGAGCTAAGAGCTGGTCGCAGCTGGGGCGGTGCTCCGCTGGTGGGGAGATACCTGGTTGGGAAACTGACGAATATATCGGCATCGGATTTTACCACCCAAAAGCACCATCTGCCTGGATATAAACTTGCACTATATTTACGGGCCTAATGACTTTATTAGGTGAAGCGCCTCAAATAATCATTCAAGATAATGTTTTGAAAACGTTGTGTAAATTGACCAAATAGATTTCAAACTTGTTTAAAACCCATAAAATGTCTTATAAAAAAGTTGAGGACAGGGCCAGGAAGGGTGGAGTAGGCAGGATTGGGCGGTCATATGCTTAGGTCGAGACGGCGGTCCACCTCAACCGGAGGGGCGTTGCGGAGCTTAGTGGCCTCTATACTAGAGTAGCTGAATTCTGCACACGCCCTCCCGTCGCCCGTTGACGCTGTGAGCGACCGCCGGTCTCGCGTTCCGCGTCCAAATTAAATCTACCGGCAGCGGCGATAGGAGCGGGGGCTGTGGGTTTCACTCCGGTAACGGTGGCTTCAGCGGAGACGTGTGTGACGGTGGAGAAGGCGGAGACGGAGGAGACGACGGAGACGACGGAGGCAGCGGACACGGCGGCGGTGACTGAGCTGGCGAAGGCGACGGCGGCGGCTGTGGCGGCGACGACGACGACAGCGGCGACGGCGGCGGCGGCGGTGACGACGATGACGACGGCGACGGAGACGACGAGGGCGGAGACGACGGCGGCGGAGGCGACGACAGCGGCAGCGACTTCGAGGGGACGCGCCCTTTCAAGAACACTTTCAGGTGAGGAAGGGGTTCCTTAGTTGTTTGCAGGTGAACTGTAGTAGTATAATCAATAAAGAAATAGAGTTTTGGAATCTAGTTGATGCCTGCGATCCCGACATAGTGATAGGGACTGAGTCGTGGCTAACTGAGGAAATCGGGTCCTCTGAAATTTTTCATTCCCATTACAAGATCCTTAGGAGGGATAGAAATAGTAGAGGGGGCGGAGTCTTTATTGTGTCAAAGAGGACATTAATATTAGATTAGAGTGGGTCAGTAGAGAGTTTGAAATGATGGGAATAGAAATTATTACGTCAGGAACTGTTTTAGAAATTATTGCATGCTATAGGCCTCCGAGCGATGGATATGACATTTTAGATAACATCATTCAGAGAACGGGAAACGAAAATTGCCATGCTATTGTTATTGGAGGCGACTTAAATATTCCGAGCGTAAACTGGGAGGGAACCGTTAGCGAAGGGAAAGTCCAAAATTTAGTGAACGGGCTGGTCTAGGAAGGGGGTTTTATCCAGGTAGTTCGGACCGGGACGCGACAGGATGCGATTTTGGATGTCTACCTAATTAGGCCGAAAGAACTTTTCATATCTTGTGAAGTTGTTGAGGGTATTAGTGACCACAAAGCGGTTCTTCTTGACTTAGACGGAAATATTTCAAGGAAAGGCATTACAATAGGAAACGAAAGTACAGCAATACAAGAAAGCAAATGTAAGCGGGCTTCAAGGCTTCTTTAGGGAACAATATGACCGCTTTCTAAGAACAGAGGGCGGTATGGAAGAAATATGGGGCGTGTTTAAAGATATTATATACGAAGCTTTGCAAAAGTTTGTTCCGTGCAAAATTCTAAAAAATAATCCGGATCCAGAATACTACAATGCAAAAATTAGGAGAATGAAGAGGATAACGAGAAAGGCATTTAAGAACAGAAAGCGCAGTAGCGAGCATATGAATATTTTTCGAAATCATTCAAAAGAATTGGAGCGCGAAAAAGAAAATTGCTCAGGAGGCATATTAAAGAATATTCTAGATGGGAAGGGAAATAACTGGACAGGCTTTTATAAATATGTTCGTAGAAGGAAAGGAAATAAAGAGGATATCCCAGTTATTCGCGAAAATGGAAACACGCTAATTACTGACAATCGGGCAAAAGCGGATGCATTTAATACAAAGTATTTTAGTTCGGTTTTCAAAAATAGTACGGACCATCCATTTATTCAAGGGCCTTCGGTTGCAAATCAGTTTAATATTGAAGTAAAACGTTCTATGGAATAAAGTAAAGTCAATGAAAAATGGTAAGTCAAGGGGTCCAGACGACATTTCTACGGATTTAATTAAACTAGCAGGAAAGGCAATATTACCGTACCTAATTAGAATTTTTCACGTGTCTTTGAATAATTCAAAAGTACCGGAAGATTGGAAATTAGCCTTTGTCGTACCAATTTTTAAAAGTGGTGACAAAACTAAATTATGCAATTATAGGCCGGTAAGTCTTACGTCAGTGGTGTGCAAGCTTATGGAGCATCTAGTTGGGAGTTACATTAAGAAAGAATGGGAAATTAAAAAAATGGCTCTACGATGGGCAACACGGGTTCAGGAGTGGTTATTCATGCGAAAGTCAGGTAGTCACGCTATTTTCAGAATCTAGCAGATGAAATTGACGCGGGCGGAGAGTAGATGCAGTAGTTATAGATTTTGCTAAAGCATTTGATGTCGTTCCACACGATCGGCTTGAACAGAAATTAATGAATTCAAGCATAGATCCCAGGGTGGTGGTGTGGATTAGCGAGTTTTTGCGAGATAGAAACAGAAAGTCCTTATTGGACAAAAGTTATCTTCCGGGGCAAGCGTTACGTCAGGAATACCGCAGGGGAGTGTCATTGGACCCCTTCTATTCCTAGCTTTCGTCAATGATCTGCCGGCGCAATTAACCTCAAATGTTCGGCTATTTGCAGACGATTGCATAATATATCGTAGTATTAACTCGAAAAGAGATGAAGAAATACTGCAAAAGGATCTTGATGCGTTACATTACTGGGCGGAAAATAACGGAATGTCCATAAATAGCTCTAAAAGTAAATCCATCACTTTTGGCAGGGGTCATAATTACAGTGAAACACATTACCGTTTAAATAATGACATTATTCCGAGAGTTTCCTCGTGCAAGTACCTAGGAATTCATTTCGATAGTAAATTAAGTTGGAAAAAAACACGTAGATTTTGTTGTAGGGAAAGCCTGGAGATCTCTTCACTTTGTAATGCGCATCCTAAAAAGAGTACGGCAAACGCGAGGGAAATTGCTTATTTATCTCTTGTTCGTCCAATAATGGATATGGAACAATTTGTTGGGATCCGCACAAGATTATGCAGTGTAAACACTTGGAAAGGATTCAGCATAGGGCAGCTAAATTTACTTTCAGGGACAAGAAAACGGCAGGGTGGGATTCACTCAAAAACAGGCGATCAGTAGCAAGACTCTGCGCCTTGTATAAAGCTTATAATGGTCATCCAGCTTGGAAAGAAATTAATCGGCGGTTATGTATTCCTACATACATCAGTAGAGTGGATCACAGGCACAAAATAAATTTAAGACAGCAGAGAACGGATGTCGGGAAATTTTCTTTTACAAATCGAACGATTACGGAATGGAATAGATTGCCTGCAAAAACCTTTGAACCCTTTCCTCAAAGTGTTCAACAGTTTAGGAAATTAATTTAGGATATTATTAAGTAAATGAGTATATAGCGATGCATAAGTGTTCTATTGTGAAGTGAGGTGTAGTGCAGTGTATAGCGGAGAAATAAGAAGGAAATGTTTTCAGGTCTTAGTGAAGTGAAGTGCAGTGTGATACTAATGCAGTGTGTGTGTGTGTTTTCTCTCTTAATGTAATTTAATGTTTTATGAATCAGTCAGTTTTTATATTATTATCATTATTTTACCATTATTATTACTACAATTAGTATATAATTTGCTTACTATTATATTATTATTATTATTATTGTTATTATTATTATTATTATTAGTGGTTTTAGAGTTCTATATTACGGAAAGGCTGTGTATATTTATGTTTTTGTAATTAGCTGCCACCGGGTTATGCCCAATTGCAGTTTAAATAAATCTAATCTAATCTAATCTATACATTCATTTATTTTCCTCAAATAGAGGATCGTGATTATTAAGTACCCGAGCAACCCCGGGTTACTTCAGCTTCTATTTAATATTTATTAACTAGAATTAGTGACTTCTTCCGTAAGATTATTTTTCCGCCGACATCGCATCTGTTGAGGTAGGTTAGTTGACTCGTAAAAAATTCTGATAAATAATATACTACTAGATTATATTTTTACAGACTTGTAGAATATCCTAGTACAGTCACTACTCAACATAAGTACTTAACACTAAGCATAAACAATATTTCTTAGTGGTTGAGTTTAATATTCTTATATTCATTGAGGGGTTCTGGACAAAATTTTGTTTGAAACTTCTGGTAAGCTGTAGATTCAGAGATCATACTGCCTGCATTTTCAAGATATATTCTTGTCTAAATGAAGCAAATTTTTATGTAGACATTTATTTTTATTAAAATATTTATCAACGAATTTGTTTATAAACGAAAATTTCCATTATGTTTAGATATTGAAAGAAAACTACATATTTTGGCCATGTGAAAAGTTATCTGCGCGTTTGTAAATTAACCAGAAACAAGGAAAAAAATACACAAACGATGAAACAGATATGATTTAACTGGAAAATGCAAAACGTTGATCGTATTATTTCCCTTTTCTCAGAGTACTCGTTCCGACTAAATTCCTATATTCTGTTTGTCTCTGTTTACGTCAGAGCTGATGTCATTCGACAGCCAGGCTCCAAGGAAGATGCCACCATTAAATATTTGCTGCTTACCTCTTGTGTTGTGAAACAGCAACTCATATTCTTGGTGCAATGTTGACTATCACTGTACACTACATTATATTATTGCAATACTCGTAAATACTTTTACTTAGAATGTTCAATGTATTGTATAGTTGTACGAGAGTATTTTATTTGGTGTTCTGTTGAACAGTTTACGCGCTGGTGTTTGGAAAACCATTTTCTGTGATTTTGTTTTGTAAATTTTTGCTTCTGTATGTCACTAGATTGTTGCTAGTTTTCAAGTTATCACGTTGCATTTAATACTATTTATGCGCATTACAGTGTAACTGCAAGAGAATGACGTTCAGATAACGTCACTTATTATTAATTCTTATCACGCCCATTAGAGCATCATGAATGTTTCGTTGCGATTGCGTTGAAAGAGAAAACACGTGAATGCTGCATACGCCTCTCTCACTTCATTGACGTAACCGCAGAAATTATGACCTTGGAATTCATGAGGTGCCTGAAATAGCGCAACTCAGGACATTAAACGCTTTACTCTTTGAACCCCGCCCACTGGATAATGTCACATAAACTGTAACGTGCCGCAAAGTTACGACAGACATTGTTTTTCGTTATGACGTTCATCAAACTGACCATACTATTCGTACTTTCGAATTCGTTTATGGAACGTTGTTTATCAACCAATACAACAGGTTGTATATGTAAACTTTATTGAAAGGTGTGAAGGGTTAAATCAAAGCTAAGCAGTTGACTCAGCGGCCAAAAGCTCCACATTTTGCTCTTCTTATGGACATTATTGTGAACTACCTGATTTTTTTCGTCGAGAAAAAACTACTGTATAAACAAACTTCTTTTACACTGCTTACAAAATAACTACTTTTGTAATATGCATAATTTTAATTGTTTACAGCCCTTGTAGAATTTCACTATTGCATATATATTTTAACTCAACTTGTTGTATGCGAAATCTTGTATTGATTTATCCGTCTTGATCATCCCCGTGAAAGTCACAAATTCAAGGTCTCAAGAAGGAATAAAATTTCTATTGATGGAATAAACATTCGACTTAAGTATCTAAATCATGGTGTGATGACATTTTGATCGATTTTCTGAAAGCATACAGTACGAAGGAATCCCAAACGTGAATGTTTTATTGCAATATTGTGAATTACCTCTTTAAGTTAAAGCCATTATTCTCTTGGTGACGACCTGACTTGCTTTGAAGTGTAAGAGATTTACCGTGTTTTTTTCGGACGTACCTAGAAGCGCTTCTTCAGTGGACCTGTTTATAACCTCATGACGCGCCGTATCTGCTTGAACTGATAACAACACTGTCTTCCACTTATCTCTCTAATGTACTAGTATTGTACAAGTTTTAATATAAACTTTCAAGGATAACAAGGTATCAACCACAATAGTGGAATAAAACTTTTTTAATGTTAAGAAAATTTAGCCATACACGCGTGTGGGGAGTGTTTTTCCCATCATCAGCGGCTCTATAATATTGAAAATTCAATTCGTTCAAATTCACATGTTAGCGCATGAATAATTACAGAATATATACATAAATTGATTCAGCATAAAAATTATTTAATTATAGTTATAATTATAATTATACTTACCCACAGATTAAACACACATTAAGTATAGGTCTCCATAGTGCTCCGTCCTAGGATGCCGCCATCGTACGAGTTAGGGGGACAGACTGAGGGAATGTGAGGGAGAAAGTAAAATTGGGAAAGCTAGTCAATAAATAATTTATTATGGGTCTGGATTTTAAATGAGATTGTTCATTGAGGCATATTATGGGGATTTTTGTATAATTTTAAAATTTCAAAATTTCCTTAAATATTTATTTTATTCCATTTGCTTTCGAAATGTAGAATTTTAAAGTTGTTACGCGGGTCAAAAGAGTGATTGTTTTGAATAAGATGGTTGGCAAATGTGAGTAATCTTTTTTCAGTCTCCAAGATCTTAGATGTTCTTTTAATCTACAGGAAATCATCTTACCTGTTTGTCCCACGTATGCAGAATTACAACTGTTGCATTCTAACAAATAACTCTCAAATAACATATTCTAACAATAACTCTTTTAACTTTTTTAAAATAACTTTTTAAAAAAAATAACTTTTTTCCTTAAAGGGTACAGGCAATTTATTGCTGGGGAATAATATTTGAAGAGTGTTGGAAATTTTATAAGGAACATTTAAGTCATGTTGATAAATATTTTATCTTTGGGGATATATGGGGTGATTATGAACAATTTCTTTCCAGAGGAGGGATTTTGTGGCAAGGCTTTTCTAGTTATTAATTTGATTTCTGTTCCTGGAACGAATTTCCTGTAATAATGGTGGAAGGGCTGTATCCATTATTTTGACCAATTTGTAAAACAGTGTTAACTTCATGAAAATCTGATTTTGACACGGGGCCGTTGACATGGGGACTCTCTGCTGCCACTACAGACTGTATTGCATAATATGTTTTTTTTTTGCTATGGGTTTTAGTTATGGTACAAAATATGACACATTCATATAGGACAAGACAATTCTTATTTCAATACGTTTTACAGCATTTTTCGACGACTATTTACTAAAACTATATAGTGGCTAACTCCTAGTTATCAACGATGATTTGTCATTTTTCAAACAGAAAAAAAACGAAAAATGAGAGATAGGGATAATCATCCGCAAAAAAAACAGTTGTAATATTTATTATTAACAAAAGAAAGAAAAATTGAGAGATGAACATGAAGAAAGGGAGCAAGGAAACATAGAGCAAAATTATGAAATAAAATTGAGAAATTAAATGAAATAAATAATACAATAATAAAGTTAATCATGACTGCCCAACCAATGTACCCGGCTGATTGCTGTCATTGAAGAAATTTGTGGAAATATTCCTCTCTCCCTCTCTCTTTCTTTCCCCACTCCATCTGTCTCTCTTGTTCCCTCTCTGTCCCTTTTCCCTTTGTGTCTTTCTCCCTCTGTGCCTCTTGTCCCTCTGTCACTTTTCCCC
The DNA here is from genome assembly GCA_031308135.1 of Acheta domesticus. NCBI lineage: Eukaryota > Metazoa > Arthropoda > Insecta > Orthoptera > Gryllidae > Acheta > Acheta domesticus. The sequence continues at coordinate 29,092,494 of JAHLJT010005437.1, read as the reverse complement.
CTCGTATTTGTTTTTTTCCTCTGTATCTCTTTTTCCTTGTCTATCTCTTTCTCCTTATGTGTCTTTTTTCCTTGTCTCTCTTTTCCCCACTCTATCGCTCCTTTACTTTCTGTGTATATTTTTCATCTTTCTCTTTTCCTCGATGTATTTTTCTCTCGGCCACTCCTTCCCTCTTGTCTTTTTCTTATTGCCTTTGCCTCCCTTTCCCTTCTGTATCCCTTTTCCCTCTGGGTCATTTTCCCCTCTGTCTCTTTTTCCTTCTGCGTCTTTTACTCTCTGTCTCTCTTTTTCTCTGTCTCTTTTCTGTGTCTCTTTTCCCTGTGTCTCTTTTCCTTCCTCTTTCCTTTCTCTTTCTTGTTCTATTCTCACCCCATACTTACACAGCCACTAACATGCACTACACTAACACAGATGGCGAGAAATTGGTCGCGAGCTTAGAGCATTTCCCAGCTGGGGTGGTACCCCGCTGGTGAGAGATACCTGGTTCGGGAAAACCCCGCTATCCGAAAGTAGGTCGGCACCAGATCACCAGCGGAAAAACATCATCCCCATCTCTAGATGAAAAAGCACATACTACACTTACGAGAATAATAACCTCGGTATTTGACGCTCCCTAAATCACTAGCAATCAATCAACATACATTTACAAACCACACACACACACACGCATACAGACACCACACTGAAACTTACTCACACACACATACAAAAAACCGTATAATACTCATCCACGTTGACATGAAGATGCTGCAAACAACAGCTTTCGAGTATTTCATTATCTGTGAGGGCTCCTCCGCACAAGAACCTCCCGTGCTTCCGGGCGACCACTTTCACTGCCGCTCCATCTCCGGCCCCTTGAAACGCCAAAACGCCCTCCCTCCCCCTCCCCGCAGCCGCCTAACCCTCAGGCGAAGGCCGTTTTTAGAACGCACCCCACCTTCCTCTCCGCCACCGTCCCATCGCTGAGCCCTGCCCGCTCTGCCTCGCCCCGCCCCCCTCATGCCGCTCCTCCCCCACGCGCTCACTCCCCTACCTGCCCCCACCCTTTCCTTCGCCATTTGGCCCCGTCTGTCCCAATTCCGCTTCCCCCGCCCTGCCCATTCTCCCACCGCGCTTTGCGTCTTAGGCACGGTCATCGTACCACCTTCCCCCAAAATCCACTCTAATTCATCCCCATACCGCTCTGCCGCATTCGTCCCCTCAGCATCCGGAGTCCTGCTTGCTCTGCCCCACGTCATGTCAACTATCCTCCCTAGTTCACTCCACCCTACCTCATGTCAACTCGTCTTCGCCTTAATCCATTCCGCCCCGTTCCGGCCTCCCCACCCGTGTTTCCATCGCCCTCCCCGCCCGATTCATACACACCGCTTTTTGGCATGACCCTCCTACCCCGCCTCACCCCACAGCACCCGGCCCTGTCCGATCCCTCCTCGCCACGCTCCGCCTCGCTCCGCCTTGCCTTCTCCGTCGTACCCCCACCCACCGTCAGTCCCCGCCCCCGCTTTGCCTTCTTGCACCCCGCCGCCTCGTCTTGCCCCGCTTGCCCCGCCCTGCCCCGCGGCGTCACCCGCGCCTCGCTTGGCCGCCCGCCTCTCCACCCAGCTGAACCTTGCCCCGCTGCCCCATCACAGGTTGCTTGTTCTCGGCTTGCCGAGGCCTACCTATTGCCATGTCACCCCTTCCGTCCCTTGTTGCTTCGTTTGATCTGTCGTCTCTTGTCTTGTCTCGCTTTGTCCCGTTCAGTTCGCCTGGACTGATTACCTCTCGTTGTGTTCCGTCCTGAGAAGATTCATCTCTTCTCGTGCTGTCATATTCTCGTTCCGTTCTGCCTCTCTCATCCCGTCCGCTTTAGTTCACTCCTGTCTCGCCCCGCCCGGCTCGGTCAATTTGTTATCACCCAATTGTGTCTCGCATTGTCTCGTCCGATCCAGTTGCATTCCGACCCGTCTCGCCACGTCCCATCCCACCTCGACTTCTCTCTTCCTGCCGCGTGTCGTCACCTCTTGTCTAGTGTCGTCCCCTCTCACCTCCTCTCGTGTAGTCTTTCCTTCCTCTCGTCTAGTGTTGCCTTCTCCAGCCTCCTGTCGTCTCGTCTGTCCATGCCTCTCCCCTCCTTCAGTTTCTTTTCCTCTCCCTTCTCGCCTCTCTTTTCCTCACTCCTCCTCTCGTCTCTTTCCCTCTCCCCTCCTATCATCTCGTCTCTCCGTTCCTCTCCCCTTCTCTCGTCTCTTTTCCTCTCCCCTCCCCCCTTGCCTACTTTCCTTTCCCTTTCGTCACGTTTCCTTCCCTCTCATCCCTCTCGTCTCGTCTTTTCAATCCTCTCCTCTGCTCTCGTCTCGTTTCCTTTCCTCTCCCCTCTCTCGTCTCGTCTCTCCGTTCCACTCGCGCCGTCTCCTCTCTCCTCCTTTTTGTGCCGTCGTACCTCCTCTCCTGTCGTCGTTTTGTGTCCTCTCTTCTCCTCTTGCCTTACCCCACCCTGCCTCCCCTTCCCCCTGCCATCGCGCCTGACTGCCCCCTGCCGCCGCCGGCGGCGGCGCGCTCCGCGCCGTCCCGCGCGCATCATTAATAATTCCGCGCGGCTCTTGTTTCTTGCGGAGCGACGCGCGCGCGGCCACGCGGCGGTCACAGCAAACCTCCCGCGCCCATTTATAATTCGCGCCCGGCCTCTGGAGAATTGGCAACGCCGCAGCATGCCTCCTGCTTCTCCTCTGGGTTCTTTCTGGGCCACGTCGGGCGTCACGGAGCGGGGGGGGGGAGAGAACCGAGAAATAAATGCTCCAAAAGACGTAGAGCCGCCTGAGTGAAATGAAATAGAATCATGCTTCTGGAACTGTGGTCCGTCAGGAGTATTCAGGCCGGAGTATGCATTATGAAAACTTTCTGGGGAAAAGGAAATTTGCATGGGCGGCGCTTTGCGGTTTTCTTCCTACGTCCGAGTCGTTTTCCCACTGGAAGGGCAGCTTCTTCAGTTCTGAAAATAATCTGTGTTGTTAATTTTAAATACACGCGTAAATTGAGTAAACTGCCTCTGGCCTAGTGAGGGATGGCAATGGTTTCGTTAGATACCCAAGAACTCGAGAAAAAACAAAAAAACAGTCTCAATTTTGATTCAAAAATTCACTTGTTGTGCTACTCCGCAGTTTTTCACACTTGATGATGATAGGACTATATTTTCACAATCAGAACAACACTTTCTGAACACCTATTGTCATGCGAAGATCAGCAGAGGAGATTCAAAGTTCACGTGTAACGTTTCAAATCAGCTCCTTTTTTTTTTGCTCCAGATCCTAGTTTTTCCCAAACAAAACAGCACATATGCTGCTCCAGGCAAATACTAGAATACCCTGTGGTAGAATGACCTACAAGGTCAAATTTAAAAGACCTACAAGGTCTTTTAAAACCAAAAATTAGAGGTTATGCTGAGAAAGAATACTACCCCTCTGGAGTGTCTACAGTAAGATTGCAAACTCTTGCACTTGAAATTGAATGATGCACCAGAGGAATGCAGTGAAGGAGAGTAATCTTTTCATGGAAACAAACACACTCTTTTACAGTCGGATTACAGTGACCGGTAAGGACAACCAGGAAACTAGATTCATTTTTACTTTCCCGTGCGTCAGTAAGACAAGAGAGGAAAATCTTCAGACTATTATAAATAACGCAAGAAAGGTCAAACAATCTTGAACTCTCCAACCAACCAATATATACATACTATGTAGTGCAAAACTACCACCATGTATAAAAATTGTTCTGTCGACAATAAGCGCTACTTAAATACGGAGTAATATACGTAGTATTGGGAAAGTTATGAAATGCTGCGTGAAAAACGGCTCATTTTCGGTAGAAAAAATTCATTGCCGGTTCCTGATAAGGAAAAAGTGGATAAAACCAGTTGCTAAATTAAGAAAAATAATCCTCTAACACGTCGTGTAACCAGAATCCCTCTTTTGTGGGTCCTTGATACCAAAGAATCAATTGAAAAGAAAGCGTCTGCCTGTCCGTCCGTCCGTTTGTTAACACTACTAGCGCCTAAACCATTGTTACGATTTCTTCCAAAATGGATATTCTCCAGTCGATCTGCTTTATGTCGATGCTTTGATATTTTGAAAAAAATACTTAAAGATTTGGGGGTACTTTATATTATGCTTTCCGGACATTTCCAAAATTTTCTCAAACACCGCTCCAATTTTTTTTACAAAACTTTTTGTAAGAATGGAGTAATATACTCTTATTAAGGTGGCATAGGTCCAATTTTCACGAATAACTCTGAATTTTCAAAAATTGTTGAAGTTGTGTCTTTCTCCAACTACAAAATTGTAGATAGAGATTTTTCCTTCAAATGAAATTTTTAGTTCTTTGTTTAAGGTCATGTACATTGTTTTGGAAATTTTAGCCGTTTTCGCGCAAAATTGCGTGCAATATTTGCATTTTTTTAAAAATTACAAAAACAAGATTTTTTTCAAAAACGGCTCCAAATTATTTCTTTAAACTTTTGGTAGGGATAGTGCTCAATGTACACTATGAGATGACATAAACGCAATATTGCTGTATCCTTTTGTTTTTCAAAAATACCAAAAATTTAATTTTTTTGACTTGTCTCTCATGTCGTTAATATTTACAATTGCAGTGATTTGTTCACATTACTATATTAATGAGTACATCCGCTTTAAATCATGTCAAGTAAAATTTCTCGAAAACTCAATTGACGCGTGTCAAAACTAGATGAAAATTTCACATTTTCAGAAACGCTCAAACGCCATTTTCTCATATATGGCTCCAAATTTTTTCTTCAAACTTTTCGGACGGATAGTGCTATTTACGCTCTTTGATATGGTGTAAAGTTGAATTTGGGATTTTTTTTTGCAAAAGTTACACAAATGTATTTTTTTAGGGATCTCTCACACCTTGCACATTGCCAGAAATGTGTAAACACTAAAATATATGTGAGTTCACGAGCTTTAAATGACTTCAAATGAAGGTTTTTAAAAACTCAAAAATTTTCTGTGAAAAAGAGCTTCAATTTTCGCATTTTTAGTAGCGCTTAAACGCCATTTTCTTAAAAACGGCTACAAATTTTTAAAAGAAAATTGCCCATGAGGACAAGACTTGTGTTCTTTAATATACTGAAATTAATATTTCCGTTCTACCATTAGGAGAAAATGTCAAAAAAATATAGTTTGGGCGGTGATAGCAGCTGGCTAGAGAATGTTGCAATTCCGAACAGCTAGCTCAGACTCAAGGAAATATTAAACGAATAAGTCTGTGCCGTTCTGTAACAGCACTAGTTTTCTTCTATCTTCATTTTGTTTGTTAATTTAGGACCTTTGGTATTAGAATCTTGGTCAAATCGAAGTTCTTTTTGGAGCGCGTGTTGGATGTTCACAAATAATTCGAATGCGTTGTCGTTTAATCAGAGGTGACCAGAGAAAACCAGGGGTCTAATGTAGTTGATCCAAGAGAACACTACTTCAAACAAATTGTTTCTTCTACCTTCAGTCAAAAGCGGAATTCACATCTCAATCATTCTGCATCAGAAATCGTAATGTATTGCGTTAAATTTGGATTAGAGATAAACATATTTTTCATTTCTTTTGAATGAATACATCGGGTCCCCAATTAAGTCGGAACCTGAGGCACGTTTCGTCAGCTGCCCTCCCCCGCCGCCTTTCAGACGCCCCTGCGTTTAATGGGAATGTAAATAATTCCCGTAATCATTTACGGAAAATTCAATATTTCTTATAGAAAGCTCTGCCAATAAACACAATATAATAATTTTTAATCATAAATGTCGTTCTAGAGAACAGGCGTGAACTGGATTTAATATAGTTGAAGTAGTTCTTTCAATATGACGTGGCTATATAGTTTAGCCACGATTAGTTTAAAATATTTATGCCCTTGCCATAGCTAAAAAATGAAAATAATTTAACACACACTTACAGAAGATAATTTCACTTCATTGTTAAGTCCATATACCTTAAAGTTAATATATGCAAATATTTACCTCTCTTTTTACTTTCTTGCTACCATTTGTGCAGTAGAGAGAATGTTATGTAATGCTGCACAAAAATCGGCGAATTTACAGCAGAAAAACTCTTATTACAGGGCCTTGGTAAGGAAAAAATTGATAAATCCAGTTGCTAAATTTAGAAAAAAATTCTCTAACACGGGGTGTAGCCAGAATGCATCTTTTAGTGTCCTTCATACCAAGAAATCAAATGAGGGTAAAATGTCTGTCCATCCGTCCGTCTGTCCGTGTCTGCCTATCTGTCCGTCTGTGAACATCGCCAGCGGCAAAACCGTTCAGCCGATTTTCTCCAAATTTGATATGAGTCAGATTAATTGGGGATGACCACTGTCGTGGCCCCTTGAATTTAAAACCGATATTTTAATTTTGAGGGGTGCGTTACATGAACCCCCAGTGACATTTTCAGAATTAAAAAAAATGCCCTTTTCCGGCGCACGACTACATAACTTTGGTTTCTTACGAATAATTCGTAAGGCGAGAAAGTGAAAAATGGCTCCATCATTTTTCTTGGACACATTTCACTCCTTGTCTTATAATTTTTCTTTCCTATAAATTCTGCTTGTTGTGTTTGTTATGAATACAAAGAATGAGCTCTTGTAGATACGAAGTCACGTGAGAATACTGGTAGTATTGATTTCAGTATTGACCAAGGGCGAATACGACGCAAACTTTCGTCTGCAATTCTTGTTTCTGGCGATTCCCGGAAGTATCATTATTGTCCTATCCTGAAAGTTGCTAGAGTTTATTTAGATCGAGTCGTAGGAAATGCGGGTTAACGTACGCTCTCCGTCAGATGCGTTGGTCCGCTCTGCTTATCATCGTGGGTCAAACATTGGAGGGTCAAACGCGCGGGAGCATTGTGACCTCCGAGACACCCGCGAGATAAAATAAATTTCTCAGAATTGGAAGACAGTCTGCAATTATGTAACGAGTAATGGACTTATCAGATAAAATATAAGGAAGCTAGCGGTATCCAAACAGTACGTAATTTCTCGCCCGTACTTTCATGCAAAATTACGGGAAGAGTATTCAAATTTTCGAATAATTGCACATGACCTTATTTCTAAATCTTTATTTAAGGAACCCATTATATTCAGGGAAAAATATCTCTATCTCATAATTGTAGATGTAGGAAGATGCCGAAAACATTTTGAATTTTTGCAATTTTTGAAAAAGAAAAATGAAACTTGCACCATTTTCTTAAATGTACTTCACACAATTCATTCATCTATCTGTTCATTCATGTATTCGTAACTTCGCTTCTCCATTTATACATCATCCATTGATTGATTGATTCATTAATTTATTCATGCTTTTGTTTGTTAATACTCTCGTTTATTTAATATCTCATTCAATTTATTTGTTATATTTGATATTATCACTACAATACTTCTAGTAATGGTAGGTCAATGAGGATGGGAATTCGATCTACAACGATTGCAGCCTACTGAGGAGAAATCTAAGCAAAAATGTTGTGTCATAAATTGGAAATATAATGTGGATAAACAATGCAGAGGCAGGGAGAAAGAAAGTTACAACTTGGCATATTTCTCTTTCCTTGTTTGGTATTGTGGAAAAATAATAGGTGCGTTAAAGTAATTAATAGATGGTTGTACAGCTCGTTTAAAGTAAAATATGTTGTGTTTTAATATGGAGGGAGTTACCATTTGCAAGTGTGACGTCGCATTGTATTAACAAAAATTAACATGAACATAACAGTAAATAACACAACGAAAAAGTATACGTTTTTAAGTGGTAAGCCGAAAAGAGCTTTTTAAATTTTTAAACATTTCAGTAATGTTGATCCTGCTAACATTGGAGTATATTTACGTCTTTACGAGGAAGGAACGTTTTATTTTACCGGAGTTCATTGACAGTATTATAATTGTCGCACATTTACCTTTCATTAATATGAAGGTGAAGCAGTATTTTCCTCAAATGTCGAGGGAGGGGAGCGGAAACTAACACAGAAATTATTAACGAAAAATCTGTAAACGATTTAGCTGTTGGTCGTTGGATCGAAGAATTTTGTCGGTATAATGAATTATTTTCCTAAATAATTTGTGATAAACAAATACGCGGACAACTCGAGGTCCCTTTAGATTTTACGCATGAATATAAATGTTCAATTACTTGAAATATTTGAGGAAGTGCTTCATCTCTTCCTTCGCGCGAACCTCAAGAAAACCTGACCGCGTGGTCGTGTCCAAAAACAACCTTAAAAGTCCCGCCTCACCACTTTCCCGGCTCCAACGTGCCAGCGAGAAGAACGAGTGGTCGCTTCTAATATTTCATAAAGCCAGATTCTCCCCTCCTCCTCCCCCACTCACGCCCTACCCCCTCTCCTTCTTCTTCTCCTCCCCTTTTCCCCAACTCGCCCTCCACCCCTCCTCCCCCACCCTTCCTCTCCCCACCTCTTTCTCCTCCTCCTCCTTTCCCCCCCTCGCCCTCCCACTCCTAAGGGCGGAGGAAAGGGCAATGGCTCGCAGGGAGACCATATCTCCCTCCATCCCCTTGAAATATCCAGTTTCTCTCGCACTGCGCCTTCCAACCGGCTGCCCTTCCCAAGATCCATTTCCCGCTTCTCTTTGGGAGATTGTTTTCACACGGCCCTCGCCGGCGCTACCTGATGCCATGAGAATTATCGCAGCTCTAGGCGAAGGAGAAGCGAAATAGAGAACGCGATAAAAGCGTCGAGTAAACCTACAGTTACTGCACAGTGCCTACATTATTCATGTAGGAGATTCATCGGAACGTGCGTAAGAAAATATTCATAGAGTAGCGCCCGCAATTTTGGCAAAATGTCTTCATAGTATCGTCCAGATTTTGGGAATAGCCCAATAATTTAAAAAGCTTAAATATTTGTATTGTATGTTCTTTTTTATTTTGCCATTTTTGCCTATTGAGCTTCCCCTTCCAATTCGTTCTCATTAACATATCTTATTTTGATATTTTTCTTGCATTTTTGTAATGCTTTTTTTGTAAAGATCACTCCTTTCCCACCCACCTCTTTAGGGGTGTCTTACCCCCCAGTTTATTCTTTTTAGCATTGTAATTGCCCAGTAATAATGTATTCCAAGTTTTGTTGAAATGGCATTGTTCCCGCATTGAAGAGTTAAGCTGGACACGAATACATACATAAGCATATAATTTAATTCATTTGTTTATTAATACAATATTTTAGACAAGGGTACACTTATGAGTCAGTCGGCAGTGAGATAAATGATAGTATTCCATATAATAATAATTATATTTATTATAGATTGATTGTAATCTCACGAACCTGAGTATTTTTGCAAATTGAAAAAAATTGAAAGTTGAGAATTTCTGAGCATTGAATAAATTGCGGTTTTTCGAAAATCTGAAGCTCGCTTTGCAATTAGTTTCCAAAAAAATGTTTAATACAAAAGGTGTAGGACATTTTACACTATTTAAAATTTATTTGGAACGTTTTTCTACACACCTTGAGGTTAAGGAGCTAAAGAGAGTTTCAACAAACTAAAGAAAAAGTTTTTTATGGCCTTTTTCTCGATAAAATGTGCATACCGACTCGACTATTAGTTCTTTCAGAACAACTATTTCCACAGCTGAATCACTGACAGGGAGATTTGAGGATTCGAACCCAGAACGTAAAAACAAGCCACGAACCCTGCGCAATATTTTCGTCCTCATTGCTTTTGGCGATTAGGGAGGTAACAGTTATACTTGAATTTTTATTTCTTGGCGTGTGACGGCCTATCTTCACGACGGAATATCTTACGGCATTTCGTGTCTTTCTTCGTCGTGCCGTTAGATCTCGCGAGATCGCGAACGTATCGAGCAGTGCTGGCGACCATGCGATATATAGCTTCACAGCCAAGAAAGACGTGAAATGCCGTGAGATATTGCATCGTGAAGACAGACCCCCACGGGTCAAGAAATAAAAACCCACGTATAACGTAACGGAGTATGCCTAAGTTTGCGGGTTCAATCTTGAACGAAGCCAAGGATTTTTAAAGGACGAAAAATCCTTCCTGCGCCTTTCATCAGAGGGGAAGAAAAGCCGCTTGTGCTATGTTGTAGTTTTATTGAATTCAAAAGATCTTAAAGTCTAAAAGAAGTCTCTGAGCTAAATTCAAATGAAATGTTTTGTCGCCTGAGTGATATCTGCTTTTCTACTAGATATCAAAAGAAGCGTATAAAGATCTGCGTGGTCAGGAAGAAGAGCAGGTCTTATAATCTAACTCTCGCCACATAAAGTAAGGCATCATTATTTGATTTGGTTGGTTTGATTCCTGTCCTCTCCTTTCACGCACTCTTTCCCTTAATTGCTCTACATTTCTACATAAGAGAGTCGGGTGCTTCGAGCATGTCTCGGCTGGGTCGGGTCCCAGCTGGGGGAGATGCCGGTGTGCAGGTCGGCACTGGGTCTCATGTTCTAGAGGTTGCGGAAAAACACTATAGTCCGATTAAAATAAGGTGGTGATTGACAGTTGTGCTTCTGAAGCTGTAGCTTCATAAAATATGATCATACGATTTGGTTACTTTTATAAGTATTTATTTCAAGTGATTATTTTCGTGTGCCGGGAACACCTGCTCAGTGGCACGTAACCTGTCAACGTTGCTTCTTTCGAATCGCAACTGTCAATCATCGACGTCTTTTAATCGGACCGGAGCTACTACGATTTAACATGTACTAGACATACGAGATTAATTCTTTTACCAATTGACGCGACTGGAAACTCTTGATAATAATCTACTGAGTCTCCTGATACCTTGTGAACACAAATGGTCATACCTTTCCATATGCAATGGGGGAGAAGTCATCCGATATACTTATGAAAAAAATTGTTGCTTAAAAGTGTGAACACCGGTGATGCCGTGTCGTTTCATTAATGCCATACTATGATGGAATGTTTAGATGCTAATGGTAAAATTAGATGTAATAGGGAATTATGAATTGAGTTTAATATTTTCGAGTGTTTTCGTTAACTCTCTCTCCCTCTCTCTCTCTCACTCTCTCTCTCCATGAAAGTTGGCATATCTACGTATTTTATCACCGAGAAGGTTTATGAGCTGTTAATTCTGTTGTACCTTCACTACATGGCGCTGTAGAACAAAACTATTTACGTCAAAGGCAACCCGCAAAACAATCGGTAGGATTTTGAATCTATATCGTTAAATAACTTCTAAACAATGCGTTATAGATGCTTACGAACTAAATTTTTTAGGCTAAAGGCCTCAAAGAAACGTTTCTCACCGTAATATACAGGATGAGCTCTTTCTGAATATTCTATTGTATTTTTGCGGGTCCGGCGGTTCCTCACCTGCTCAGAGTCGTGCAGAATTTGCAATTGAATGTGAATGAGAGGGACAGAAAGGGACAGACGCTACAGGGTAAGGGAGGCAAAGACAGAAAAGGGGATGGGAGGGGAAAGAGGGAGATGAAGGGCAGAACAACGTCTGCCGGGTTTTCCTGGTACATTATATAAAAACACCCCTGTAGTTTACCCCATTAATGTATTTGTTTTCTCATTTGTTTCAGGTGAGTTTCGTTTCCTGTGAAAAGAAAAACATGAACATTCATGGGTGATTGAACGTAAGTCATTGGCTACTAAGTAACTGATTAATTTTGTACGTGTGTTAAAGCATGACTTTATACAAGTGTGTGAAATGATCAATTCACTTTGAGTTTTATAATTTATCTACAAAAGAAATATGAAAACAAGTCGTAAAACAGACGCTACAGGGTAAGGGAGGCAAAGACAGAAAAGGGGATGGGAGGGGAAAGAGGGAGATGAAGGGCAGAACAACGTCTGCCGGGTTTTCCTGGTACATTATATAAAAACACCCCTGTAGTTTACCCCATTAATGTATTTGTTTTCTCATTTGTTTCAGGTGAGTTTCGTTTCCTGTGAAAAGAAAAACATGAACATTCATGGGTGATTGAACGTAAGTCATTGGCTACTAAGTAACTGATTAATTTTGTACGTGTGTTAAAGCATGACTTTATACAAGTGTGTGAAATGATCAATTCACTTTGAGTTTTATAATTTATCTACAAAAGAAATATGAAAACAAGTCGTAAAACTTTTAGTAGCAGAATGCACGAAGATGTCTTTGATTTTGTTACAGCACGTACTGCTGATATAATTTTGTTCGCATTAGCTACCGTGTGGGTTGTAACTGTAAATTGGACTGAAAAGTAAACCAAACGAATGTATTGTATAATATCGAATCACTAATTTACACTATATTTCGGCAAATTATCAACATCTTCACAGACAGGAAAAGTAGAATCTTCTTTATTTGTCTGTAAAAACAATTCTGACGTTCAAAAACTGTTTTTAGGCAGCCATTAGAAAGAGCTGTTATTTTAGAGGGTATTAAATGTTCATTTTTAACAATAATGTCAAAAGAGGGACGATGATAAAATGATCAGATACAAGAATACCACTGCTTTAAAGAAAAGAAAATACTTTTGTGTAATTGCAGCAATTGCTACTGTCCTTGACGTAACATAATATAGAACAATCGTACAAATATATGATTTGTTTACTTGAAGTGAATTCTGAAAATAGTGTATTACACACGTGGTAAAATTGATTTTATTTTGCTCGTAGGATTGTGCCATTCTTCCTATCGGTCTTCAATCGCAAACTTTTCTACTCGCAAAACAAAATGCCACTTTTTCCACTTACGTCTTAGCAAGAAGTTCTGAGTGCAAGGGCCAAACATAATAAAAGGATGCGATTGCGCCGCGTCACAGAACTAACAGAGTGAACACGGGTATGTACAGTAAGTTTCGCTAGCAAAAGTCGCCAGGAGCGTGAAGCGAGTTCAGAGACTACTTCTAAGGAGTCATCATGGCCGCCTTCATAGAGGTTGGGAATCCGCTGATAAAATATAACTTGAGAGAAACATTAAACAAGATTTGAACCGAATATTTTATTTTTGTCTCTTTAAGTGATTTTTTCATCGTTCTAGTACGATAATGTAATGCAAATAATACTTATATTAAATTTTTAATACTTATTCGTTGAATTTAAACATTTTTATTCTTCATTCATCATTTTTACATACGCATCATTTTAGGCGGTTTGTTAGGTATGCAATAAAGTAGCAAAACATTAAGTTTACTGTCATGCAACTAGAATATTATTCATGATGGTCGTAGTTACTTATTACATAAAAAAGAATTTTATTTGGTATATTTTCTGAGAAACTACTTCAGTTAAAATAAACGATTTAAATGAATATTGCTGCTCATCGAAGGAATTAGTTTGAAACTTTTGAATCGTGTCCCAGAGAAAAGTAAACTTTTATTTCTTCCAATATGAGGTGCAGACATGTCCAAATACAGTTAACAAATAAATTGGGAAGATACTAAATTTGAGACGAAATAATTCGCGCTTTTTTTGCAATAGTTTGGCACAGTCTCATTTTAATTTTGAATTGAGTATCCTTGTATCTCCGTTTCTGTCGTTTCGGCTGTAAACACCGACTTTGGCGCGCTCCTGTAAACATCATTCTCAACTTGGTCGAGATATAACATGCAGCTATCCCAATAATCAAGTCTGAGCCCCGGTGAGATGCACGTATCTCATGGCCCCATGATGTCCGATTCCCGAAAAAAATTAAAGACGACCATGAAGAGGAAGAAGTAGAAAAAGAAAACGCCGGTCCCGTGGCACAGGCAGTTGCGCCAGCCGTCGTATGCGCCGAGGGGACTGCAGGTTCAAGTCCTGCGTAGTCATAGTCATATTTGTGATAGTCCTTTCACCCCTCATTATCACCCTATTACCTCAATATTCATAATTCATATTCATAATTCAATCTTGTGTTATCAAGGGATACAACTGCAAAAAGCTGATCCCATTAATTAATCTCTCCGAACCCGGATAGACAACTAGAAGTGTGGTCATAAATGGCCGATGCGCAAAAAATATAATAAGAATGATAATGATAATGATAATGATAATAATAATAATAATAATAATAATAATAATAATAATAATAATAATAATAATGCCAACAACAATACCAACAACACCATTCTAAGTTCCCCCAGAAAGAATGCCACAACATTGATGTTCATATACATCTTTTTTAGCGTCACTGCACCTTTGTGTACGCTTGTTTCGCCCACATCGCTCACAATTTCCATCGTCCAAAATTGCCATTGTCCATCAACGACTTCAGTTGTCTCACCCCGACGTTGTTCACACGTTCGCCAACATACTCTCTCGTGAAAACACAACCTCATTTCGGAAACGGCGCCAATGTTTGTTTTCCCGAGACGCAACAACAGGCAACTACAAAGCGAGAGAACGAAGATGAAAATGAGAACGGATCAAAGTAACGAGACACGATAAGGACACGATGCGAAATAAAAGGCGCCCGCCGACTTTCCCGCCGAAATGCAGGGGGCTGCCCCCAAAGCCCCCTGTCACCAGCAGAAATAACGCGCGGCCAGCGGGCTTTGGTTTATGAGGCGGCGGCGGCGGCCAGAGAGAGAGAGAGACAGAGACAGAGAGAGAGAGAGAGAGAGAAAGGGGCCAGCGGGAAGGCCAAAGGCCGGCCCGCAGGCGAAGGCAGCCGGAAAAAGAGAGAGAGAGAGCGAGAGAGAGTGAGAGAGAGGGGGGAAGCGAAACGCCGCCCGCAGCGAAATCAAAGCGGTCGCCCGCGGTGGCTGAGTTGGCGCCGCCGCGTTGGCCCAAAGCCCCCTGCTGGCCCTCCACGCCCGCCGACCGACGCCACGCCCATCCACAGCCACCCTCCTCACCACTCCACGCACCTCCACTCGGCTCCACGTGCCTTACGTCATTCAGGTCCTCCGCGGCCCTTCGCGCCCTTCCGTACACTGTCACCCCTACTCCACGTCCCTCCTACCAGCTTGGGTGGCTCGTCAAGGGCAGCGCGTCTGACTGGGAGGTCTCGACGGTGGCAGGATTTTCGACACTAATTGGAATGTTATGACTAAATTAGTCGCTGTCTGGAAGAGTATTCAAGCGGCTGGCTGCTCGGATCAGCAGTTTTCTACAACACCAAGCGAATACTGTCTGTCGCTTCTACAACAGCATTCTCTTCAGTCGCTTTTCACAACACCAAGCGAATGTTAGAGCAGTACCCTAACAAACGGATCACAGACCGCGCGTGATCTTCCCTTTCTACTCTCTGTTCTTTTCTCACCTCTTACTTACACACTCACACTTAATGCACTACACTACGTCACATACAGGAGACAAGTCTGGAATGTAGAGCTTGCCCCGATTGGGGCGGTAGCTCCCATTTGGGTAGAAACCTGGTTGTGGAAAACCGCACAAGCCGACGTGCAGCTTGGCGCCAGATCTCACTATCCACAGTAGATCACCGATGCTTCCGAAGAAATACATGCGTTACAGGAATATTAACAGCAATTCTCGCGCCTGGAATCACGAATCAATCAATCTTATGAATATCAGGCGTGTGCCGGAGCAGTACCCTAAGAAACGGGCTACGTGCAGCGATCATTCTTTCTTTTTCCTTGTGCTATTCTTGGACTGCCCTAAACGAACAAATGCGAATCATGACGATGTGACAATGGGAGAATTTAGATCGAGCAACGGTCTCTACTGTCACACTTCAGAAATAATCCACTTAACCTTAGGACGACTGATATGTAAAATGTTTTAAAGATAGCGCTTGTCACGTGGTTTTCTCTATCATAAATCATATCGTTTCGAAGTACACAACCCAAAACTCTCTATTACCGCGGCTATCTCCTTGTTTATGGCTTCGTCCGTTGGCGCGCCACCTCCGCTTGCAGCCCGCCGCTCTCCCCCTCCACTGGTTCTCCCCCCCCCCCAGCGCCAAGAGTTCTCGCCCCCCGCAGTCGCACTCGCTGGGCGAAATTGGAAAAGTTGGTGGCGACGCCTCTAAACACGCGCTGGGGACTCAGCGTCCCCCTCCCGCACCACCCCAGCCCCAGCCCCAGCCCCGGCCCACGCCACCATGCATCTTTTTATTTATTTATTGATTGATTGATTAGGAATACTTGTCAACTCAATGCTTTGTCTTTAGCAACCCCAACTTCATTCTCTTCTTTCCTTCCTCCACCCACCCATTTCTTTAATAACCCACCCGCTCATTAAATACACCATCACACATTAGACATACTTCAGCTCCACCCACTTTGGACACAACACAATTCCCCCACTACGACCATTCACGCACACCACTGACAAATCGACAACTGTGTCAGCTACGGACGTGACGAAGACAGGAGACAAACAGTCGAAGACAACAGACAACGAAAGAAGAGTAAATGAAAAGAAAGCACTAAAACACACACAAAATATCAATAAAGAAATAAAAATACTACAATAAAAAGAAAATCTGACTTTTCACCCCTTTTCATCAAAATTTCCACATTCAATCAATTACTTTTTCCTACCCTCCCATGTCGCATCCTTTCCAATCCCCTCCTTGTCGGTAACCGTTCATATGGAGGAAGACAGGAGTCATTGTTCATACTTCACCATATTGTCTCACTGCTCACCCATCACGGATAAGGTTTTATGCATATGCCGTTTGAATAAATAAAATAAAATCATACTTCAATGCTTTGTGACGTCACAGGAATTTGCTTCCCTACTCCGAACCAAGCCGCGGAGCAAAGGTGCACCGCGCGGCAGACGCTTCGGCGGGTGCGCAGTGTTGCAATGAAGGTACGGAAATAAGTGGAAAGTTTCACTAGGAAAATGGATAAGGAATGTTTCAAATGGTAATTATTATTTAGAATGTTTATGATTCAATAACAATATTAAAAATTAAATAATATATCATGGACTATTACGTAACGCAAAGCAATAACCGAATCTTTATGAAAACCAGTACTATAATTCTACATCCATCATTTACATAACATTTTTGGAGACAGTTTTAACATTTTAGGGCAATGATATACAATAATAATACAATGTTATATACTACAATGAATTTAGTTCGTCTCAAAACAATAATTAATGTTAACAAATAGATAACCGGAATGGGTCATATGGGAGAATTTGGACCCCAAGCCTCTTTATTTTATCCCCAATTTCCTTTGAAAATGTAAATTCTTGTGACTTACAGTACCTTTTCCACAATTTTGTATCTACGAAATCCTTCACTCATCTCTTGATTACAGGCTGTCAATTCTCATGATGTATTTTTACTTATCCGTATACATACGTATATACGGAGTAATATACGTTGTATAGGGAAAGTCAAGTCATGCTGCGCGAAAAAACGGCAAATTTTCGGCAGAAAAAAACATTGCCGGCCTCTGAAAAGGAAGTGTGGATAAAATCAGTTAAATTAAGAAAAAAATCCCCTAACAGGTGGTGTAGCCAGAATCCCTGTTTTGTTACTCCTTGATTCCACAAAATCAATCGAAAGAAAAACTTCAAAATTTGGGGGTATTTGACATGAAGCCCCCCGGACATTTTCAAAATTTTCTGAAAAACGGTTCCAACCTTTTTCTTTAAATTTCTTGTAAAAATAGAGTAAACTAAACTTATTAAGGTGGCATGGTTAAGGTCATGTAAATTTTTTTGAAAATTTCAGTAGTTTTCGTACAATACAGAAATCCCTCAGCATTCGCGAGGGTTAGGTTCCCAAAAATCCTCGCGAATATTAAATCCGCGAATGTGAAGTCTTATCTTTTAATGAAGAGAGATGGGTTAGGTTCTTGGATATCGAAAAACTGTTTAAAAAAGAAAAAGAAAATCTGACAATCAATTACAGTACAACTGATTAAGCGCTACTACAAACAGAATTCACAATTAACATTTCAAAATTAAGAAATAAAATAATGTTTGAAACTTATTTCGAAGTCGAAAATGATTGGATATAGGATTTGCTAATTTTTTTGTTTCATCACCTTTTTCGCTGTTCTAATATTCAAATATGAAAGAGTTCCTGCATCTATTCTCTCTTAAATTTCGAAGTTATTTCCAAGTTTCGATCACATTCGATTGCTAGTTCCACCAGAGCTTGTTGAATTTATAACGCCATCAACAGTTTTGACATTGAAGTTGCTCCAGGACGCAGTTTTGCTTTCGTTACTCCCATCATTGCCGTCGATGAGGTTTTCTTCATTGATGATTTCTCGAAGCTCATCTACAATGAACTCATTATAATGAGAGTTGCATGAATGGCTTTTCCTTCAACATGAGAGATCCTGAATGGCTTTTCTCTTCATTTGGCCAAAACCATTATCTCCAATTTGGCGCAACTGAATTGAATTATTTTACAATTGCGTTATTCTATAAATGTGAATTGACATTTCATCTGTGTAATTTTTGAAGCAAGTTATACTGCGAGCTCCGAGGTTTGCCGAGTACGTTTCCTAGATGATGATAATAAAGGAAATGAAATGTGCTCGCTTTCAAAGAAAATGTACGACCAAAAGACCCTCTCGCGAATGTCGAAGTCGCGAATGTTATGACCGGGAGCATTTCTCTAATCGCGAATGTTCGGAATCCACGAATAGCAAATCCGCGAATGTCTAGGGATTACTGTAATTACAAAAATGTAATTTTTTTACTTGTCTCTCACGTCGTTAATATTTACATTAGTGGAGATTTTTTCACATTATTATAGTTACGAGTAGATGTGCTTTAAATAATGTCAAGTAAATTTTTTTAAAAACAGAACTGTGAAAAGTAGCTCAATATTCGACATTTTCAGAAACGCTCAAACGCCATTTTCTCAAGTATGGCTGCAAATTTTTCTTCAAACGTTTGTCACGTATAGTGCTAATTACACCCTTTAATATGACGTAATGTTTATTTTGAGTATTTGTATAAATGTAATTTTTTTGAAACATCTCTCACTGCTTTAATATGCACATTACCAGCAATTTGTAAAAAATATTATATTTGAAAGTGTAAGTGCTTCAAATAACTTCAAATAAAGTATTTTGAAAACTCAAACCTTTCTGTGAAAATGAGCTTCAAATTTCGTATTTTTAGTAGCGCTACCGTTAGTATTCTTAGGGGTAGAAACCGGGGATGAAGAATAACTTAGATATTGTAGAATTTTTTAGACCAACAAACTCGAAAATCGAAAATAATGTATTTTGGACTTAATATTTGAAAAAATGCGTTTTTGAATTCGGGAAGAAAAACATTAATATAGAAGGGGCTATGCTTTTTCGGCCGGTTTAATTTAGAATTACCCAAATGAATATTTCTCCCCAGATATTGCTTTGCAAAAAATGATAATTTTTGACGCTGTACATTCTGTAATTGTTAGTTACTTGTGTCCGGAGACGACGTTATGTTCAAAGACAATGACTTTTGTCTTTTCAGTCGCCAGGACTCCGGTCTCAGCAAGTCCCAGCCTTTGTGCGTAGAAGGCATAGCTGAATAAAGCACAAACCGTCCAAAATGTAATTATGTTCCCATGTTTACAGAGTGTGTTTAGTTCACGGAAACTCGCTGTTAGTATGTAGACGTGAATGTGTTGCAGTTTCTCTCAAACAGAATACAGTTAACCACGCAGAAATTTACTAATGTTTTGGACATGGTATTTCTGCAGTTTAGTAATGTAACTCTACAAATGAGGCTAGTTGGTGAGCTTCGTTTTCTGTCAGCTTCCCTTAAATTCACATTCAGGATGTATAGTGACTTATAGTTAAATAAAAAAGCAAATTTCTGGACATACAATTATTGAAATAGAAACATAAATAAAACCAAGGATGGAAATACATTTTCCTGTTACTGTAGAATCGGATATAAAGTAATTCTGTTTTTTCCTCGTCTTGAAAAATAGTGGAGAGCGGACATGAGGTATCTATCTCAAGCGAGTCAATTATTTTTCTTTCGTTTGAAAGGATTTTTTTTATAAAATATGTATCAAGATGTTAAGAATTTTAGAGATCAAATGGCATTAGCTTGTAAAATTAAATACATAAATTCATTCGATTTTTTTATACTTCATTCAGATATGGGTCATTCCACGTAAAACCTGACAGACAAAAACTTAAAGTGATTCAAATTCTTTAATATTTTTTACACCATCTATTATGAAAAGTAAAAAACCCATTTTTTTGTTCAGCAGAGAAAAAAGTATTTTGGAATTTACAGTTATCGAAAGATATTCATTTTTCTCCAATATTGAGATGTTTCACATTTTTTTAGCTCCAAATGTATTGCTTGTAAAATTGTATACTTAATCTCAAATTAAAGCTAAAGAATCAATCTTTCAAGCAATTTTTTAAAACATGATTGCATATTTTTATTGTATTTTTTAATTGTGTATAATTTTTAAAACGCATTTTTTAGATAATCCCAATGATTTTTTGTTTCCAACTTGACGACAATAAATTCTTTAGACTTTTATCTTCACCTCTGCAAAGTTTCAAAATGGCTTCTGTTTCAGAACTTACGTAAAAAAATAATATTCTACTGGACGCAGAGTATTTTCTGCCTCGGCGGGCCGGTGCCGTTCCGCCTGTCAGTGATCCCTGTGTCTTCCCTCTCTGCGCTTGCGGCCTCGCGCAACACTGCCCACGCCCGTTCATCGGTGTCAGCAGGTGTTTTCCACCGAAGGCAATGGCAGGAAGTCGACTAAGTAATACAAACACAGGGATCAGCTTACATCCAAGGGTGTCGAACGAGCTAGAAAAGCGCGATCGGTTCAGTACCGCTGTAGCAGTGACACAGTAATATAGTAGTAAGTAATATCTTCGTTTGTGACGTGTGTGTGTGTGAGTACCCCTGCAGTTTTTACTTTCTCGCCTTACGAATACTTCGTAAGAAGAGAAAGTTATGTAATCGTGCGCCGGAAAACGGGGAATTTTCTCCAGAAAAACTCTTATCGCAGGTGTCTGGTAACGAAAAAGTAGATAAAACCTGTTGCTAAATTTAGAAAAAAAAATCCTCTATCTTGTGGTGTAGTCAAAATTCATGTTTTGTTGCTTCTTGATACTGCAAAATCGATTGACGGCAAAACGTCCATCTGTCCACCTGTCCGTCTGTGGTCAGCGCCTAAACCGTTCAGCCGATTTTCTTCAAAATTGATATTTCTCGATCGTTTTTACTCGTCTCTAGGCCTCTGGAATTTAAAACCGATATTTTAGTTTTTGAGGATACTTTACATCAAGCCCATTTTGAGATTTTCAAAGTTAAAAGAAAATGGCTCCAAATTTTTTGATTATATTTTGTTGTTGAATATTGCGAAGAACGTTTAAGGGAAAATGATATAGGTATCATTTTCGTTGATATGCCCAATTTTTCGAAAATTGCAAAAAAACTATTTAAAAGCTGCAAAACTGAAGATAGAGATTTTTGCCTCAGACAAAGTCGGTTGTACAAAATTAGCAATTTAAATAAGGTCATGTACCATTTTTTGAAAAAAAAAACGAGTAGTTTTTGCGTAAATAGCGATGCAAATTTACAAAAAAAATTCTCAAAAACCGCTCCAAATTTTTTCTTTAAATTTTTTGCACGTGTGTAATAAGGGACGGTAAATGTATAAATAAACTAGTGGTGCTATAGAATGGCACAGACTTTCTCGCAGTAGTTATTTTTCAAATGCCGATCGTCGGATAAATTATTCGGAGTAAGCCGTTCAAGCCAGTGCCTTTCTTCGTCATGTTTGAAAGACATGTTTTTCGCATGTTGACAATTACCAGCTTCCTAATGATAGAACTGATACTATTACGTTTGGACTAAAATATTAGTTCATCCGCATGTCACTCCCGTGGCGCAGCTACTTAAAGCGCGTTGGGGTTGAGATATTCAGGAAGGAAGGTTCTGAGTTGGATCCCCAGAGGCAGATTTTAGTTTGATGAATGTGATATTGCAGGAAAAAACGTTGAAGAGTGTAGAAACTTTATTGAAAATCATTTGAAGTACTTCTACTTACGAATAGAATCAATGCAGATAAATAGACAGGACTTGTCTGTGTTTTCCCAAACTGCATATTTTAAACAATTTTTCAGCTCTGTTATTCGATTTCTGAAGCGTATGACATGTCAAATGAACGGTTGTCTAGTATATATCTGTATGAACCAATTTAAGTAAAATTATGAGCATTTTAACGTTAAATTGAAATACAATATAACCAGAAGGCATGCGATAAACTTACAATCCCTAACGGTTCCGAAATGATTATTACTTTCTCGCCTTACGAATACTTCGCAAGAAGACAAAGTTATGTAATCGTGCGCCGGAAAACGGGGAATTTTTGAAAAGAAAAACTCCCATAGCAAGAAAAACTCTTATAGCATTGTTCTGGTAACGAAAAGTGGATAAAACCTGTTGCTAAAGTTAAAAAAATAGTAGGGCTTTAGGATATCAGAAGTTTTATCGAATATCTTAGTTTTCTCTTCTCTAAATTGAACTTGTTTTTCTGTTATGAATGATGATGTTCCCTGAACGCGTAAAGAACATTTTTTTACATACACTGGATATTTTCGTTTTCTAATGCGATAAATGAAACCACCATACTCTATTACTGTTTTATAAGTGTATTTCATGCCTGCCTGTCCATTGTAGTCGCAGCGGTTAATCAGCGAGGATTGGTACAGATCTTCCGAGGGATGCTTCGGCGGATCGTGTACCGGTCGCGGAATATTATTTGTCAGAATTCTCTCTCATAGGAAATAATTGAGAATTCTATAAACTTTATTTAAAATGATGTGAAACCATTTGAATAACAAATATTGATAATTACGATAAATGTACTGGAAGTGTCTGAATATACTTGTTCAAATTTGTTGCGTCTCTTCTTGGATTTTTAAAGCGTAAGTACCATCGTATCAATTGTTCCTTTATCATGTATTTACCATTTTATAGGTCGGTGCGATTCTTTCATGGCTCTGTGCGACCCATGCGGTGCTAGTTTGGCGTAGTGGTATAAGTACCGTTAACTTTATCAAATTTCGGGTCTCGGTACGGAAAACGTTTGCTGGTAGAATACACTTTTGCTGATTTACGAAGTAGTGGAATAGCATTAAGGACCATATAGAATCAGAGCTATAAAGTATGTGCGTTGGAAGCACCACTAGTTTCTTGTGTAGGAGTGTGACAAAAATTAATTGAAGATGACAGGTACAAAGAAAATACGGTTTGATTCATGTTTCAATCCTTTCAATCTAGAAAATCATCGCAGAACAGAATGTAAAAATTTAAGACATGTGTCACAAAGTATCTTTGGGCATGCATACTATCGAAATGACGCCGAACACGAAAGCTCTTTAGCGTTGATTTATTTACATTATTTTATTAATGAGTACGTAAGCTTTAAATATTATCAAGTAAAGTTTCTCCAGAACACAAACGTTTTCTGTGAAAACTAGATCAAAATTCGGCTTTTCAGAAACGCTTTCACGCCATTTCCTAATAAATTGTTCCAAATTTTTCTTCAAAGTAGCGATAGTACTAATTGCACTCTTTAATATGACCTTAAGTTCATTTTGGTTTTTTGGTTTTTGTTTTTTTTTAAAAAAATTACACAAATGTACTTTTTTTTGACAGATTTGTCAAGTCTATAATATGCACATTAGCAGCAATGTGTAAACATTATTATATTTATGAATGTAAGTACTTTAAATAACTTCAAATAAATTATTTTGAAAATTAAAAAATATTCTGTGACAATGAGCTTCAAATTTCGCATTTTTAGTTGCGCTAAAATGCAATTTTTTTTAAAACGGCACATACGGCACAAACGATGGCAGCGGAGAGTGGGTTGCAAGTTATACTTTTTCTTGACAAAGAACGTCTCCACTAGACATGTGCATTCTACTCTTTAAAGAAATCTCAATTACTCGTGAATACGCATGGAGAGAAATGTTACTTTCATGAATATTTTCAAGGAATATTTGAAGGAAACAACAGAAGCAAATTAGTTTATCAAAACATTGAAGAAATGTATAAAAATAGTCGTAAGTAACAATAAACAGACTTTATATGATGTCAAAATCTAAACAATTCTTCAAAAAAACACTAAAATTATTTCACTTATGTTAACATACATTCTTGATTTTTTTCAGTTTATTTTCACAGCTTATTTTTAAAATAAAATTGGACTGGAAGTAAAATTTAAAGCTTTATATGAATGAAGCGTATATTTGCGACTATTGTTATGCTTTTAAAGTCAATGTGAAAACCAATGAAATTCTAACATCATTTGTTGTAAATTGTTTCAACGAAACGACACACACGGAACATTTATGTAATATAAGAGATATAGTATTCGAGATGTTCTTTAAGAAGTTATTATGGTTCTAAATGAAAAAATAATGGTCGACATCACAAACGAATTTGGACTTCCTAACATCAAATCATTTTGGAAATAGGTCCGGCACATTTTTGAACATAAATACTGAAAATGGTAAAACATTTTCTGATCACGTTAATTTGAAGTTGAAATAGTCAGTTTACATTTAGAATAGATTGTTAGCACAATGGTACCGAAAACAAAGTGAAAAGTGAAATTTTATAAATTGATTTTAATACTTGTTTTAATGTACACTCAATTGTATTCGAATAAATATTTAATAATTTTTATGAATTAAGAAAATATCTACGATAAAAAGGGAATCAAACTGTATATTTTTACCATTCGTAGAAAGAAGAGTATTATACAAAAAGAAACAAGGATGATTCGAACTTCAAAACGATGTAAAGGCCAAAAACGTTTGCTACGTTGCAAGTACTACAGCAAAATAAAAACTAGAGCGGGATCATAGAGCACTAGCGCAAAATAAACAACTAAACGAGAATCAATGACCGGAGTGGCAAGGTTTCCAAACACAGCGACACGCCAGCACGTGATGCAAACTGTCTGATTGCCATGTCAAGGCCTGCTGCGCGCTCACGAGATCAAACGCCCAGAGATAATTGAAGCGGCGATAAACTTACTTTTGAAAACAAAACACAGTAGTCACGCGTTACGAACAAAATATAGAAATGCAAAAAAGATAATTAAGCAAAAGACTGACTCAAAAAGCCTTGAAAATGCAAAAGCTTATTTTGCAGAAGAGTAACATGCAGGACAAGTAATACGTGCAGAACCAGTCTCTAGATGAAAATTATAAAATGAATGTTGAAAGACAAGAGAGAGACAATGGTGGTATTGAGAAATAAATCCAGAAAAATTGTCATGTTAAATTAAACCAAAAAATAAAAGAGAAGAAATGAAAAAATTAAAATAACTGAAGAAAGATGAATGCACAAACAATCTAAAATATTTTGTTAAATATGTATTAGGAAGATTGGACTGAAGAATTAGTTGGTGATATATTTGTGTCAAAATGTGTTGTAAAGAAAATATATTGGTTAAAAGAGTATCTCAAATTTCAAATAGACATCTAGTGATTGAACCGACGAAATATTACTTGAAATGAAATAAATGTGCATAATGTAAAGCTGAAATAGTTAATCATTAAAGTTAAAAATATAAAATAGTAACTTTCCGAGAAGCAGCGTGATAAAGTAATTTCGATTAATATTCTTGAAATTTTAGTACCGGAGACAAATGGAGGTTTATTGCCGATACCCCAACAGGGAATTCCTGCACGATCGGCATGCCACTAATTTCAGCAGAACTGAATTGCGATTAAAAAGAATATATTCCATGGAATATATGACTAGGAGATAGAATAAAAACATAATGGAGAAAAATAGTTTAAATAATAATAATAATCATCATCATAAAAATCATAATCATAATAATTATAATAATCATAATAATAGAACTCGCAGTAAAAGGCGGAAAACAAGATCCTTTTCTCCAAACTTTGACTCGCTCAGAGCATCAACTGATGTCTGCAGTGCCCCTGACCAGAAGATTCTAGGGTTCGAGTCTGGACGGTGGCTTGATTTTTGACGTTAGTTACACAGCTAGATCGAATTCATTCGTCACCTGTAAGAAAATTCTAATGGTCGGCTGCTCTCATCGGTAGTTTTCCGTGGTATCTCAGATCAATATCAAGCGAATGCTGGATCAGCACACTAACGAGCCACAGACAGCGCACCATCTGTCCTTCCTCTTCCTCGTCCTATGCTCATAACTTACATGCACTTACACTTACATGCACTACACTACACAGATGTAAGGAAACTAGTCGGGAGCTTAGAGATTGTCCCGACTGGGCGGTGCTACGTTGGTGGGAGATACCTGATTGGAAAACTCCGCAACCCGAAGTGTAATGCAGTGCTGGATTTTGCCATCGAGCGGAGGAAAATCACCACTATCAAAAAATCGTATACTACACTTATGGGACTAACGACTTGACTGTTTGCGCGCCCGGTAACACTAATTGATCAGTAAATCGATTTTCTGCTCGAGAATGCCATATGCCCCCATTACAGCGACTACTATTATTAGATATATTTGAGTCACAAGGCATAAATTCCATATTATTTTCGAGACATCAGCAGACCAAACAGCTGGTGCTTGTTCCTTATGTGTATAATTTTAAAACACAGATGTGCTGCTCTTCGTTGTCCAATGAAACTACTATTAGAATTTTTTCTTCTTTACATACTCTGATGTTTTATTCTAAGATCAATTTTCCAGCTTATTCAACAGTAAAAAGCGGAAAGATGGCATTTTGTATTGCAATTTTTATAGATTCAACTCGTTTTCTTTGTTTTGTTAGGAATTCTTGACTCAATGTTTTAAAAACTTAAGCTTTTGGATATTGTTACCACGTTCCTTGCCTCTCACTTAAAGAATAAAAACAGATTTCTTACAGAAACGTGGCTTCTACCTAAAACACATATTAATTTTGAAGTAATAAAATATTTTGTACATCGCCTTACAGCAGCCTAATTCATGGCATTCTATGGATGATGGCAAAACGAATAAGTTTCAGTGCTTTAATTTGAAGTAGGAAATTGTTTTGTCTGCATCTTCAGGCAATGGTATTAGAACCACATCTGAAGCAGAAGAGGCTGCAGTTTGAAGTTAAAATTGTCCTTATTATAATTTTTTTCCAGGATCTTTATCTATTGTCGGTGAGTTTTTCCAACGTTGGATAATAATCCTCTTTGATCTGTCTTAGGATAAAAATATCTTGTCGGCTTTGAGTTTGATACGTTAGTGAACATTGGCATATGCAATATTGTTCAAATTATTTTCAAGTCTCTTCACGACGTCGGGAAAAAATATTTTTTAGACAGTCGTTAGTAAGAACAGTAATTTTATGGCATTCAGAGTGTGCAAAATAATACATTTTTAGCACCAATGCAAAAAGTGAGTTGTTAAAAATGTCAAAAGAAGATCAAACTGAATGCAACGAAAAAACATTTACCTGACTTATCACATACTAATATTAATGTAACATTGTAGCTAATTAAGTGATTTGTAAACTTGAATTAAAATAAAATAAAAGGAAAGAAAGGCTGTCTAAAAATGAGTGTATGACACACGTGGTAAAATGGATTTTATTTGGCTCCGTAAGATAGAGTCATAAACTATCGTCCTCGTGTCGCAACCTTTCCTACTCACAAAATAAAATGCCATTTTTACCGATATTATCATAAATAACTATTTTGCATTAATTTGGCAACTTTTGCATCCTGAATATAAATTAAGTTTCTTTGTCCAATTACAGAACGACTGTGTGCAAATCTTACGGAATTTTCGTCTTTTCCCAAAAAATTACTAGATTTTCACGAGCATATTTCGAAGTTTTTATCACGACTTAGTTTTACCTTAAACTGTAAAATAAAACAGCAAATTCTAGCCTGCAACGGCAATTTGTGCTCATTTATATGAAATATTACATCTCCGATCAAAAGCACATATCCTTGACTACAACGTAGTTCCCCGCGACCTAATGAAATACTTGAATTGTAAGAGGGTTAGGCAGTATTTAAATACTTGTATTTGAAATACGTACCTGTTATACATTTTGTGTTTAAAAAACTGTATTTTTGAGCTTTTGAACGTATATTTTGGTGTTATATTTAAAGTGATCAAATAATTATATTTATTAAAAAATACTTAAAATACTGTGATGAAAATAAAAGTCATGTAACTTATTTTTTATTTCATTCCAAAGTTTGGTCTACATTTAACCCAGATAGGTCTGAATATTTTTGTTTACTTTTGTGAATTATTAGGTTTAAATAAAATTAAAATACTTATGTAGTTTAGCTGGTTATTGTTCATAATTTCTATGACCCTCAATTACTAATTAATTGTAATTGAAAATTACAATATATTGCCGCAATGAAGAAAATATAATACAATTATACATACTGCTTTTCCAGTACTTTAAATAAATATATACTAAGCAAATAACAACATAATGTATTTTGAGTATGTATTTAAATACTTATTTGCAAAACATTTTGGCTATTTAAATTCTAAATGTAAAGTATTTTGCTAAACCTGAATAGTAATGTCAGAGAATCAATATCAGCTTCTGCGAGACGTGTGTTAGCAGAGTGTCGCAAGCGAATTGAAATCCACCAACATGAGCCCTAGCGGCAAAGGTGGCTCAGAGCCACTACAGTGCCTCTGATCTGCAAGTCTTAGAGTTGGGGCTCAGGCAGGGACATTTTTTCACACTAGCTAGACAGCAAGGTCGAACTCAGGTGCTGTCGAGAGCAGAAGTCTAGCACCCGCCTGCCATGAAACCCGTAGTTTTCCGCCGTTTCTTTTACCAAGCGAATGCCAGAGCAGTACACTAACAAATGGGTCAAGGACCGCTACACGACCTTTCCTACTTGTTTCTTGTCCTATCCTTATGCCTTTCTCATACACACACTCACATGCACTACAACACAGCACTTGTCGGGAGACCAGTTGTAAACTTGTCCTGGCTGGGGCAGTGCGCTGCTGGTGGGAGATATCTGGTTGGGGAAAATTTCCGCACGCCGGCATAGTTTGGCCCCGGATCTCGCCCGCCAGCGGGGAGACGGTAACCGCCATCGTCCGGAAGCAAAGCATGCACTGTTTACAGGACTATTGATCACGCAATCGATCAATTAATCGATCACTCCACAGAGCGGGAACTTGTGATAATCATAGCGCCTTCGGCTCGTCATGTTCGTATTTAGATATTCAAGCTCAAGCCGACGGATTAAAATAATGAGATCATAATAGTCACTTATAATACAAGTGGTAAAAGGAGCATTTTATTTTGCAAGAAGGAAAGGTTGCGACTCGAAGACGATAGGCCTAGTGGCAGAATCCTAAGTGCAATAATATTACTTTCATCACATTTGTCATACACAATATTTAGACATCCATACTGAAGTTTATTTTATTTTTATTCCAGAATACAAATCCCTTAATGAAACATTGCGGACTGCAGTAGCTGATCTTAATGTATCTTTACCTTACATGAAAGTATATTTAATTGTCACCATTCCCGTCACCTTGTTGGAACAAATTTGATTATGAAAGTATATTATTTTATTTAATTCAAGCATACAAATCATTCTCATCATTCTGTTACAGTACGATAAGGTCTGTAACAGGCTGATGTGAGTAGATGGATGCACGTTGCATTCACAGAAATATCTGAACATTTGAGCATCGCCTCACAACTAACACTAGTGCTAAAAATTGAACTTTTAACAAGCTCTGAATGCCCTGAAAGAACCACTTTTACTAATTTCTGTCTGAAAATAAAATTTGGCGAGGTATGTTTTAGGGTCTTTGGAACATATTTAGCGGGTAGGTTTCAAATATTTTAATGGCGGAAATTAAGGGCCACCCAATTATATTTGTGAAAATGCTGCACAGAAATGAATATCACATAACTTGAAACGTATTGGTTGATAAATAGAAATGTGCCTAACCAGAAGGGTTTTATAATCATAACTAAAGAAGAAATATTGAGAATACAAAAGTCTGAAGCTAATGAAGGTAAGGAAAATACTTTTATCAATCATATTGCAACTTTACTGAAAGCATAATGCTTAATTCAATACAGTTGTAAAGAGAAAGCAAATATTATAAAATTATCAATATTCAAATTAGTTATAATTAGATTGTGTTTTAATTTTTGTTTTTGTTAAGAAAGTCCTACTATTGATTTTTTGGTGCAACGTAACAGGTGCACCGTTTTAGTGTTGCTGCTTTCTTTATGACAAAATGTCAACAGTTTTGAAGCAATTGTGAAATCTCACAATCAGTAATAACACTATTTTCTGAACACTGAACGCATTCTTAGGTTAGGCAGGTACCAATCTCATTGAACTGAAAAAGAAGCGATTATAGTGTAACACCCGCCCCCCCGTACACACGACCACTCATCGGTGTCGGCGGTGTTAATCTCTCTCAGGGCGTGACCCGACTCACCTGTGGATTCCCGTCTGCTGCAGGTTGCCTCATGTGCTCGGCTGGAATCTATTTAGGACGCATGCGTGACTGGGCATATTCATGCACTACACAGTAAAACGCTCTTTCATGATTTCTGAGTTTAATTCACAGCAAAAAATAATCGGGTGAAGCCCCCTACAGTTCTTAATACTATCTTAACCTAACTTATAACTAGCTTAACTTAACAGTCCAACCCTTCCGGGTCATCGCACGGGCGCTCCGTTCCTCCGGGCGTCGGCATCGGTCCGGGTGTCGGGCGGCAGGGCAACGGCGCTCCCCCCGTTTCCTGGGCCGGACGGGCAGCTGGTGGCCGCGGCGGCGGTGTCGCGGCACGCGAGCAGGCCTTGGCTGCGGCGGCGTAGGGCTGCACGCGGGCGGCGTGCGCGACAGCGCAGCGGCGGCGGCGCGGCGCGTGGGCTGGCGCGGCGGCGACGACGGCGTGGCGGCGGCTGCGCGCGGGCGGGCGCGCGCGGCAGGCGTGCTAACGCGGCGGCGGCGGCCAGGAATCGCCACACCAAAGCGTCTTTTAGCGGCGGCCGGCCCTCAGGCCGCGTCCGAACGCTTCTTCGTTCATTCGAGTATCGGCACTCACACGGTGTTCCGCCTCTCCCATCGGCGGCACCTGAGCGGGCGGTGAGGTGGCGACGATGCGTTGCCGGCGGCGATCTAGCGTCTCGCGGCGGTCGTTGCCATCGGACCCAACACCTCGGTCGTCGCTTACATCGGAAGGCAACACTCGCGGGCCGTCGTTCGTATCGGAATGCCGAGTCTCGCGTTCGCAGCAACCTCCCTTGCTCGCGAGATCACATGTCTCACCCCCGCCTAGTGTTCGACTATTGGCGCAGCCAAACCGCGTGATGCGCGCCGTCCAATTGCCATGGGTCCATCGACGGTTGGAACCCGATTTCGAGTGGGCGTTCACGTCACCACGATTTCCGAGAAGACGCTGGGTGCTCTGACGCAGCGCTCGGAAATACCAGAGGTGTGGCGAATGGTCTTTGAACAAAGGGAGGCGCTCCCCCCGACGGCTGGCGGCGACCCTTCGCGCACTCAGGTAGCGGAGAAACGCACATTTTCAGCCAGCTACGTTTTCCCGGACTCCCTGTTATATAAAATATTCATCTCACACACGCCGAAATTAGTTCGTGTGCGACCGTCCCATTACATATAGTAAGGATAAAATAAAGGTTAAACGAAGGAATTAATAAGCGCATCAATAATAATGAGAAACTGACAATGGAATAAAAAATCATCGATATAAAATACTTATTGGTAACTAGTGTAAAATTATATAAGTAAGACATATTATTTATCAATGCACTTAAAATATAAGTAGCAATAAAAACGAGATTAAAATTCTCCATAAAAAGGCAGCTGAACCTATAGAAACAAGCGCTCATAACTCCAACTTTATTACCTTGTGTTGCGACACTGACGGTGTGACCCAAAGCTGCAAACTGTGTTGTGTGGAGGAGCTTTGCTCAAAGTATCTTCTTACGTGATCAAACTTGTCCTTCCGGCACCGGCGGCTGCACCACCCCCACCACCACCACCAAAGTCGTCTTTTTTGCCTAACCCTTATCTTGCCTCACTCACCCCCACCCGCCTATCGCCCTCGTGAGCACGGCCGGAAATCACGCAACACCCTCCAGCACCGCCCCTCCCCCCATCAGGTCGATAGGCGGTTGTTCGCACGGCCTGCTGCCGAGAGCCGGTTAAAAAATCTCTCCCCAAGGTGGCCGTGCGGGGCCTAATCGATTGTAAGCATCGACGTCTGTGTAATAATCGTTCATGATACGAAGATTAGCACTGATGTGTGGTAGTTTAGCCTACTGTCGACGCCCGCTGAAAATCTCCTGCGGAGCAGGAGGGATAACGCTTAATCAATTCTAAGTATCAACTTTAGTGAAATAAATCGGTTATGATATGATTTATGGTTATGATATGATTTACGGTTATGTTATGATTAGCACTAATGAATATTAGCATCGCCTATGCGCGGACGAGCGATGAATATCACATGCAAAATCGACCTTAGTCAAGAGCTAAAGGATTCTAAACATCAACTTTAAAGAATGGTTCATGAGAGAAATATTAGAGCCATCAAATGTATAAGAGGTGTGCAAATAATACACATTGTTTAACATTATTTAAATAGAGATTGCTTTCGGTTGTAATAGTAGCAAATCATACAGTATCCATTTAATATATTATATTAATATATAATATATTCATAGATAACATTAAAAAAGTGTATGAAAGAATGAATGGAATAATGAAACTAAAAGAATAGTCAACAGAGTATGGCCACCTCAAAAGATAATTATTAAAATTGAGTAACTTTCGTTTACAATAATATTTCTTTCAATAATCTAGTTTTTTAAGTGTCAAGCTGATGTCTAGCTAATGCTGACGTCACATGCTATTTTTATAACAAAGAAAAAAATATTACATTTCAACTAGCGCTTCTAATCCCGAAGTGATGCGAGACCTCATTTCCCCTATATTTCCTGCTTTTATAATTTATCCAAAAATAGCAGAGTGAACCCTTTAGAAAACAAACGATTTTTCTTTGTAACTCTAGATTCAAATCATAAAATCTTCTTTCCTCGATATCAAATTCCCATATTTATAAATTGCACCTCTCCTTAGTATCGCCTAATAATTGCACTTCCATTTGTATGGTAATAAGAATAATAAATGGATCAAAATCACGCAACATGTAATATGATCCTTCATGTAAGCCATTCAACTTAACCCACGATTACCGCTTTAAATTCTTACTTTTAGACTAATGCAATACTGGCTCCTAATTGACACTTAAACATTAATCAGCACAAGAAATAAATATACTTTTCATTGCTGGTCATGCAAAGAGTAAGAAAAAACATGATAAATGTTTTAATCTGGTGTACGTAACTTAAAAAACCGCTAGTGTACAAATATTAATAACATTTTAACAGTTTAAAAATATCATTAATCAAGTGGATTGGATGTGTGATAATCTTATATTGGCGCTACAACTCGAATTGTGTGATAACCAGCACAATTAATTTAAAAAAACTATTCATAGTCTGAGATTAAACCAAAAAGGAAATACTGATGTGTTCCTTATAAATATCAAATGATTTCTAAAGAAACGATGTTCCTGATAATAAAGTGGTTAAAAAACTTATTTATTAAATTATCATTTATTCAATCTTATAGTTCAGAAATTAATGCCACATTCAATTTCTCCAATGGATAGATGTTGGTTATCTAATAGAACGATAGTCTTGGATGCCTTATTTTTAACTCTATTTAACATTTTAAGAAAAACATCCGAGAAAGTCATGATTATTTTTGTGAACATTTTGGAACAGGAGAATATTAAATTAATTAATGATGAAATATTATGATTCTTTCTCTCCAAAATTTAGAGACGCTTTTAACAAAGTTGTTTTAGATTATTTGCAATAACATTTAACGTTTCTACATTTCATAAGAAATTTGGATTCAACGAAAGATAATTAGTTACAAATTATACTTCAACTAATAGAATGTTACGTAATAAACGTTTTAAAAGCTAGTGATGCTACAACAACACTTACTTTTTGCATTATTATCATATATTATTTGCATTATTTTTGCAACGTTAATTATCAAAAATACAGAGACTTCACTCAAAATT
Source organism: Acheta domesticus (assembly GCA_031308135.1). NCBI lineage: Eukaryota > Metazoa > Arthropoda > Insecta > Orthoptera > Gryllidae > Acheta > Acheta domesticus. The sequence continues at coordinate 29,058,499 of JAHLJT010005437.1, read as the reverse complement.
GACACTGAAATGTATTTACCAGCAAACTATGCTCTACTTAGGAACAAAATTCAAAGAAAAAATTTGAGGCCTTTTTTGAAGAAATATTATATTAAAAATACTTATATTTCACGCAAAATTACGCAAAAAACTCATATTTTCGAAAAATTATCCATAAGCTTATTTAAACAAGTCTTTGAAAAACACTTATTAAGGCAATATATACTAGGTGGCCCATTTAACTTGACAAATCAAAATAACACGAAAAAAAGAAACGTACAAAAATATGACCGAGGCAAAAAATTAATATCTCCAAGTGGGACATCTGTAAGACCTCAAATCAAACTTCTCCGTTTGCCGCTTGAGGGTGAGGCGGGAGCCAACTTTGAAATCTCAAATGGCAACCCAACTTTTTATTTCAAATTCGAATTCTACACTAAGAAATACTGAAGTTTGGTCTAGGACATTTTTTTATTGAGAAAGACGATCCGATTATTCATATTCATGTACTTCAGCGGTTTCAAATCTCCCTAGCTGATTAAACCACATTAAAAGAAAATTCTTTAATGAAAAAATGGGGGTTTCCATTTAAGATTTCAAAGTTGCCTCCCCCACCCCCAAGGGGCGGGGAAGGGGTATTTGATTTTAGGTCAGGGAGATTTTCCCATAGGAGGTATTAATTTTGGACTGGATTATGTCTGGATCGTCTCTCTGCATCAAAATATGTTTTAGACCATACATGTATTTTTTTAGTGTATAATTTTTTGTCTTTGACTTTATTTGCACGTAGCATATTTTTGAAGATTCACACAGGTCAATGAAAATAAGGCCTGTGCAAATATTTAAGAGCCCTTTAATTTATTTGTGAAAAAGTTTAGTAAAATAATTGGAGACGTGTATGCAAATAGTGAGACTGTTCTTATGTTAAATTCTCATCAAATCAAAATATCAGTTTCAAATTCACAGAATCTTCAAATCGACATTAACAATGGAGAAATATAAATTTTACAGAAAATCGTCCGAACGGTTTAGGCGATATATTTAGGCGATAGCGATAGATACAGACACGGACGGACTCACGGAGGGGCGGACGGACGGAGGGACGGACGGACGGAGGGGCGGACGGACGGAGGGGCGGACGGACGGAGGGGCGGACGGACGGAGGGGCGGACGGACGGAGGGGTGGACGGTCAGAAGGACAGATTCTAATTTGGTATCAAGGACCCGCAAACTTAATTCTGAATACAATACATGTTAGATAAATGAATTTAAGTAACATTATTAATCAAGTTTCTTGATATCAGTCCTCCACACGTTCTTCTGAGGAAAAATCGCTGTTTATAATCCCAGTATTTCAATACTATGTACTTCGTAAACAGAACGCCAGAAATAAAATCACAAACACATGGTACTGATCTCTTCTAGTGTGAGTGTCGAAAGAAAAATATACGATCTTTTTTCATAAAATGTTCCTTTTGATACCAGCAAACATTTCATTCAAAGTATATTAATATTAAATTTGAGAACTTGTTGACCTGAAAACAATTTTAACCTTAACTACGTAAGTGTGTTTATAATTATCAATTAATCATTTAATGAATCAAACACAAATAGTTATCAAGTCTACACCGTGTATTTCCAGTACGTGGCTCAGAATAAATGTTACACAATTAACACATCTAAGGGATCGAAGAATATCGCCTTTGACAAAAGAACTTGAATTTCCATACAATGAAATTGCACATGTGACATTTATCTCTGCTTGGAAAGCACTTAATCATGCATCAGCGTTCAGAAGGTCCACATAGCTAGAGATTTGAAACATTCGTATACATTCCAAAAACGAATAAAATGAATTTACTATATATTAGGGACACTTATAACATGTGCAATTATCTTATATGAGATTTCTCATTACCTACATGTTAACTGGAAAATAAGTTATTATCTTCGAACCCCTCCTAAGCGGTTCAGAAGTTTGTAACATTTTTATGATACCTATCGGTAATTAATGATAACATCTAATTATTTTGTAAGGTATCGTGTCTTGATTCGAACCTCCCCGGTATTAAAAGCACAATTTTGCTGCTGATATCAGGAATATAACAACATTCCTGTTAACCCCATGACAGGCATTGATGGAGAATGTAAATTTGATAAATGCACACCTGGTGGTACTCAGTAGTGCGTGGAGATCTACATTTCTGCCCCTTGTTTTTCCGCATTATCAACTTCCTGTTTCCTCTCGCTGCTCATTGGTCATCACGCAAGGCCACTCACTGCGTGACCGTAAGCAGTCACTTGAGGGAGTTAACGAAGTTCACGGCAGATATTTCCCTCCGATAAACCTTTCTGGGCTTCGCTCACACGCGATAGCTCTGGCGCCGAGTCTGCAGAATCCAACGAGAGGGTAGGGGATATTTAAAAACAGTTATTTACGTTACTAGTGCAGAAAATGAGTCTATGACGTACGATTAAAGTGTTGAGGGACGAGGGGACTGTTAGGAGGCGAGTTCAACATTTCGGAATGTGTACGCCAAACATACATTCTTACGATTTGCGTATATTATTTTATTATGAATTCATAGAATATTACGAGAGAATACTCATCCGGATCATTCTCAATATCTGAAGTAGCAGCCATGTTGACTCATGTCACGTCAGTGTTTCGAATACTTGGCGCCGGCCTACTGGACCCCCGTCCAATAATTTGGAAGATACTCATTAGTAACTTCCCATTCATGTGGTACAATAAAAAGCAGTGACACATCCAAATCTGTAAAGCAAATACGGAGGCATGAATTTTGTAAGACGTCTTATTTCTATACTATTACAAATGACTAAAGAATTAGTTTAGTTATTTGTTTCGAACATATTTACATTTGCTTTTAACTTTCCCGTATACACACGTATATAAGGAGAAATATACGTACTATAAGGCTGTAGAGTATACGTAATTCTGCGGAAAATTTATTTCGAGATTTTAAAGGAAATCTACGTTTTGGAGTCCCATGAAGCAAAAAAATGTTTTTTCAAATCGTCCGTCAGTCCATCCGTCTCTCTGTGTATCCCTCGGTGAACACTACTAGCGCATAAACCATGCGTAGGATAATTTCCAAATTGAAGAAACCCCTGTTCACCTGGCTCGAGTAGAAGGTTTTTGATGTTGAAAAACATTCTCTAAAATTTGGGATTACTTTTCATGAAGGTCCCGGACATATGCAAAATCTTCTTAAAAGCTGCTCCAAATTTTTTCTTTAAATTTCCTTTGAGAATAGAGTAAACTACATTTATAAACGTGTCACAGGTCCGATTCTCACGGTTAACTCAGAATTTTCGAAAATTGCAAAAGGTTTAAATTTTTTCGGTGTGTTTTTCCAACTACAAAATTGACAATACAGTTTTTTCTTTCAAATAAAAAATGTGTTTCGCAAAGTGAGTTCTTTTATGAGGGTCATTTAAATTTTTTTGCAACTTTTAGTAGTTTTCGAGCAATATAGCATGTAATATTGGCCATTAAAAAAATATGTAAACAAGATTTTCTCAAAAATTGCTAAATTGTATTCTGTTTTGATATGGATAGTGCTAAATGTACTCTATGAGATGACATTAACGCCATATTGATTTTTTCTTTTATTTTTTAATACAAAAAAGTGATTTTTTCTAACTTGTTTCTCACGTTGCTAGTATTTACATTAACGACGATTTGTTCACAATTTATATTTAGGAGTACATGTGCTTAAAATAATGTCGTACCACATTTTTCGAAAAGGCAACTGCTTTCTGAGAAAACTAGCTAATAATTTCGCATATTTAGAAACGGTCAGACTATCTCATAAATGGCTCGAAATGTTTCTTCAAACTTTTGAAACGGATAGTGCTAATCGCACTCTTTAATATGACGTAAAGTTTATTTGGGGACATTATTTGTTTTTTCCAAAATTATACGAATGTAATTTTTTATCTCTCACACCGTTAATATGCATATTTCCAGCAATTTGTAGACACTATTGTACTTGTGAGTTAGAGTGCTCAAATTACTTTAAATGACGTTACCGAAAACTCAAAGATTTTCTCTGAAGAAGAGCTTTAAATTTCGAATTTCCGGTGGCGCTTAAACGCCATTTTCTTAAAAACGGCTCCAAATGTTTAAAAGAAAACTGTCATTTAGTTCGCGGTTTTCCTGTTATTTAGTATTCTTAAAATATATTTCCGTTCTACTGTTAGAAAACCGAAAAATTAATAAAATAATCCAAAAAAACTTATATTCGGGCGGCGATAGATGGCAGCAGGCAAGAGTCTGTAGCAAGTCCCAATAGCTAGCCGGAACCTACGGAAATAAAAAAATCTAATACGTGAAAGTCTGTGCCATTCTGTAGCAGCACTAGTTTCTTCTCCAATTGTGGGCATCGGGAAATAATGAACTTGAAATACGGCTGTGTAAGAGAATGTTATTGTATTACAAAGACGGAGCTACCAAATTGCTCAAAAGAAAATACCTCAATTCATTGAGAATGCAAATACATCCCTCACAGCACGAAAAAAATATATATTAACAAAGAGCTTTTAAATAATTTCTAGAAAATTAATCTGTAAACGTATTTCAATTGCTGAATTGTAAGAAACGAACAAAGAAACATGAAATAATATATAAATTATAACTTACTCGCAGGAAATTTGAAGCGGGTGACTACATTTGGTACAAAATTACACAACGTATATTCCCATTTTCGTTAAATTGAATCTGACCTTACTGGAAGATCAGTTTTTGATGAACACATGACATAAAGACACAGAATTGTATCTTCGAAATTGTAGTTGTAGGAAGATGCCGAAAATATTTTTAACTTTTGAAATTCTCAAAAATTAGAATATTCATCCAAGATAACACCTGTCTTACGCGTCGTATACGGTATTCCGAGATCAAAATTGGTTTTTAAAAATTGGTGCCGTTTTGATTAAAAAATGTTTAAACAAAATCAAAAATTGCCTATATTTTACTCAAAATTACTCTCGAAGAACTAAAATTTTCTAAAAATTGTAAATGACCTTATTTGAAAATGTCTTGAAAAAAATTTTTGATTTAGGGGAAATTTATCTTTAATAATTTAGTTGTAAAAAGACTTGAAAAAAATCGAAGTTTTGGAGTTGCCGAAATATCAGAGTTTTTAACGAGAAAAGGACCTCCATTCTTCTCTGAAATGTCCTTCACACTATCAAACAAGAAAATTTAGTCAAAAACATTGGAGCCGTTGGTTTGAAAATTTTTAAAATGTCCCACGGGCTTCATGTAACGTATCCCCCAAAATTAAAATATCAGTTTCAAATCATGGGGCTGGGACATCAGCCAGATCAATTCACGAACATCAGTTTTGGAGAAAGTAGGCTGAATGGTTTAGCTGCTGACCCAGTCAGACAGACGGACTGCCGTTTTGCCGTCAATCGATTTTTCGGTGGCCTTACAAAACACATATTCTGGCTACACCACACGTTAGAGGATTTTTTATCATCTGGATATATCTACTGTTTTATTACCAGGGACTGACAATAAGAGTTTTTCTGCCAAAAATTCCCTGCTTTTATCTCAGCATTACGTAACTTTCTCTCTGCAGTGTAAGCGGTAGCAAGAAAGTAAAATTAGTACTTTTTGCTACATTAGCTTTCTTTTTAAAATTTGTTTCGTAAAATCTACTTGCAAGTGTGTTTTTATTCGTTTTAACTACTTAAGTATTCCATTATCAAATCCGTCAAATTTGAAATATTCGTCAAATTTTCAATAATTCATTGCTCCTGATTAATTAACCCTGATATTTTCCATACTTCCTTGGAGCCCGGGAATTACTTCTGAAACTCCGAAACTCCATATCAAACTCGAAGAGATGAATACCTTAAGTACTCTAAAGTTTATTGCGAAAAAAAGAGTTACATTCCCATTTTAAGTGACGTAAAAATGTGCATTTCAATGTGCAAATATGTATCTTCCGAGCAAAGATATTGCTCTCTGCTGCAGCTTCAAAAAGTCGAGAGGTTTGCACTCTCTATCGCGCACAACCCCATCCCCACACGTAGGAATTCTTAGCGACATTGTTTGGAACCTTGAGAAGCTCTTAATGGCCATTCCATTACGTAAGTTCTCACTTTACCAAGTGTCGTTAGAGATTACAGCTGCTAATGGCAACTTTCTCCCGGTGCTGGGCTCCATCTAATCAGGGACTTCCACTTCCTGTACCGTTCACAGTGGTGCTTCTAAACGACCTTCGAGACCGTTTTCATCCCTTCTAGGGAGAAAAACTCTGCAGATTCGGATCGTAACTGATTTCCTTCTTTTTCTCCCTTTTTCGTAAAAAGGCACAGAGTCAACGAACGACTATTACCCTTGGCTGGAGATCGGTGTTACGTTGGAAGTAATGTGATATTCTAGATGACAGAATATTATAAACAATGCTTTAAGTTCCTTCTTTTTCTCTATTTTTTACAGTTTATTGTTTATGATTTCAAAATTATTCATGTTAACTCTTCTCTTCGATTTTTCCCTTCGCTTTATTCCTTTAACTTACTTTAAAAGATGGGAATTTTCCCATATTTTTATCTTCCTTTCTTTTTACTATCAGTTGTATGTAGCAGAGAAAGAGAGAAGTAGTAGAGTTATATAATGCTGCACAAAAATCGATATTGATGTTTTAACGCAAGTTCACGTTTTGGGGTTCACAGGTATCGAAATAGTGCTTTTCGTTTTAACTTTGGATTGCCTACATTTTATCTTCGGAGAATGCTTAACGATTTGATTGTCAATAAACAATTTTGGACATTATTAAATGTAATAATACGCCAATAAATTATTCACCAAAAAGAGTTTCATCAAAATGACACAAACAAAATTTGCTCACCTTTGTGGCTCACGCTGATAATGGTTATATTCGAAATTATTGGCCCTGAATAACTACAAAAATAATTAACAACATTAGATTTTTATAAAACAAATAATGGTTCTCTAATTAGACTAGCAAAATATATATATTCAATACGCTTTACGCAATGAAAGAGTGCAAAAAAATACAAAGAAACGTCTCCTCCAAACGAATCTATACCTATGAACGCGAATCTTCCTTCTCCGACGCCAGAATTTTGATTCCTCAGTAGTGCTATTGAGCAAGCGTCAGGCCAATGAATACAAGTCCATTGGATAGTCAAAGTATTGATTAACTAAATGATTGAGTTTCCGGGCCCGTCAGCTATTCAACTCGTTAGTCCTGTAAGTGTAATGCATGGTGATGAGATCTAGCGCCAACCAATCTGTCTTCTTGCGAGGTATTTCCACAACCAGGTATTTCCCAGCAGTGGTACACCGTCCCATCCGGGACAAGTTTTTAGCTCCCAACTGGAATCCCACCATATGTGGTAGTGCTATGCAGGTATGTGTGTCTGTACGTAAGGGGTGAGGATAGGACAAGGAAGAGGAAGGAAAGATCGCGCGCGGACCGTGGCCCGTTTGTTAGGGTACTGCTTCGGCATTCACCTGGTGTTGATCGGTGAAGCCTCGGAAAGCTACCGATCAGAAGAGTCGATTGCTAGAGTTCCCTCCAGTGGCTGAACTCGACCTAGCTGTGTAGCTAGTGTCGAAAATCCTGCCACCGTTGGGACTCGAATTTTAGGACCTGCCGATCAGAGGCATTGCAGCGACATCAGTTGATGCCCTAAGTTTCCAGCAATTTGTAAACACTATTCAATTTGAGTGTAAGTGCTTCAAATGACTTCACATGAAAGTTTTCGAAAACTCAAAAATTTTCTTTAGGAAAGAGCTTCAAATTTAGCATTTACAGTAGCGCTAAATGCCATTTTCTTGAAAACGGCTCCAATTTTTTCAACGAAAAATTACCTTTTAGGGCAAGGTTTAACTGTTTTTTAATATTCTGAAAATAATAGTTTTGTTCTACTATTGGGAAACCACAAAATTATTAAAATATAAAAAAAATGTAGTTTGGGTGGCGATAGATGGCAGCTGTCAAGAGTATAGTCCGTATAGCAAGTCCGAATAGGTAGTCGAGACCAAACGAAACAGAAAACTAATACGCGAAAGTCTGTGCCATTCTGTATTACCACTAGTTTGATATCAAAGCCCAAAAACTGAATTCCGAATACACAACTTGTGAGAGGAAATAACTTACTACTTCTACTGAAGGAACAATAACTCTCATTTGTTTTGGTATTATGGAGTTACAATACGAATTGTCCTGCAGAGAACTGTAGTTTTTCTCTGTTGTATTAAATCATTTTCTATTACATAAGTTGAATACAAGAAAGTGAGAACAACAAAAATATTTCTCGTTTTACATTTAATGAGAGGAGCGAAGGAAATGGGCTGTATTAGTGTTAACTAGTGGTGCTACAGAATGGCATAGACTTTCTCGTATTAGTTTTCCAGTTACTTGGGCTATTCGCAATTGCCACATTCTCGTGCCAGCTGCCATCTATTGCCGCCCAAATTACATTATTTTGATATTTTTATACTTTTTTTTCGGTTTTGTAATGGCAGAAAGAAATATTAATTTTAGAATATAAAAGAACACTAAAAAATCTCGTCCTAATTGCCAATTTTCTTGGAAAAATTAATAGCCGTTTTTAAAAAAATGGGGTTTAGCGATACTAAAAATGCGAATTTTTAAGCTCCTTTTCAGAGAAAAGTTTTGAATTTTCAAAACAATTCATTTGAAGTCATTTGAAGTCATTTTAACTCACAAATAAAATACTGTTTACATATTGCTGATAATGTACATATTAAAGCGTGAGAGATCTTTCATAAAAACTACATTTGTGTAATTTTTGGAAAAACAAAAAATACCCCAAATTGAACTTGATGTAATATAAAGAATGCAATTAACACTATCCGTTCCAAAAGATTGAGGAAAAAATTTGGAGCAATTTGTGAGGAAATGGCGTTTGGACGTTTCTGAAAATGCGGAAAGTTGAGCTAGTTTTCACAAAAAACTATTGAATTTTCGTGAAACGTTATTTGACATTATGCAAAGCACTGCTCATAAACATAACAATCACTGTACTCATAAATTTAATAATGTGAACAAATCGCCGCTAATTTAAATATTTACAACGTGAGAGACAAGTAAAAAATCCATTTTTATAATTTTTGAAAAAAAAAATAGCACAATATGACGTTTATGTCATCTCATATAATACATTAAGCACTATCCCCACCAAACGTTGGAGAAAAAATTTGGAGCCTTTTTGAGATAATCTTCTTTTCGTAATTTTTTAAAATTGCTCATGTGGCACCCACCATTGCTCGAAAACTACTAAACGTTCCAAAAACCATTACATGACCTTAAAGAAGGAAGTAACTTTGGAGAATAAATTTTATTTGCAGGAAAAATCTCTATCTTCAGTTTTGTAGTTGGAGGAAGACGCCGAAAAAATTCAAACTTTTGCAATTTTCGAAAATTCAGAGTTAACCGTAAAAATGAGGCGTATGGCACCTTAACAAGTGTATTTTACTTTATTCTTACAACAAATTAAAAGAAAACAATTGGAGCCGGTTTTGATAAAGTGTTGAAAATGTTCGGGGGCTTCATGTTCCGAGGGGCTTCATACCCCCAAATTTTGAAGAAAGTTTTTGAAAATCTGAAAGCTTCGACTAAACCCAGATGGACGGAGGTTTCGTCAATTTAGAAAAAAAATCTACGAGTGGTTTTAGCGCTAATAGTGTTTACAGAGGGACAGACGAACAGACGGCCTTTCGCCATCTAGCATCGATATAAGGCACTACTCGGGCGAGGAAACAGGTGATAAAAATTTACCTCATATGCTTCTCGTAGGCATGAGAATATTTTTCATGCAGTAAATCTAAACATGGGATAGTCGACATTACTTCCCCTCCAAAAGGAGGCGTACTCAGCATTTCTTTCGCCCTCAAAAATCCACGGCTGTGGGATTTAAACCCCCAAACATAGGTATAACAGTCTGACTAGCAAAAATTATCTCTTTAGTAATTGTAAATTAATAACCTTTAGAAATAATTTTTGATATATGATGGGTTTGTTGAAGAAAATAAATAAAATGTATGTTTTATTTAAAAAATTGACTACACATTTTTTTTAAGTATTTGATGTTTCAATATTCCTAATGTTATCTTTAACAATGAACCTAGTATCACATTTACGACTTTAATTTTTTATAATGACATGTACGGTACTATAATGTAACGTTATTTTGGTATTTTACAGAAAAACAGACATTCATAAAAATAAACACACGCACAGACCACCACAAAAATATGCTCCACATATCCATTTAGAATACCATCCACGATGATTCTCATTTGGAGAATGAGCTCTGGAAATAAACGGAACGACTTGCATTAATTCATTTAATGTACCATCCCTTGCCGCTCTGTAATTAACATCTCATTACCATCAAACACTTACAAACATTACTGTCTGGATTAATGTCGTTTGCAGTTTCATGTCATACTGTTCCGCGCGTTTCATGACCACGATAAAATAAAATCAACAACGCCCTAAAAACAAATGACTGCATTCCAGGACACACCCAGCTAATCGATAATTACTTTACAGGTTGATGCTTTGAGTTTACTAGATCGTAATTTTGTTGTACATTTAAAATGTCGTTCCAAGGCAATTCGACCCAGATGAAAGTTATTTATGAAACAAGTGGTAAAAGTGACACTTTATTTTGCAAGTAGGAAAGATTATGATACAAGACTGGTAGATCGAATGGTGCAACCTGACGAGCAACGTAAAATCACTTTTACTTGTGTATCATACACTATTTTTAGGCAGCCTTACTGACTTTCATTTTATTTTTATTCAAGTGTACAAAAAACTCAATGGAACATTAGGGCTTGTAGAAGCTGATGCGGTCTGACGGAAGTTGTTGTTATTATTACTATTATTATTATTATTATTATTATTTTGTTGCATTCGCTGTTTGAGTTGAACACTTGAGCATCGTCTCTCTTTAAGCACTAGTGCTAAAAATTGAACTTTTATCACGCTAGGCATGCCCCGGAAGAGCCGCTTTTACTAGTGGCATATCAAATTAGATTTATAGTAGTGAGGGAATGACTGCGTGATGCAGAGGCTTGGGAACGACAGCTCTGAATGTGAAGACGAAGGCTGCGGGTTCGAAGACGTGATTCGAACCCGCAAGTATTATAGCAGTGACTGTTTCGTGGTTTGCTATCATGCAAAATGATAACAACACTTGCTCTTGCAGTGGCTCTGACCGGGAGCTCCTAGATTTTAGTGACGACGGCAGCGAATTGGTGACTCTAGCTACATAGCTAGGTCGAATTCAGCTGCAGTCTGGAAGCGAAGTCTAGCGGTCGACTGCTCTGATCGGTAGTATTCCGTGATTCCTCCGACCAACTCCGGGCGAATGCCGGAGCAGTATCTTCACAAAAGGGCCACTGACCGCGCGCGATCTTTCCTTCCTCTTCCTTGTCCTATTCTATCGAGCTTAGACCTTGTCTCGGTCGAGTCGTCTTCAACTACCGCTGGAGAGGAAAACCCGCTGGTTCGAAATGAATGTAGTATCTCGTGTTTCTGCGGGGAAGGAACATCGCAACCTTCCCATACACTATTTCATACCCAACACTTACGGCACCAACGACTAATGCAGGCGAGGCCTCAGAAAACATTTGGTCAATTCTCATGCAACAACCTATATCTTCAGAATATCATTAATCTGTCATTATCATTCACACTCTTGTAATTACATCTATCGTTAAATATATGGTGTAATGCAAAGGCAACCCATGATTATGATCACGTCACCGAAGAGAAAATACATAGTGTACGCCGCTTTAATTACCTACTCTCCGTGTTAGTATACTTCACAATTTTATTACTACTACTATTACAATTTTTATTATTATTATTATTATTATTATTATTATTATTATTATTATTATTATTATTATCATCGTGAAATTGATATAATGAAATCGAGTAGAAAATATTCCTTTGAAACCACTAATCCCACTGATCTAAAAGAGTGAATTTTCTTCTTTCTACTGTGGAGAGGATACACGAACTTGAAAATAAATAAATCAAAACATAATTAAGTAGATAAATAAATAAACTCTCCATAGATTAAATAATTACAGAAGTATATAGAAGGGAAAATAAGGAGGAAAAGACGGCATGAAAAAGGAAACAATTGAAATGTTACAATAGATGTAACTGCAATTTGCTTAAGAGTTGATGAGTTTAAAAGGTTAGACTAGTTAAAACTAGTTAAGCGTGACATTAAGCATGAGAACTAAGAAAATATTGGGACGGATAACATGTGATTTTAATAAAAAAATTACATTTATAAGTACAATATCCATAAAAGGAAATAATAACATTATAATAGTGACAAGAAACGGCGCAGTGGCGTAGGGACTTTGTGTGTTATTACGCGAATACCGCATACTTTGGGGAAGTCCGAGCAAGCAAGCAAAAATAAATAAAGATTTATTATTTATTGTGATGTGCCGTGGACAGTAGATGTTAGAATAACGCCAAATTATGAGAAAATTTAATGACGAAGTGACGTCAGTAGAGAAATGAATGATCTGTACCATGTACATAACAGAGCAAGTCACAGAAAATAATTAACTGAAGACAGTTTTTGAAGCTTTCGAGGAGGCGGAAAATTCAAATAAATTTCGCCAGTAAACTCTTTAAAATTCGGACGTGAATGCATTTGAAATAAGATAAAAACTCAATTTTATCGTCGAACAATACTTTGGACATAACAGAGATAGTACGTTGTTTTAGAAATCTTCTTAAAGAGTGTGGAGGACTCAACAGTCAGACGACAAAATGTGTCGGTCGATAGAGTATCGAAGTTCTGAGATGTGCGCGTCAGGATTCGAACATGTGAAATAGTATGCTGAACTGTGATTTCAAATGGAGTTATGGGGTACAGATCTAAGAACCTGTGGGAGAAATGCAGCCATGATTGGAGACGGGATTTTCAGCGTTGCCGAACTTCAAAGGGAAGTGAGATGATTTTCTTTACTTTCAATTGACTGGCAGCACGAAATTATAACAAGGCCAAGTTTTGTTTAATCTTTATTCAAGAATTTGAAAAGTATTGTAATAAAAATTAAAGTAACAGTAAATATAAATGACTATGATAAAGAGTAAACGCGCGCAGTGTGAATGAATTTTGGAATGTTAAGTGTGTGTGAGATAAATATATTTTTTTGTTATTGTATTAAGTGTTTTTTGTTTGTTGTCCGTGTTAAAGATATTTCATTGTATATGTTGCTGATGATGTTATTCATCAAGGGCGAATAATTCTAGAAGCAGTATATGAATAAATCCACACGCCATTGATGGTGGCTTTAAGATTAGCATTTTCAGGTTTCATTATTTCGTTGTAGTATTCTGTAATACAGATAAGCACCGTGTCCTGTATAGGTGGCTTCGCCCTCCACGACCCTTTAAATTTTCTGCAACGGCTCAGGGTGTTTGGTCACATGCTCGTGCATTCAGAATAATAACATCAAATTAATATTGAAACGGTAAGAGCCATATTGTTTATCTTTGTGGTATGGTAGTGTTAAGTAATAAAATCGAAACCGTTTTAGTGGCACACCGACGCACGCCGCAATAAGGCTTTGTTTGTCGAACGTCAGTTAGGTAAACATATTAATTAAATTTAAAGAGATTCACACACCGAAGAACCCAAGGCAAGGAAGGATAAAAATATTTATTATTATTATTATGAATAAATAACGAGACATCCAACCCAAGCCGGAGAACCGATTAGAGTATGAGAGCGAACTTCATAAGCGTGAGAGATAACTATGTTTACGTAGTTACAAGTGTGAGAACTAGCTATGTAAGGGTGGAAACTATGTAATTGACAAATAAATTGAATGTCACAGAATTGAATTAACGGAATACTGAATGTTAACTGAAGATATACCGACGAATTATGACGGAAATAGATAGTTTTTATGCATTTTTTTTTTGCATTTTCATATTCAAAATATTAATGATTCTGTGAAAATATTAATGGTTTTTGGAAATTACGTTTACTATATTTTTCCAAATATATCTCTTAAAATTAATTATTTATTATTTTTTAATAAGCGCAGCGGGTATGATTTTCGTGATAATATTTTCCTAAGTTGGTAGTACTACAAATAATTGAATCACTTACATAATTAAACATCGATGTCGTCAATGACAACATTCTGTCTGCCTGTAATCAAAATGAACACCTCAGAATTTCCAAGCAAATTATCTACCAAGTTGCCGCGACAACATTCTCTGCTCTGGAATCCGCACAATCTGAAACTGCGATCTCCCTCCCTGGCCCCAAATGGGCTGGCCGTACGAACACAGCCCTAGTTCTCCTATTACCCACCCATCGCGCTGGCGTTGCATGTCACCGGTCGCCTTCCATAAACCTCCCACAGAGCTTAAGGTGATTGAATTAATCCGCCGACTGCAGACAGCATTACGACTCTCTCATTTCGCCATTATCGGTTGGCAACACTGGCGCGGCTCCATCTCGGTGATGGAGCGGTTTGTCAAACAAGCAGGCAGTGTCATTACAGGCGTTTATCGTCGAAATTATATCAGACCAGGGCCATTGCTGTGATTATTACGTCGGATTAATGTCGCGTTCGATTGTCGGATATTGTCCTTTTTTTGCTGGAAGAATTAAGGCCTACGTAGCCTCATTAGTTTAGTGGGACGCTTGACCATTTACTTAGAATTCCAAAGCGGCAACGTAGATGGAATGGGCAGCTTGTGGTCTCGTGGTGTATTTGTTGATTGGAGATTTTTTTTTCATCTTGAGAGATTTTGCGATGACGAAATGGTAATGACGACATCGTTTATTGTAGTACCGGGCGCACGAGAGACTGCAATTTTCATATTTGATTATTTTATCCGATCGTTTGTTGTGTCAGCTAAAAAGCGATTTTCATTCTGTGACATAACTATGTAAAGTGAATGTATATAATGTGGAACACTAAATGAATTGTTTTAAACACGTCGATGCCAAGTTAAATAATATGTTTTCAAAGCATCTATAAACTTGATCTTCCGCAGGAATGTTAATATATTACTTTTCAATTTACTACTTGTCAGAAAAATTTTATATTTCTCATTTAACTAGTATTTATGCTTTTTGACTTTTCTTTTAATTCCTTTGTGCCGTGTGGGTTGTGCATCATTATCTTCTTCCAGATAATTTAACTTTTTTCTTTTAGCAGTAAACGCAGTGTATATTGAAGTATATATGGACTGTCACAACTAATTTCAGGCATGTTTATCCCCAGTCGAAGTGAAGAGTCAAAGGTCACTTTGATTCTCGAACAAAAACTTGGTTGTTTAGTTGTGATCAAGCCGTTCCTAATCTATTTCCACCCGCACTGTTCATAACTCAAATCATTCCCAATCCACTGTTGCATTTGGTAGAAAATTAACATAATTAACAATTAACGTTGTTAATGTAGTTATTGCAAATATGTTCAAATGTATTCTCAGCCCACCATACAACGCTGTGCAATAAGAATACCTTTGTGCAAAATTATTTTTTTCCCTGGAGAGTGCCCTTTTGAGAAGCAGATGTCTGAACTAAATGTATATTTGTGGGAGCTAAAAAATGTTCCTACATGTTTATTAGATGTTCAAACTGTTCATAAATGCTTCATATTATTTACATTAATAATATCATAAAGTTAACATCATTGATAAATTACAAACTACACAAAATTTTGTCTTAAAAAGTCAAACAGTGTGGTACGCGCTACCACCAATGCCCAGTTCCCTAAACTACTTTTGTCCGATACCAACCGCTGTCCGATATCACCCGACCTTCCCCTACGAAACAACAGAAATAAGAAATATTCTAATAATGAAAGTCTTCTAAAACGAAAAGGTAACTTCTTACCTAAACAAAGGTTGAGGAGAAAAAGCGCACTGGAATCTTTTGTTGATCCCATCCTCTTGATGGGGGACAGTTAATTAAAATGCAATCGTCTTCTATATTATTTCAGTTTAGGTATCTTTTGCGGCTCTCACACGCAACCAATCTTCGTAAATGTGATCTCTAAAGGAAGAGAATTTTTACGTGACGAATTGCAATTTGAATTTAAAAATATGAAGGATTTGTTAAAAATGCATCTAAATATTTATGTTCAATGCAGGCCGTAACAGTCTGACACATTTTTTGAATCTATATTCGTAAAAAAACAACTCCTGAACAAAGCTTTTTAAGAGCTTAAAAACTAAAATTTTGAGGCTTAATTTCTCAAAGAAACTTTCCTCTCATCGTAATCTACAGAATGAAATCTTTATGAACATTCTATTACAGCTTTGTTTGGTTGACGCTTCTCGATTCTACCTCACCTGCTAGAGCCTGTAGAATCTGAAACTGTATGTGAAATTAAACTAACTACTTGATATTCTACGAGATTAAATTACACAGGTATACTTGCCTGTCACAGGCGAACCTTCGGTAATAAAGTTAAATAAGAATACTTTGTATTGAAAAAGGTGTATTGTATTGCTATCGATTGAGGCTGTTGAAGTGAAAAGGGTCCATAAGCCTGTCGGCTCTTTTTTACGCCGAATAGCTATTCATGATCGCCGTGTTCTTTAGTGGATGTGGTTGGTGTTTCATTTGTGTACCTTGAAAACTGAGGTTTGTATCGACGTTTGGAAGCATCTGTGCAGAGCACACGAGAAACAGGTAGCTGCAAATGTGAAGGTATTATCTCTTTTGTTTAGGAAGAAATGAGTGATAGTTGCGACATAAATGATGTACTAGGTGGTCACGATTCTACAGCAAGAAGATCAATTTCATGTTGTAATGGAGAAGGATTTTGCTTGAAGAGTGACATCATTTTTCTATGGAAAGCCCATTTGTAAAAGTAAACTCCATTCGGGATAATTAATTACAAGCTTATAAAATTCCTTATCAATGTATCTGTCCTGTTCTCGCACATACTTCAAACTTTGTAGCGTATGACTGTTGTACAACGATTTGTCATATTATTGGAAAATCTCTACGTCCAGATGTAAATCATCTGAAAGTTGCTGACGTAAAATATTCCTACTGATTTTTAGTTGAATAGGATTTTAACTTACAGAAAATATGTTAAGTTCTTAAAGGAAGATTCAAAGAATGAGCCTTTTTTATTTCAAGTTCTCGTACTTATTGTTGTCAAGCAAATTGTCTTCGTTGCAAACAAAGCAATTAAGCTTGTTGCGCAGAATGGTTTAATATATTTCTAAAAACTATTACTCACTCCGTATTGAGATATTATTCCAAGTATTTGACGCTCTTATTCCCTTTTATTGCCTAAAATTTGTTCTGCATAAAAAGGCACAACACTCCATGCATGAAAATTAGTTTTCAAACAAGAAATGAGTTGTGACATTCTTTTTTATGCGTATAACATGAGTTGAATAACTACTCTTTATATTTCAGTTATTATTATCTCGTTATCAACAATCACAAACTTTACATACTCAAAACTTTGAACACGGTTTTTCTCAAAACAGCTTCTTTGCATATGAGCCCTTTTTACGTCGACCGTCTCAGTTACAAGGTGACATATAGAACAAGTAACGGAGGATAATAGTGTCTAGAATATATATATATATATATATATATATATATATATATATATATATATATATATATATATATATTTCAGGCTTAATATGGAAATGGAAAATGGGGAGGGAGTTGAGGTTTAACAATCTAAGTTGTCGCACAGGTTCGCTAGTCATAAAATAAATTACCGATCAACATATATTTTGTGTCTGTTTCTAAGCTGGTACTTTGGACTACAAGTGCCCGATTGTCCCACAATCTCAAATTTGTGGGAATTAGTAATTTAAAAGGAGTATTCAGAAAGACACGAGCCGGAGGCCTAGGAACACAATCCAGTACCTGTTTGTAGATGTGTTGGCCCGAGGCATTTGTCCCACTGCGACATAAGGCAGTGGGTGGCTGTCTCGTATTTCGCAAGAATCCCGGGCGTGCGTTGTGAACGAGTCCCGCACATGCTGATTAACATCGTCGTCCGAAATGAATCTTTCGCCCCACGTATTAGGGGACCAAGTATGGCGTATCGCAGGGAGAGACGTCTGGACTGTGTGGAGAGTGACCGAGAACCTCCCACTTGAATTTCTGCAAGAGTGCCGTGTTTGTGTTGCGCGTTTGAGACCCGTCGGGGGGGAGGGAGGATCATTCTGCTCAACGAAAATGCCAAGTATCATACAGACAACACAGTCCCGACAATCTTACAGAAATTCAGGTGGAAAGTTGCTGGTCACCCTCCATACAAAGCACACCTCTCTCCCTGCGAAAACGCCATTTTTGGTCCCTTATAAAAGGCTCTGAGGGGCAAACTATTCACCTGGGACGACGATGTTGAGCAGTATGTACGGAACTCATTCACAACGCAGCCTCGGAAATTTATGAGGTTTGCCATTCACCGCCTTGTGTCGCAGAGTGACCAGTGCCTCAACAGCCAGGGCCAATACTTCTGGCACACAGGTACTTGTTTCTGTTCCTAGGCATCCGGCTCATTTCTTTTTGAGCGCTCCTTACAGATTGCCTACTAATTCCTGCAAATTTGCGATTATGCGACGATCGGGCATTTGTAGTCCAAAGTATCAGGCAAGAAATGAACAAGGAAGGCTTTCCGCAGTAGCACCTTGCTGCTATGCAACAGAATTGTGTTGGTAGGGCGAGCTGCAACGTGTATCAAAAGAAAACCTAAATTGCGTACTCATCACAATCGTAATAGATGTAGGAAGTGAAAACTTGTTTCATAGAGATCTGGTTGCTACCGACATAAATGCACTTTTTAATTGGAGGCTCTGATTCGGCTCAGTGCTGAGAGACTTTCTTTGGCGCACTGTATATTTCTCCACTAGTGGAATTAGACTGTTTAACTCTGATCATTGAGTGGAAATACACTTGTGGCTGGTTGTAATGATCTTTGACAGTGATTTTTTTTGCTCATTTTCTGGGTAGATCCAAATTATCTGCCACTATCCATCACACATACTATCTTTTTAACACGTTTATTTCTATTTCTGTGTATTTTAAATATTTCTTCTGTTAAAGATCTTTACAAGGGCTCGGCACTTCTCGTAGTTATTTTTCGTTCAACATTACAATAATACTTGTATATAATTCGCGATGTTTTTAGTTTATCACAGCACGAGATTTAGGTGTTTTATAAGTAATTTACCTTTAGTAATTCAATTTTCTGATTAACGTATTTTAAATAAATATTTTCCTAATTTTAGTTCTCATTATTGTATGTTATTTAATTTGGTTACATCCTCGCCAGTTTTGAAAATTAATGTGCCATTGTCAATACATTTTACTCTATTTTTATAATATGCTAGTAATCCAGTGTGCTTTAATTCACGAAGATAAAAATTGTAGTAGACATAAATTTGCACTGAATAAATGAACGGATTAAAATAAATCAGATAAAGACACAGTAAATCAACGATTATATCGCACAGTAAATTTTTCCTTATATAAGGTTTTCACCATATAGTATTTTTCCACTCCCAATTTATACGCTGTCTGTAGATAGAGAATTAAAAACACGGGTGGCAAATCCTTATACAGCTGAAGCTTAAGTTATATTTTAGACCAATGATTTTTTTAAATGTTTCCTTAGGGAAATTGTTAATGCATCGCTAACTTTCTAGTTGAAAACCAGTTTTCGTTCTTTTCTGCAAGAAATACTAACTTCCTAAAAGTGTTTAGTAGCCCTTCAAAATAATATTAAATAGAGCTGTGTAAATAATTTGCAGTATTTTCAACCATCGTCGTTCAGTCGTGTTTTCAAACATCTATAGGAGACTAAAGATGGTTGAAAATACGATTTCCAAAAGATTACATTTTCAAAAATTACGTACATAAGAGGATTTCTAGCTCATATTAAACTCCTTTCAAATACAAAATCTATGCAGTAGCAACTTTTACATTCATAAACTGAAAAATGCGTAGGTTTTTTCTTAAAATCCTTAGAGCTACAGAATATTGTAACAAAATTGAAATGCCTGTTCACTTTGATAGTTTATAAAGAAATGCCTGAGCTTGGCAGAAACGTTTAGTTGTGTCGTTAAATTTTAATATTACGGAGTACATTATAATATTACGGCCCTTGAAGAGATGTCATGAGCAATTATCAGACGGAACAGATCAAGAAATCTAATCCTTGCTGTCGATGATGATGATATTATAATATTACTATAAAATAAAATCGAATGGAAAAAGTTATAAAAAACAAAATATCACCAATACTACTCAGCATTATTGTTCGGTGTAAACAATAGTTCATTCAAGAAAATTAAAATTCTGATTTTGCATAAAATTCCTAAGAGAGCAAGTCCGTCGGAAAGCTAGTTGCATGACGTACATTTGCGGGAAGTGAAAAAAAAATAAGCCGTAAAAGACGCATCTGGGAATGTATTCTACATCCAAAAGACATACAATGTGGATTATCAAAATTTGATTTTCTACCATTCGCAAGAAAAGCGTGCCCGATAAATCTGATCACATGCATACCATACCGTAAGTGCAGCTGCCCAGTAATGTTTTCAGTAAAAAGGACACTTGTGACATTCCCATGTATTAAGTTATTTATTACTCCAACAATAAATTAGATAAATTTTAAATTTTTGGTCGAGTTTTTCGTAACATTTAAATTACTGGGCAAAAGAAATGAAAGTATTTAGATTCTGAAAATAAAGTTTATTCATAAGAGATACACCGAAATTCTTCCCTTTCGTATTCTAATTTGCAAATACTGTTAGTCTTCAATATATTTTTGGGATGAAATCCCACATCATTAATTTTTGGCACATTAATTTTTCTTTTACATGGCAGTGCCGTCGTTTCTTTTCTGTAGAAATATAAATTTATCCAGTGTTTTTTGCCGTCAAAGTTTATGTCAGTAGTTGGATCATTTGGCTGTTTTTTTTCTTGGTGATGTTTCGTGCATTTTCAACAAGTTCAGGAAATTTAAAAGACAATAGGACATCTCATCTTTTGGAAATATTGTTTTCATCAGGAACCAGGTATTCACAACCAATGTATCAAAAATAAGCAAATGTAAGCCAATACTATTTTTGATGCTGTATTATCCTTCTGTAGTTCGCCATCATTTGGTCCATCAAATACATCTCAGCCATTCCTTATTGTACGAACTAAAACCTACAGACAATGGAACATTAATTTTACATTTTTTTCTTTTTTGACCACCTCGTACAACTTCCCATTTCCTTTCCCTCATGATTTGTGGCAGTAGTGTCAACATAATTGTCTTTCTATCTAACAAACATAATTTCAGACGAGCGAAAACCATTGCTCGCAATTGTTATTGCCTTCTGTGTGTTCTTCTTCCAACATATTCAAAATTTCAGAAGCAGATAGCCTGACAATAATTTTTTTAGAAGAAGTTTCTTGAAATGTTGACAGAAAAAACGTAGCCATTTGGATATATTGCAACGATACGTGTCCCCTGTGCATGTGACGCGATATTTAGGATCATGGAAATTAACTTGAAATAGTTTAATTATTTATCATTATTTTCGTAGAATACCAGTTCAAATGAAAAACACGAACCTTCATTGTTTCATTTCGTTTAAAATTTGTTCATATCAATCAATGCTAGATATGAAATGAATGAAGAAATTATTAAATGAAAACTTACTAGCTACGTGAAACAACACGACTGTAATGCGCCATCTTGCACTGTAATCGCTCTAAACCGAGAACATTATCTAGATGGTAAATTGTAGCTGTAGAATCTGGTTGAGAATTATAGAAGGTTTTTGAAATCTTGAGAATATATCTTGAATAGGTTCTATTTTCAATTATCTGTGTAGTTGTTTATTGCTTATTAACCACAGTTCACTGGTAATTTTCCTCAGACATTTATTTTGTAGAATTTTGTAGAGATTGTTTATATAGCTGTAGGCTGCTTGGACTCGGATAAGTTAATGAGGGTGTGATTATTGATTTATTATTTTACCGCATTTATTATTAAATGATGTTTAATGATTTTTTGGGGATAGAGTTTTGTAATTTTTGTTTAATTACTGTGTTTGTGATATGTGCTATCCAGGTTAATTTTGTATCCCTTGTGACTTCTAGGTACTTAACTGCAGTTTCTTTTAGTAGAGAAATATAAGTTGGACAAAACTGTTTTCATTTATAAAGAATGCTCACTACCCATTTTGACACCAGGATAGTGTATTAGGATTGTATCTCCTTGCATTCCAAGATTGTGGCTTACGTCTAGGATGATGCTAAACCACAGGATGCAGACGTGAATTTAAGAATTTTTGAAACTTCAAACGGTGAGTGTAACGAAATGTGATGATGTAAGGTTATTTGGTTTTATTTATAAAATTGTTAGTATGACTGCTGGTGGCGTAGGTTCCTTTTTTATAATGAATAATATTCAGAAACTTGCAATGATTTATGGGCTTTATATTTTATTGGTATTTTTATATAATTGTTTCTACTAAATTCTGTTTATGTAAATGGCCATAAAACTTTACATTATTAGTTCTCAAATGGAAAATGCGTTAGTTTTGACAATTTGCACGGCTTATTGCTTATAATAGGCCTCAACAACGAGGGACGAAGGTCTGGTCGACTTTATTGATTCAGTTCTGGAAATGAGCCTTTCTTTCGATTTCTTTGACGCCGGTATTGGATTTCTTAATATTCGATTCTTGTCAGTATAAATAATTTCAGAAGAGGGGAATCAAATCAAATCAAATGACTATCTTGAAATTTTTTCTAATTATACATTATTGACTGAAGATATATAAGCACATTGCATTTTATGTTTTTCAAGCAATAATATTTGATGGCATGACAAGTGTAGCTTTAGAATATGACTCGACTTTATTTAAAGAATAATACAAACCCTTATTCTGTGGTAATGGTAGCGTAAAAGTGATTTTTCTTGAAGATTTTACAATATATTCCCGACAAATATTTTAAACTCTTGTGTTTATATATGGGAATTAATTTTCATCTCCAATTCCCAAAAATGATACTTTCATTGGATACGTTTTTCCTTATATCAAGAAAAAAATTTCTTTTGGATATCGATACCCTTCTTAGAAAACGATTCCGTAATTGCTGCTTTTGTTGGATACATTTTTGCATACATTGAAAGTAAGTATCACTAGGTGCTTCTCGTCTGAATACGATTCCTTAGGGAACCGATTAATTTCTTGCGATTCTTTTCCAGTATCGATTCAGAACTTTTTGTTCCGGTTTCGATCGCGCAATCGACTTTTTTAGAAATCGAATATCCTGCCTTGGGGGAAAATTAGCAAGGGGCGGGATCCAGCAACACTGCCCCAACCCAACGACTCGCGTTCTAAGACGGTTACTTACGATGGGGGAGACTAGAGCGAAAGCGTTTGTTAACTTCTCGCCTTGCACCCCGAAGCGATAAGCGGGAGAGGGTTGGGGCCCGGGAGGGACTCCCAGCATGTACTTCGCCCTTCGTATATCACCGCTAATCCAAGCCTAAGGGGCCTCCTGTACATTCGCTGCAATCTCTGGTCTCCGATAACGGTTGTTCAAGTTGTATAGTGAGTGGCAATTGAAACAGATTCAGAACACAGCAAATTAGCTAAGTGTAAATTAACTGTCAGCATTCTGAACAATTCACACGAAAAATGAATTGTAAAATAAAATTTGAATAAGAATAAAAATATCACACAACATTAAAAATTTTCTCCGTTATGTATATCCGGCTGCGATGACGTAAGGCAGCAGTTTAGGCTATTGTTACAGCAGTGATCCTGAACGGGAGGTGCTAGGGTTCGAGTTCTGACGAAGCAGAATTTTCCACAATAGCGCGAGATCTAGGTCGACTTTAGACTCTTGACAGCGGCTAAACTTGAGAAGGAAACATCTAGCAGCAGGCTGCTCTGATTGGTGGTTTTCGGTATTTTTTCCGACCAACACCATTGCAATGCCGATCTAACGTGTGGGCCACGGATCGCGCGCAAACAATTTTTACTTTCCCGTATACATACGTATATTGGGAGTAAGATACGTAATATGGAAAAAGTTATGCAATGCTGCGCGAAAAAACGGCGAATTTTTGGAAGAAAAAAATTCATCTCTGCGCCCTGATAACGAAAATTGGATACATCCAGTTGCTACATTAAGAAAAAAAATCCTCTAACATGTGGTGCAGACAGAATCTCTGTTTTGTGGGCCCTTGATACCAAAAAAGAGTTTTTGTTTCAAAACGTCCGTTTGTTCGTCTCTCCATGTATATGAACAACACTAGTGCCTAAACTATGCTTACGATTTTTTCCGAACTGAAAAATTTGCGAACTTCTCATTTTTCTTTCAAAATCTGTTCAATGTGTCATTTTCTATCCACCAGTAGTACACTTATACGGTTTTTGTCGATTGTTTGTTACAAATGGCCAAAAATTATTATATTTCCTTAGAGTATGACATTCTTAAACTAGTGGTGCTTCCAAAGTACATACTTCCTCGTATTCTCCCTAAATGCTCCGCAATATTATACTACTACATAAACCATCAACTATTTTTCCGTCCCGAGACGTGATCCCAAATCCACAGATTTAACTTGCAAACATTCATGCCACTACGCCACATAAGCGCGCATGGATAGAATACGGGCGGAAGGCGTAAACATGTAAATCTCAGATTGTCCATGTAAAATATAACAACAAATAACTCAGGACAAAGTATAAAAAAATTCCACTGTAGATACATTTTTTACTTTCCCATTCTTATTCAAAACGTCAAATTCAGCACGGTGTGCTGAAGCACATATATTTTTGAATTATTTAAAATGTTTCGTAATAACATACATCTTCGTAAAACAGCAAAAGTGTTTTTAACCAGCAAGTTATTTTTCCATTCTGACACCCGAACACAGTTTCTCAGAGTTAACGGGCTGGCGCTGATACCCCTACTCCACACAAGCGCAGGTCGCCGTAAAGATCGTTTCCCGGCGCATGGTTACATAACATTATCTTCCTACGGAATATTCGTAAGGCGGGAAAGTAATCAATAATTTTGGAGCCGCTAGGGATACGTAAGTTGATCGCATGGGTTCTGGTTAAATTGTATTTCAATTTAACCCGGCGGCGGGAACGTGAAAAATCCTCACGTCAGTGGGGACGTTGGATCGGACAGACCCGCTGGTTATTATAGGCTTTTGAAAGCACTAATTAATTACAAAAACGTTTTATTATGAAGTAAACGATACAAATAATTCATAGACCCAATACAAAACAAAACAAATACCCCAAGTTTTTTGAATGTGTCACACAAGTGAATAAAAAATAAAATTGAGTGTTAATGAAGATCGAACAAAGAAAAGAAAACGTGGAATTAAGTTAATAACTACAATATTAACAAAGTGTCTACTTGTCTTAAACAAATATAATGAAAGCATTTTTATAGTAATGTTTTATAATGTTTTAAGGAACGGTTTTTTACAATGCGGTTTTCGGCAATTTTGTTCGTTTTTTACCCTTTCCGAACAAGTGTTTTGTGGCCTACAAATATTTAAAATAATTTGCACTTCTTAACCACAAAATATCGATTTTATTTATAAACATTCAACAGCAAATAAATAAGTATATTACTTAAAAACCATTCAGGTTCTATTTCCTGATTCTCAGGTTCAGCTTATTCAATTTTTTGTTCAAAATCTGCATTATGAACAAGAAATTTCTAGTTCAAATGATAAATCACCAACATCATCACTTGATGAACAATCGTTTTTTAAAATTATGTTTATTAATTCAATATATTTCAGATTTAATGCATTAAAATAACTCTTAGATAAGTCGCGTTGTAAAGATGTCACGTAAGCGGGAACGTTGGCTACGACGGACCCATGAGAAACTATAAGCAGGAATAGCACACCACATTTTTGTGATAAACTCAAACTAATGACCGACATCAGTTCTAAAAGATTGTAGACTAGTAGACTGGTGGATAAGTTTAGAACTAATTTCCTTTTTCTCGATTGACCGCTTCAAAGATGTAACTGGGTCTGACAGACCCAACTTTTCACTGCCGGGTTAATGTTGAAATACTTTTACTTAAATAGGTTCATACAGATGTCCACAAGACAACGATTGATTTAACCCTTAACTACAAACATGAAAATCAGCAACTCGATAACAGAGATGGAGTCAAATTGACTCTTCTCATAATATTCTAACTTTCATGATCTTACGATTCAAAATTTGATTTGTAATTTCGTTATACCAATTATTTGTTTATGTCTGCATATAAACATAAAGCATTTCATAAGAATATTTCAAATAAACAGCATTTCATAAAAAAGTTTGATTATTCGAATAAAGGCGTAAAATTCAAACAGAAATTCAATACCTACAATTTTTTTCTCATCATTCATAATTTATAATAATCATTAATAATAATATATTGTATTAATGCAATGTATTTATGTTAAACAAATAACAGACGAGCACTCATGACACTGGTTTTTTTTACAACCGAGGTGTAGGATTGTGTTTTATGAGGTTTCTGGAACCATTGAAACAATTTTTCTGACATGTTAAAATTTCTTCCTCCTTGCTGTCATTAGATTCTGTTTCCTCTGCCCCTAATTTCCTGTAAATGTTTTTTAGCACTTCTTGTAGCAGCTGAATATTCAGTAATCCCCTTTCGATTTATTCCTATACAAGACTTTTGGCGAAAGTTTAAAGAAAAATCGAATCTGTTCTCGTTTTGGGACTTTTTCTTACTCGAATACAATATAAGGGCATATACGTATTTACCTGTTCATGGTGTGTAAGTAACTACTGGAGACACACGCATTATTCAATGTCAACCTTGGAGTTTCCTACATGATTATTTAAAGAATTTATCAATTAAGTGGTTCTGTAACTTAAAAACATTAAAAAACAGGAGGACTAATATTTACAAAGCCAGTAGTGTAAACGCAAACACGGAGTCAAAAGACTCCCATTTGCAGCAACAGACAAACAAATTACAATAAAAACAGACCAATGCAATTCGCGGCAAAATCACAACAATCACTGTTGACATATTGAAGATAAGATAGACGGGTGAAATATACGTGGGTTTTTATTTCTTCGTGCGTGGGGTCGTGTCACCACGATGGAATATCTAGCGATAGTCGTTCTCGGTTGTGCCGCTAGGATTTGCATGATCGCCAGTGCTGTTCGATCATGCGACCTCTCGCGGCACAATCAAGAACGACGCTAAATACCGTTAGATCTTGATGACACGCCACCATGCGCCAAGAAATAAAAACCCAAGTATAGTTCAATCAGATTCATGGAATGCTCGCAACTCGTAGAAAATTTACAAGGTGGAGTCAACTTGACTCATGTCTGTGGTTACAGATTAATGTGACATACGATAAATCGAATAACAGAGTTGAAAAAATGTTTAAGAAATGCAATTTGGGAATACACAGATAAGTCCTATATATTTATCAGCATTGATTCTATTCCTGAGTAGAAGTACTTCAAATGATCAATAAAGTTTCTACGCTCTCCAATAGTTTTTTTCTGCAACAACACATTCATCAAATTAAAATACCTGTCTGGGATTCGAATACAGCAGACCTGCACAACGCCTGCTCCTGCGGGCATTCTGCACTTGCGAGCCGATCGTCTGCCCGTGGCAGCGCCGAAAGTGCAAGTAGTGGGGAGTAGGAAGCTTTGCGGGGAGGGGAAGAAGTCTGACGTAGCACGACGCGGCGCGTAGATTGAATGCCTGGGTGTCTAATGATCCATGCTTCAAAATTAAATGCCCATTTGTTTAAATGGATTATGCCTAGTATTTCAAGTTACCAGGGTCATAATTCACAGTTTACGTTCTGTGCATTACTGTATATTCGCCTTTGTATTCACCACTGTACGTATTTTCATTTTCTATTTTTTGACAGAAAATAACATGGTTATTGTGACTCTTAAGCATTATTATATGCATTATGCTTATATATAAGAAAAAATATTATTTAATTCTATCTAACAAAAAATTGCAAATTTAATAACTGATTGTTCACCAGAAATGTTATAATCTCCAAATCGTAGAAAAATGAACAAAATCATGAGAGCAATCCCTCAGATCAAGAATGACATAAAAATAGAATATGTGGCAATTCCAAGAAGGGTAATGTTTAATAGCATATTTGTAACCTTTTCCCCCATTATGAAACTGAATAAAAGAGATCAACAAGCAAACTTCCGTGACGATAGGTTACGGACAATCGTAAGATAATCATGGGTATTGGTTAAATAGAATGCAAAGGGCTTTATATTTTTATACGATGTCGTAAACGACTCTACACTCTTGTCAGAAATTAGAACAGAAAATAATCATGACTTTTTTTTAAGAACAACATGTTTTTGCTTTGAGAGGAACGTCTTATTCAATTAAACATAGTCAATAAAAATAGTTTTTTGCTGTAATCATCAAACAAAAACAATTCAGTATCAAAAGTGTGTGTTTAGAACAACACTAAATTTGTGATTACATGGTAGCAAAGCGAATTAGATAATAAGCCCTACAAGCAATTGTAATATTTGGTGTCGAAATCTAATATGCATAATTCGTTGTAGTTTCATATTTCGCCCTGTCATATACCGAAAACAACCATTTGCAATATAATACAAAAGACAATATTTCTTGAACTGTATATGACCGTCATGTTCTTGCCGATTGCTCTTTAAATTTACGCGCTATCTTTCGATTTGCGCATCCTGATTGGTGGTCCCCACTCCTAGATTGGGTCTCATCCCCACCCTTCATCGATTTTCTCATTTGCCCCCGAGTTGCCCTCACGCAGCCCCTAAGGTCAGTGAAAGTGCAAAATGCTGTGCAGGTCTGGTTTAAGGGGGAAATGGTTTAAAGGAAATAAAAAATTGTATATGTTTGACCCAAATTTTCACAAAAAATATTAATGATTTTGAAAAATTGGACATGACATTATTTGAAAATCTGTTCTGATGAACACATGTCATTAAGAAAAAAATGTATCTTCATAATTGTAATTGTAGGAACACGCCGGTAAAATTTTGATTTTTTCAATTTTCGAAAAATCCGAGTTTTCAATCTACATAACACCTGCGCGATTCTCTTCAACGTGCTTTGGACTATACAACTAGTAATTTTAATTAAAATAGTTGGCGCAATTTTTTTTCAAAATGTCCCAGCCTTAGATAATTTAAGATCGTTTCGTCTTCTGCATGATGATAATCGAACCATTTTAACTATAAATACTCAAATCTGAACATAAGTAAAAGCTGCTGATGTAATTCACTCCTGAACTATCTCTGCCCGAGTATTATCAATTACAGAACAAATTACCCTGAAAGGATTAAAACACCGCCAAATTCTTTGGGTGTCAAGATCGCTGAACGGTTTAGCCTCTGATAGACAGACGGACAGACGGGTAGACGGGTAGATGAGTAGATGGGTAGATGGGCAGACGGGCAGACGTTTTGCCGTCAATTAATTTTTCAGTAACAAGGATTCTCAAAACAGGGATTCTGGCTTTACCAAGTATTAGAGGATTTTTTTAAAATTAGCAACTGGATGCATTCACTTTTTCGCTACCAGGGCCCTGTTATAAGAATCTTATTAATTCGCCGATTATTTTCACAGTATTACATAACTTTCTCTCTCCCCTCAACCGCGGAAGTGGTAGGGAGAAAGTACGAGTAGTGTTAATTTGATATAAAATTTGAAGTTATAAATAATATTTAGGTACCACAGGACTGTGGGTGGTTTGATGGCGGCTAATACGCATTTCAAATATTTTATTTTTATATTATACTACAAATACTCATGTGTCTTTTGGTTTTAGGGAACTCTTTACCATCTTAACTGGGCGTACCTTTGTGCTAACGGCTTACGACATTAATTTATAGGAATATTTATTCCTGTCAGTTACATTATATCTTTCAGTTACTACTTTCATTTGTTCTTTTATAATTATTGATTGATGCTAAAAACCGTGTATTCTTCTATTTTTCGTACGATAATTTTATTCAGAAAATCATTACGAATCTCTTTCAGAATTGGAATGTTTCTAATAGTGTTACACATGGTTACTGTAAGGAGGAAAACGATAGGGTTGATTCCAGGGAATATTTAGCATTTTGAAAGAAAGCGTGTTAAAAATTTGTGCTCAAGATCTTTTATTTTTTCACAGATTGGTATTGGTTATATGTTTCATTCATTCCTTAACAACATGAACATGTTCTACCTTACTTTAGTAAAACTGTATTGTTTCAAGTTCTCTATCTTAAATAATTATAAAATCGGAAGGATAGGTATATATTGGTTACATTTGTACGCACGGTCATATAAATGTACATTCGTACGTTTATACGACGGTCAAACAGAAATGATTTATTATGAGTCTTTTGCAGAATAATACAGGTAAGATGGAAATGAAATTCAAAGAGTCACTTTACAGATAAATGAGTATTTTTTGGTACAATCATAATCATACAGTAACTTAGTGTTGAGAATAAGAAGACAGTTCGCCGCGGCAGAACTCAAGGGCCTATTAGAGTAGAAGACTGAAAAACCTGTGTCCTCCAGGGGTACCCCGTCCTCGGTGAGGAACTTGCCCTCCTCCTTGATGTCATTGCCGCTGGTCCAAAAAGCGTCAGTATTATAGGCGTTTGTGGCGTTTGGAGTGAAGTGCTGGAACAGTAGCTCCACCTCGCGCCGGGAAGTTGGCGCCACCAGTCCCCCGCCTTCCAACCGGCAGAGGTGGCTAGCCAAATGCCAGTCTTTGGCATAGGGCGGACGGCGGTAGTGCCCCAGGCCGGGCAGCGTGAGGTAGCCCGGGGGCGCGGGTCGGGGCGATGAGGGCGCGGTGGGCGATGAGGGCGCGGTGGGCGATGAGGGCGCGGTGGGGGATGAGGGCATGGGCGAGGGGGCCAGAAGCCCCCCCTCCGGGGGCCCGTTGAGCGAGATGGTTAGCGACCGCCGTGGGACGTCATCGGGCCCGCACCCTGATGTCCTGACTTCGACATCCAGCAGCCACCCGGGACTCCCCAGCGGCTGCTCCAGGTTGGCGCGCACGGCGCGGTGCCCCGTGGCGTTCGTAGAGTACGACAGGGAAAGGGATAGTTCCTTCCCTGTCGAGCATCTTGGTTGTGGAGACAGAGGCGTCGCTACTGAAACCGCCACGAACAGCAGAAGAAGCCACTGCGACGTCCACTTGCCACTCATGTTGTTCACATTGCCTGGGAAACCAGGCTCTTTATATATCCGATTTACGAGGCAGAGGTCACTGGTCACTCTGTATCTGCAACGTCGTTGGATGTAACACGCCACTTTTCAAGGAATACGTCAGGATAGGTCATCTTCGGGTATCTGAAGTTCTCATAGTGTCGGGAACGGATTGAATCACATGACATCCGTATGATGGCATTGAGCTAGTATCAAAATAACAGAAATAACACCAAACTAGCGTACCCGTGCGAGAACTCTCGCATGTTAAATCCCACCCTTTCCCTACCCATTTGTCTATCCGTTCCATAAAGGAGAGGAAGTACTAATGTACTTACAGAATATCAAAAAAATAACAATGCAATTGATGTTTGAAACAAATTTTCAATTAAAGTTTATTCAGCATTATAGAGAGATGTTCTTGGAACAATTCATACTTCTTTAAAAACAACTTTTGAAGAAATTTTTCAATTTTCCTTGAGAGTTAGCTTTTCGCTTTCCTTGACTGTCAAATAATAGAAAAGGTTTTTACTCTTGAGAAAGCCAAGTAAAGTAGTGCGAAAATACCGGATCGGGCAAGAACAGATCTACACATTGCAATATTATTTAACTTTTCTTGGTTTGTTATGAAGAACCGAGTGGGTTTTGGAGAGTCATGGTGCCAGCTTGCTGGGGTGAGAAAATTGAAAAATTATTTGTTTACTAAAAATATTGAATTATTTTCTGCGTCCATACGTGCCTCAAGAAAAACAATTCCGAGACAAAAAAATTATCAAACTGATGTTTTCACCTTTGAGTACTAAATACCATTTGTTAGCATTAGAAACAATTTAGTAGGCATTAGTAAGCCCACTTCGGTACATGGGAATGTTGCTCAAACGATGTTTGCATTTTTAATATCTTAACCAACCGATACCTTGAGTTTAATATCAAACAGTGTTTTATTTATAATATGAGTTTGCAGCTGGGAGTTGGTGTACATACTTCCAGACACCGCCAATATTTAAATCGTGCGTTTGCACTGCGATCGCAGTTGGATGGATCGCAGCGCGATGGCAGTGGTCATTGTCGAGTAACTTGCACTATTCTTTCTATAATTTTAAATTTACTTGTTTTTTAATTGATTCACGTAGTATTGTAGGCTAGCGCGTTTTGATTTTTGTTTTCCATTTATTTCAAGCTATTTTACTTTAGCTACTTTAAAAAGTTTGTTCTTTGTGTTGTGCCATAGCACACGTTTTCCCCCACTACCTCTGCGTACCCGTGCGAGAACTCTCGCATGTTAGACCCCACACTCATCCCTATCCTTCTGTTTTCATTCTAAGAGGGAAAGCAGTTAACGAAACGTGTTTATTTTTTTAAAATCTATAAAGGTAACTTGCAATGTACTAACACAATTACAAATAAAAATAAAAACAATGCAATTAATGTGTAAAAGAAATTTTCAATAAATATTTATTCAATATCATGGGGAATTTGCTTGGAATAATTCCCAACACTTACTTAGAGACATTTGAAGTAATTATTCAATATTCTTTGTCAATTAGGTTTTGGTTTTTCGTGATAGACACAAAAATATTAGCTTTTTACTTTTGAGAAAGCTACGTGTCTGAACCCGTTGACTTGAAAATTTCATCGAATGATAACGAAAATATTGGTGCAGGTAAAACACAAACACTTCACTCAACATTCACATCCTCACAGTCTTCACTCAACATCCACATCCCTCCACAATTAAGTACACAGCACTTATAGACCATGAAAACATGTTAATTGAATAGTTCCACTACACGCATAAGAAAGAATCTTCATAGGTATCAAGCAACTATAATAGTACTTCTAGTTGTTGCTGGAGAGCAAATCTTGAATGAATGATTATGCAAATAAACCTCGTCAGACTGCACATCTGTCTGTCTGATATTAGGCATACAAGGTGGCATTACTGAACTTTATAAAAACATCTCGAGGACCAACTGTAATGTTATTATTTTCTAATTATACAATATTTTACATAATACATTACTTTCAAGCTTACCGCTCCAAGCACAGGGTGATTATAATTAAACTCTCCCTGGATAACACCAAATAACAAGGAAACTAATTACAGTACGAGAATCAAACTTGCAAATATTATTGTCTATATTATGGGATTCATGATTTTTATACGTCAGAGTACCACTGGCGAGTTCCAAATATTTCCATCAGGTGCCATGATGAGGCACAGTGCTTATATGCTTGATATGACATGTGACCCATTCCACGTCAAATCGCACAAAAAAGACCAAAATTTGATCTTCATATTTTTAATTATTTTCTATTTGTTTCTATTTGTTGTATGGATCAAATAAGTTAACACGTGTATTTTTATTTTTGTCTAACTTTATTATTTTTGGAAATATTGCATAATGAAATTTGCTAAAAATGACGCACATCACTAACTTAAAAATATCATATATTTGAATACACTAATTATAGAAATTCCGTTCAAAATATTTAATTTCCTGAATTTTCAATTTTTAAAAAAAAATAAATTTTGAAAATTGAATATTTTTGTAAACTCGATGAGCTAAAAATTTTAAAAAAGTATTTATAAACGCACAAGAGTATTGATGATAAATCCAGAAAAAATCAAAGTGGGATCGTAGTAACTTTAAAAGATATGAATATTTTACGAACCAGTGAGTAGTAGATTGCTGCAATAGACGCGTTTCTTGCGTTACTGGCCGTCGGTTTCTTTAGATGAAGCAGTAATTTAAGTACTTCTTGAAGTGATGAAACTTCACGATTGAATTTATAAATAATAGTATTTATGCATTATAATATATGAAAATAATATTAATTCATAAACAATTTATAAATAATTAAATGACGTATTCTTGACTCATGTTTTGACTGAAATTTTGAAATTTTCTGGTCCCTCAAAACTCATTTTAAATACAAGTACTCGGTTACCATAGAATTCCTGAACTTTCTTCACAATGCACAGTTTTAATGCCCTACCGAATTCACTTCAGGTCTGGACAAAATTCCATTTTCTCCAGCCATCTTTTTAAACACTTTTCTCATGCGTTCGTTTGATGGAAAATGTCGTTTAATTTTATTGTAAGTCCAACTTTCAAAAAGTGTCAAAATTTAAATCTTCAACGTCATGTCATCAGTTGAGTGAAAGGAATCGATAAGTTTCAATGTAGTATCTTTATTGTCTGATTTTTCGATGGACGTCGAAGGATCTTCAATGTGAAATCTTTCTCATGGGGATACCGTTTTTGTTCCAATTTTCTTTTCTTTTTTTTGGCGAGGGTTTCTCCTATTGCAATTAAACTCTTATCTTCTATTTATTCAATTAGCAGACATTTGACGAACTATCTGAAGAGCCTAAATTGCCATTTTATTTATTTCCACACGTTCCGCTACTTTCGTTAATGCCGCGGGAGTCACTGATCTCGATGCTCTCAACGTTCACAAACAAAAGACCGTTTTTGAAGCCAATTCCCTTTCTTCGAAAAAGAATCTCACATTCGCAAATCAAATGACTCCTCAAAATTCACCAGCAAATTGTGGTTTACGCGTCTTGGAGATTTTCTTTTCTAAAAACCGTTATCGGAAAAATTAAATGGATTGAAACATCTGTCGTATCTCATACGGTGATCACCGCTCATTTTGCACAGTGTACACACGATTCACACAACAAACATTAGCACTCTTGTATTCATAAGGTGCGTATTGCGACTGATGTTGAGAAAATTTTACTCATGTCCCTTGACAAGTATGGTTGATTGTATTTCACGAGCAAGGTCAGGAGGGCACCCCCTCCCTAGGACGCAAAGGGACTCAGCAGTAAAATTCGTTTAGCTGACGCGAGGAAAAAGCAGTAGAATTCGTTTTGCTGTCACCATCCCTTCTGGGGACAGAGTGAATATATGAGTTACTAATATTTCTTGAAAACCTAATCAAGCAGACGGTCATTTTTTATTGTTCTTCGTTACTTGTATCAAAGACTGATTGAACAAAATTGGTGCAGGGGCAGGAACCACACGCACGCATAATTTCAATAGATTTTTTGATCTGTTAGTGATCAGTGCCCACTTTTTTCTTGTTCTGTTTTGTAGAAAATTGCACAAGAAATATTCCTAAATTTTTTTCAAATTACTATCTGAACGAGTTCATATAGACATTTTCGTTTTTTAAAAATAATTACAATTTGTTAATGAAATATTATTTTTTTAAGAAAGTAATTTACAGAGGAATAAAATACATATATCAAAATATTAAATGAAACAAACAAAAAAATGTTATGTTAAGTACATTCGGAGCATCCATCAATCATATTTTGCGAAGTAAGCTTCAATTCCAAAATTTAATATAGGCGACAAATAATCAATTTATGGATAAAGAAATAAAGATTCTTACCCATTAATGTAAATTGACATTAATTTTTGTATACGTAATCTTACATTCAAGTTTCATTAATTTAAAATGTGTTGTTACAAGAAACACGTGCCTCTTTTTTGATGTCCAGAATGAATGCCATACAGTCGTGTCATTTATTTTTTTTAAACTGCAGACATATAAAAAATAGTCGTGTCAATTCTTGTGCGATTTCACGTGGAATGGCTCGTTTCGCTCTCACCCATAAGAACATAGATGACCCACAAGTCACTCACGATGTTATCCACAAAAACATGTATGGCACAATGTCATACATTATGGGGGCAGAGTGAACATCTGAAATACTAATAACTCTTCAAACCCTAATCAGGCAGACGGTTATTCTTTTTTTAGTTCTTCAGCACTTGCGAGACTCACCGAACACCATTCGTTAGTGCATGTGTAGGCAGAGCGCGCCCTCATACTTACAATTGATTTTTTACAACTGTATGAGTGGAGTGCCCACTTTGTTTCTTGTTGCATTTTATAGTAAACTGAACAAGGAACACGCCTATATTTTTTTCAAATTTTTATCTCATCAAGTTTATATAGAAATTTTAGTTTTTTGAAAAAAAATAATTTTTTAAAACGAAAAAAATATTTTTTGAAAAATTCATTTGCTGAGGAATAAAACACACATTTCAAAGTATTAAATGAAACAAACCATAAATTATTGTAGTAAGTACATTCGGAGCAACAATTGATCTTATTTTATGAAGTACCTGTAAATTCCAAAATTTAATATAGGTATAACTACACAAATAATCAATTTTCAGGAAATTAAAAAGAAATACGTGTCTCTTTTTTTGATGTCCAGATTTAAGAAAAAAAATATCACACATTTCAAAAGAAGTCGTGTCAACTTTTGTGCGATTTGACGTGGAATGGCTCATGTTGGTATAACATCGGTTATAACATGCTGGCGAAGCATGTCATACAAAAGCAGCACATCGCAGCAAAGTGAATATTCTTTAACTTCATAAATTAAATTTGGTGGAGGGTGTACTGATATATCGACATTGCTTATTGGTATTTCATCATCGCGTGTTTCAAAATGTCTAAAATTGCCAACAGTGTACCCTCGTGGAAACATAAAATTTCGCGTCGAAAATGCCTTGGCTCGCCGGCTTGAGGGCGATGGACTTCCCTGACCGCCGACAGCGTTATCTACCGTTGAGTTTGAAAACTACGTTCTCTAGACCAAACTATGAAGATTAAATGTATTATATTAGAGAGCTTATAAAATATTTTAACGCTCATTGAGAGCTGACAGTAGTAGTACAGAGCTAAAAGACTTCCGAGATTCCTACCCATTAATGTTAATTGACATAAATTTTTGTATACGTAATCTTACATTCAAGTTTCATTAATTTAAAATGTGTTGTTACAAGGGAGGCGCGAGGGTAACGAATGCACAGCTCAGTGCCAAAGTGTTGTTCCGGTGCTGGAGAAGTGGCAAGTTCGATTCCCGGTCTAGGTAGATATTTTTATTCATTCTACATTGCCACAAGATCGTCTAAATTACAATATTCTACATTTGTCTTGCCAATGTTCTGCATAAAGCACCCAAAATTTGCATTCGCAAACAAGGCGAATATTTGAATTCTGAAGAAATTACATATTTGACAATTATGTAATTTCGATTTAGTAATACAATTTGTATAAAAAATTAACGTAAAATACGACTGCTTCTAGTATTATTATACAACTATGCTAGGGATGTATTTCTGCTTACTACAATTTTATAGTTCAGAAGAGAGTTGAATAAACTCATCTTTTTTGTTGGGAGACATTATCGATTTTCTTCCTTTCTAAGTATCAGGCCTCAGAATTTCAACTGTCCTTGGTAGTTACGACTGCAGGTCAAAATGAGATAAGCGTGCAGCATCGCCTTTCGGTAATGAAACAAAAATCAATATTTTCACTCACAGTTGGCTGTGAGTGAAACGGAACTTTCAACCCCGATTCATTTTTCGACCACGCTCACCATGCAAACGAGAGCGAGTTACCGCATTAGTGGGAGAGAGACACCTATTTGTCTCGGAGGTGGCGTTTTTGGTTTCCTTATTAGTCATGTGTTCCCCATGTTCCCTAGAATAAAATAAATATACTCGTACAGAAAATAGGAAAATAGAAAATAAAGATATTTAGTAGAAGGATAAACTATGATTTAAAATAAAAATATAAATTTAATTACGCAAACAAATTCGTACTGCAATAAGTTAATTTGACAAAAAAAACACTAATAAGCAAAGCGTCTTTCACCGGATTTGATCCTGTTGCTTAAGGTGCCGGAAGAATGCTTTCTATCATTGAGCCAAATGAATATTGTTATATTATAATTCATCGGATTATTTACTATGCCACATTTTGGTCAATGTTTGAAAATCCTCCAAGATATTTAGACATTTATAAATAATGCTGATATGTGGCATGTCGTTTATTAAACGGAATTAAAATATAGGGGAATTTAGAGATTTGTTTTACTTCAATATTTTGAGTATATTCTTCCCTCAAAAACGACGATTGGGTGACGGGTGACAGATATTGGGAAGTAATTCATATTCGAGTTGTTAGAATTCTTTCTTGTTAAGTGATTCCCTTCCCGAGGTATCTTCTCTCGTGTCTTCCCGTTGATGGTGGACATTTTTTATTTTACGAGCGCAATAGTCAGTTTTCACGCTCCATGATATAAAAAAAAATTATTCGTGAAAAGGCGGTATTTATATTGTATTCTGAACACTTTTGCCTGCAACATCTGTCAGCTGAATTTAACCAGTGAGAGGCCAGATATTTCTTAGGGACATTTTTACTCATCATTAAGGAGAGGATTTTTATGCACTAAAAAATCTTGAAATATACTTTTAAAAATATGCATTTATGATCTAAAAATTCTGAAATGTGCACTTTAATATCCAATTAAAATTAACAATATTTCATTTTCTCTATAAATCTTTCTTGATAAAAATCAGAAGAGATATTTGAAACGAAAAGACATACAATTTTTTGCAAACATAATATAATTTGGCGTTCTTCGCGAGAGAAATAATTGAAGTAAATATTCACCTTAGTGAAACACAATATGTCTTGTTGTATTTCTTCTGCCTGGTTTACAAAATAAGTTATCAAGAGTTACCTAAATTTACACAAATATTTTATCATCTTTATAAAAAAAATAAAACTGTGACAAGGTCTTTCGAATCAATGAACGCTCACAAATAAATAGGTTCTATGAAATGATTAAACGTTTTATAGATAAGTCTCTATTTTAAAGAAATATGCAAAAATTCTATGAATACAGAAATACTCAGCAACAGGAAAAATCGGTCAAATATGCACTAACATATTAATCCATACAGCACTAACATATTAATCCATATTCAAATGTCAAGAAATTTCACTTAGCTATGCATTGATTCAAACATTGACAAAAATATACAAAATCATAGAAATTCGCTCCCTACTCATCACGTAGTGCTCCCAAGGTTTCTTCAAATTTCGTGTGTGGAGTGCTTTCGTTGACATGTGAACGACATGCAGGTGGCATGTCGCACACTCCCGCGAGCCTACTTCGTGAATGGAACCCTTCAGCACAAGCAAAATGTAAGCATTTTTTATATTTTTATATTTCACCGACATTTCTAGTTTTATTTTTCAAATGTATTTTATATGTATTATTATTATTATTATTATTATTATTATTATTATTATTATTATTATTACTTTAATTTGGTGTTCATTTTTCTAAAAAAATGGCATTATATTGTTACAGGTCTTAAAGTATTCTGAAGAATTCTGAGGATTTCTGTATCTGACGTGGCTTGAGAGTGTGATGGCGTTACCTGTGATACCTTTCACCGTATAGTGTGCGGGAACATAAGTCAACGCAGAGTTACATAACATTTATCCAGTAACCGTGATTTCGAAGATGAAAACTAAAAATCTTGTTCTCTTTCTATCAAGATTTGCTATCACAAATGTTTAAAAAAGTGTGATAGTCAATGCTTGTGATTGTGAAATAAAAACAATTATTATATTATTTTGCTTTGATGTTGCTTAGAATAAGAAAAATCTTTAAAAAACGAAAGCAATCTCCAGATGCATTTAATGTCAATGCTATTGAAATAAATGCATAATTGTTCTAACATTGCGAGTACTGGCGGGTTAAGTGTTAACATTAAATTTCTACGTATGTTGATTGTTTCACGTCATTTGGGGAATTTCTCTGTTTAGTTTTTATACAGAAACAATTTTCTTTAACGCTTTGGTATTTTTGGTCCTGCTTATGCTGGCTGAACTCTTTTAGAAATCTCCAAAAAGTCATGGGCAATCTGAACTCTGCCATGCGAGCTGAATCGTTATAAAAAAATGCGCGGGCGGTGCAGGGTAAAAATCTATTATTGTTATCTCCACACAATATTACAAATATTTTTCATTTCAAATTCAAGTGATCAATTTTCTAATTTCTTCAGAATTGATACATTCGCCTTCTTCGCGAAAGGGAATTATGACTGATTTATGCATTATTTATTGTCAAGAAAAATGTAGAACGTTGTAATTTAGACGATCTTGTGGCAATGTAGAACGAATAAAATATATTCCTAGACGCGGAATCGAACCCACCACTATGCCAGTTCTGGAACAGCGCTTTTGCACTGATCTGTCTATTCGCTGCTCCATTACTTTTCTTATAACAACACAGTTTGAATTTAAGAAACTTAAATGCAAGATTACATATACAAAAATTATTGTCAATTTAGGTTCATGCTTATTAATCATGGAAGCCTTTTACCTCTGTACTACTACTAGCTCTCAATGAACGTTAAATTATTCTATATGCTCGCTAATCAAATGAATTTAATTTTCATAGTTCGGTCTAGAGAACGTAGTTTTCAATCCCACCGGTAGATCTCGTTGTGGGAGGTCAGGGATGCCCATTGCCATCACGCTGGCGGGACAAGGCATTTTCGACACGAAACTTTATGTTTCCTCGAGGGTGCATCCTTTCTTCTGAATATAAAATAACAACACATTATTCTGATCTCCTTCTGGAAGGACGATTCAAAACATCATTAACTTAAATTTAATGAAAACTTTCAATTGCAATACAACCCTATAAAAATGTGGTTTACTATTAAGATGTTATAGTAACAATTTAAGAGTTATTAACACCCTATGAAAGAAAATATACATACCCATCAATAATATCATGAATCTATTCGTCCATATTGTATTATTTTTCGAAGAATAATTTTATTCAGAAAATTACCCTAATCTGTTTCAGAACTTGAGTATTTGTAATAATGTTATAAAGCTACTGCTTCGCAATGGCTAGTATAAATCCGAAGGACAAGTAAGACGTAAAACCACATTCCAAGAAATTTTAGGGTTTCTTCCATGAAATATTTGGCATTTTTAAAGAAAGTATGTTAATATTTTTTGCTCTAGATTTATTATATTTTCACAATTACGTATGGTTTACACTTTTATTCTTACTTTAAATGCAGGAACATATTATTTCTTATCGTAGTGAAATTGTGTTGTTTGAAGTTTTCATTCTTACATTATTATTAGGGAATGAAAGGATAGGTATACATTGGAATACATAGTTAATCTTCGTACCCACAAGTACGTTCGTACATTTATATAACGTTTAAACAAAAAGCAATTCATATGAGTCTCTTACAGAAAAGTATTGAAAATATATTGAATTCATATAGGCACTTTACAAATAAATGTGTATTTTTTGTTACAATCATAATCATAGAGTGACCTATCGATGACAATAAGAAGACAATTGAACGAGGTAGAACTCAAGGGCCTTCCAGGTTGCAAGATTGCGAAGCCTGTGTCCTCCAGGGGCACCCCGTCCTCGGTGACGAACTTGCCCTCCTCATTGATGTCGTTGCCACTGGTCCAAAAAGCGTCAGTATTATGGGCGTCGGTGGCGTGTGGAGAGAAGTGTTGAAAGATTAGTTCCACCTCGCGCCTGGACGTCGGCGCCACCAGTCCCCCGCCCTCCCTCCGACAGAGTTTGCGAGCTTCATACCAGCTCTTCGCCTCGGGCGGCGAGCGGTAGTGCCCCAGGCCGGGCAGCGTGAGGTAGCCCGGGAGCGCGGGCCGGGGGGCGGAGGGCGCGGGCGAGGGGGCCGGAAGACCCCCCTCCGGGGCCCCGTTGAGAGAGATGGTTAGCGACCGCAATGGAACGTCATCGGGCCCGCACCCAGAGGTCCTGACTTCGACATCCAGCAGCCACCCGGGACTCTCCAGTGGCTGCTCCAGGTTGGCGCTGACGGTGCGGTGCCCCGTGGCGTTCGTAGAGTACGACATGGACAACGCTAGCTCCTTCCCAGAAGAGCATCTTGGTTGTGGATTCAGAGGCGTCGCCAGTGAAACCGCCGCCAACAGCAAAAAAAGCCACTGCGACATCCAGTTGCCACTCATTTTGTTCGGATTGCCTGGGAGACCAGTCTCTTTATATAGCCGATTTGCAAGGCAGAGGTCACTGGTCACTCCGCATCTGCAACGTCGTTGGATGTAACACGCCACTTTTCAAGGAATACGTCAGGATAGGTCAACTCCGGGTATCTGAAGTTCACACAGGGTCGAGAAAGGATTACATTACGGAGTGCACGTTGCTATAGTATGATGCTATTGAGTTAGTATCAAAATAACAGAAATAACATCCATTATTAGCTACTTTTCCGTCGTAAGATCGGCTGATGTACAAGGTCAATGAATGCACTCTCTCAGTCGTACACGAATATGTAATCCTATTTATGTTCTAATTCGTAATTTTTGTTTTTTCGTCCATCACGTGGAGCATACCGCACACAAAAAGAGGAATAGCGATATGATAATTGGACGAATTAAATTTATGACCAGAATATACTCTTATTGCAGAAAACAATGTAAATGTCCTTGTACAATTATTTGATTATATTTTGCTGTGTGTTTATTATAGGGAAATATTGAAACGTACCATTATTCCTAGTTTTTTCTAAATTTTGTCTGTTGTTAAGCAGGCCATACTGTACTGCGACTGGCTGCACTCTATCTGTCTACTTAACTAAATAACTATTATCTAACATCCCTTCCTTTGCAATCTTCTATCTATTAAATTAACTCATTAATAATTTACTCTCATTGGATGTGGCCGTTTGCAAAAAAATTTATATGTCGTAGGTCCGGTGCAAGTTTCCAATACTGGATAAAGACCTTCTTTCCCTTTTGTAACATTATCCGGTATTTTCTAAACTACAAATAACAACTCAAATTCAATGCAAAAACAAAATCACAGACACTCCGTGTTTGTTACTCTTTATTCGGCTTCCTGGCGTTGTATAATCTGCCAACATAAACATCAACACTATTCCACCATAACATGAACAAAATTCGAAACAAGAAAAAATAAAAAATCAACATTCACACCACGAGACTCATTCAGA
Source organism: Acheta domesticus (assembly GCA_031308135.1). NCBI lineage: Eukaryota > Metazoa > Arthropoda > Insecta > Orthoptera > Gryllidae > Acheta > Acheta domesticus. The sequence continues at coordinate 29,015,336 of JAHLJT010005437.1, read as the reverse complement.
GCATTCTCCCTGTATGACCATTTTCTTCGTAAGTAAAATTAAGAAGAATGATGACATGCTGGGCCTCAAAAATATTATAATTCCCGTTTCATTTATCAAAGTGCATGCGCAGCCACTTCCCTTTCGTAGTGATGTCGTACCTGCGTCCAACTTCCTTGACGTCTACGCAAAACGTTTCCTCAACAAAACACGTTCTCTCAGTCTTTTGTCCTTCTTTATTGATATCAAATTATTCCCCCCTCCCCGGCGTCCCCTTGCTTAACGGTATCTACCAAAAATTTCCTAAATTCCCGTTTTTGAAGTTTATTAGTCCGAAACACCCCAAATTTTCGTTATTCAGTTTGAATTTTGTACTTTTCTGTGCTTACTCACACCAGCAATTCTCCGGTACCTGTCTTTACACAACAGTCACTGTTAATACAAAAACGCACACTTGCCGCCTTATAAATATATGTGCTGACGTAAAAAGTTATTCTTAAATTTCCCTTAAGCTAATTATTGTTTTGAACTAACGTTTATTCACCGCGGCATTTCGTACACAATAAATGTCCGCACGCCATTCTGCCGTCATTTGTTGAATCTACCGTCCGTTCTTGCACAAGCGCGTCCGCCTACTACCTCTGGAACGGTTCGTTTATTGTAAAAAGATACAAATCATTACGGTAATTTATATAAACATTCAGAGTGGACTCTATAATGGTATACTTTTGGTATAATTCACCATTCTAAATAATACATTACAATCAAGTCATTAATGCTTTAAGTATTTTAATAAGAAAGCCATTAATGCGTTAAGTACTTTAATATGTAAATAGGAAATGGTCTTGTTCTTTTGATGTTTTCTCAGAAAGTGACAGAACTTATCCGAGAGAAACTCCTGGCCGTCCATCTGTCCATCCGTCTGTCCGTACGTCTGTCCGTCCGTCTGTCCGTCTGTCCGTCTGTCTGTCTGTCCGTCTGTCCGTCCGTCTGACCGTCCGTCTGTCAGTCCGTCTATCTGTCCGTCCATCTGTCCGGCTGGCTTACCAAGGCTGCGCAGTCCGTTCTAACGACTGCGTAACGCAAGAGATGATTCGCATCAACATCGTGGTCCGGCACATCGAGAATGGTCGTGGAGGGCTGCTTCTAATGTCCCAGGCATGCGCAACAGCAACGCGAGATTATTCTTACCGTGTGCGTGGATTCGCACTTCGTCGGAACTGACCGGTAACTGACCGGAACTGACCAGTAACTGCCCGCGAGTGTGCAATCCCACGGAAGCGAGGTAATGAAATCATCACCATCACATTAAGTATATTCGTCCATCTTCATTTAAATAAAATAGAAGTTCTGGACTGGAGAGAGTTAAACATATATATATATATATATATATATATATATATATATATATATATATATATATATATATATGTATAGTTCTCCTAAGTCCATAAAAAGCAAAAATGAAAATGTAACTTTTAACTGGTAATAACTTTGGTAAATTCAAATTTACCATCGAGATTCTTTAACTACTATAAACTTCAATGTCTCCGCTTCAATTTTACGGGAAAAGAAGAAAATCCGAGATGGAGTATTTCAGAAAATGAATTTTGAAAAAAATTAGTAATTATTTAGTTTGGTCTTAATTCGTAATTTCAATTGTAACACATTTTTCTAAGTTTAATAAAACGTATTCCCACCACTTCGACGGGTTACACTTTAACAAAGAACCATATCTGTGAATTATTCCAATAACTAGTTAACATAATGCATTCCTTCCACCCAGAACGCCCCGAATCTTGGCTCCCATTAAATACATTTACCGTGTGTACTTAGCCGTCTGCAACTCACTGGCGCCCTCCATGTGTGTCGATACCCCCCCTCTTGTAGTGATGCATCACCGGTCGTTACATTATATATATATATAATGTATATAATATATAAATATATATATTCTACCGCCTTACCCTACTTTAATTATAATAATAATTAGCGGTTGATGGGAGGCGTAGACCGAATGCTCTTGCGAGCTTTGATATCTCAGGGGGCAGGATCTTTACGGGTGAGAAAGTAAACCCGAATGCAATTCAATTTACTTGTTGTATATTCTTGGCTTATAATACAGAGACGATGTTAAAAAAACATCTAAATCAACACTTGGCAAAAAAATGACACATAAATTAATCAAACGCTCTTTCTTCCATCTGCCAATGAAAATAGACATTACTTTGTTGACTTATTCCGTGCATGGTTATTACGTATTCATTCATAATAAATTTTCAAACATTAAACATTTGTTACTCATGTAATTAGCCTCTTTCAAGATGTACTATACCTATTAATCTACGAACAAAAAAACATTACACATTTATGTACAACCCTGTAAGTAACTAAAATTTACAAAAATAAATTGTTTCTGCACTCGTCGAGTTACACAAAAAAAAACCTTTCCTTTACATTACTATCTTTATACATTAGTGATAAACGGTGATGATAATCCACCGTCAAAATTTTAAGCACGTGTTATGGAAGTTACAAGGCTTCGCAAACTAAAATGTACATCGTTTCTTTGAACCCTGTTCTCCTCTCAATCTTTTCACTGCTTTACTTCGCCTGAACGATTCACGCGCTGCGACACAGTTATGTCCACAGTTCCGTTCTTGTTCTTCTACACAATTTCCTACAGTCCTCCGCACGACTGTCCTACACTTCGAATTTTGCTGGAAAATGGATTTTGTTACCTTGACGGCGCGTGGGTCGTACCTCCTCGTTGGCGCCCGGGGTCGCTAGAAGTGCCCTTGGAGCGCTCTGCTGGGCACAGCGTCGCCTCTGCCGCACGCTGGTCGCCGAAATATGTCGTCCTGCGTCGTTTGCCGTTAGATTGCAGTTCCAATGACCATTCCCTTCTCTCGTACGTTTCTCCTTCGTCCACACCCTTTTCCCGTTCGTTCCGCTACAGCAATTCATCACGTCCTTCTCTCGTGCGTTCCTCGTTCGTCTTCGTTCTCACCGGATCATGCACTTCAGGAAAGTTATGTTTTTTTCTGTCTCCTAGCGCGATTTCTTGCCTTCCCTCGAATCTGGTCGACTAATTCCGGTGTTCTAATACAGCCCACCAAACCGCTGAATCTGATTACGTCGCCTGTTACTTCTTGTTAGATTTAACTACCGTTTCCACTATTTCTGCGTTACTCCACTGTTCAAAATGTTACTAGGCGTCCTCACAATACTGAACTTTTCTGCTCCGTACATCTACGCATACTCGCCGCAGAAAATGGCGACCTCACCTCCTTTACTAACGAAACTATTCACTCCCGTGGTCTAGTCAAACTGTTCGCACCCGTGGTCTGGTCAAAAAGAAGCTTTCTCCTTCCGTTCGCTGTTGCGAACTTCCCCGTTCCGTGAAGGGGTGATAACCGGCGTCACACGGCGATACCACGGCGCGCTCGTGCCACCGCCGCTTGTCGCCTGCGTCTAGCCCGCGCATTTTAAATGTCCTTGCGACCGCCGGGACGTCTGGGACGACTGGTACCTGTACCAATCGTCACTATATGTACATATATATGTATATATATTTATATGTATATAATGACCCATATATATATATATATAATATATATATATATATATATATATATATGGGTCATTCCATGTCAGATCGGCCAAAATCTACGGACCATCTTGCGAATTCGGCTGAAATTTTTAAATCGCTTTAGAATAACGCAAGAATACTGAATATCGACTTTTTGGCATTAAAATTTACTTCCTTTTCAAAATTTTGAAATGTGATGTTTTGCATGATTTTCAGAGGGTATTATCTAAAAACTAGTAAAATTTCTTAAAATTTGATTTTACTTTGCAACTTGCTTTATATTTCTTAAGACACATTCTACGCTAAAGGTTTGATATGATAAGCCTAATTTTGACGGCATTAATAAGGCCGAATTAGGGCCAAAGTAAATAATTACGAATTTTTTTCAAAATTCATTTTCTGAAATACTTCATCTCGGATTTTCTTCTTTTGCCGTCAAATTGAAGCGGAGACATTCACGTTTATAGTAGTTAAAGAATCTTGATGGTAAATTTGAATTTACCAAAGTTATTACCAGTTAAAGTTTCATTTTCATTTTTGCTTTTTATGGACTTAGGAGAACTATACATATATAAACGCTTATCAATTATAAATATTGCTTTCGTTATTTAGTGATTAACTCTCGTACAATGTAAATGTATTTGAAGCATATTTTCGAAGGCAGAAACGTCTATTTATACCGGGTGATCCACCAATTGTGAGCCCCCCCCCCCACATATCTTCTTAACGGTTCACAACATCGAAAAGCAGTTTTCGTTCATCAATGCGAAATCATGGGCCAACTAATGCGCTTTAGAGATATTGTTTGTAATATTTTTAGTTTTGTGCGGTTGTAGCAGCTGACTTTTCAAAGAACTACGACTTCACAATTCAAAGCAGTGTACAAAATGTACATTGAAACAATACTCAAGCTATACATGCTCTTTTCGGTCAAGTAAAGAAGCCATTGTTCCAATCAATTTTGTCAAAATATCAGACGATTTAAATCACAACACGGCAGCGTGTATTATTTCCAAATACAGGTAATTATTCTTGAAAACTAAAATATCAAACGACCCTGTTCAAATGGCGCGGCAGGTGTGGCCGTTGCCGCCTGACCCGTTCCGAACGGGTCTGGAGACGGCGAGCGAAGCGGGCGCGTGGCCACCCGGGTAGCATACGCCAGTGTGAGATAGAACTCGGTAGTATATGGAGCGGATGCGTTGGCTCGAGTGATCTTGATAAGAGTTGAGGAACTGAGGGGACGTTAAGAGTGATAACGGACAGTGGACATAGTGGTCACCAGCGTGTGGATGAATCAATATTAGACATCTAACCGGGATCCGCAATATAAAGAACTGGGCGTGTGCGAAATATCAGTCGGGAAGCGAGTGTCATCACGTGTCGGTGCAAATGATGATGAAACATCTTGCGAGGACTGGAGATAGAGTGTTCATGAATAGCGTGTTCACCGAATAGACAGTGTAGGAGGGGTGGATGGAAATAGAACATTAATTAATAGTGTCTGGAAGGAAATAGTGCCGAGGGAATAACGGCCGAAGGCGCACGGGCCCCCGAGCTGCATGTCGCCTTGGCTTCGGGATGCGACTGGGGGCAGCCGAGCAATGCCGAGCTGGTCGGAGACGCCGCTTCGCCTGGGAGTTAGAGTATCGCACATATAAATATCAGGTTTTCTTTTTCCTTTGTGTGTTGAATAGTGTATCAGGAATAAATGGGAAGTGTAACCGTGATTTGTTAACTTTTAATATTAGAAAAGTGTGAAGTGATGCACGGCGTACTGAATCGTTATGAAATAAAGTATTGTTCATGTTCTTTGTATTTCAATGTGTATTTATGATGCATGTGCAAAACCCAGAGCCCATTTGTGAACAAAGATCACATGTTCCACCCATATCTCATGAAATCAATGTTGAAATGAACCCAAAAGAGGAACACTACAATTTAAATGTATGTATTTATGAAGAGGGAGGGATTGAAATCCAAATTCAATACCTTTGGGTACCTTCGCTGTGACACTTTTGTGATGAGATGAAGATTCAAATAGATATACTGAACAATAAAATAATTAAAATAATTTAAGATTTAGAAAAGCACAATCTGTTAAATTAGATATTAAAACCATTGCAAGTAAATAAGTTGCAAAACCCTTTTTATAATAGAGAAAACCTGGTAGGCAAGGATCCCAACAGATTCCCCAAAAGGAAGCAATTGTAATTGATTTAAAAAAAACAGTCTCAAATATAGAAATTAACAACATTTATTACAGTCGACAGCTGTATTTCTACATGTTTAATATACACATGATGTCTACATCGGAATCTATTTTTTACAGATATCTTTAAATATTTATTTATTTATTTACGTCAAAAACAGTTAAAAACTGCGTGTGACGAGCTATGGGGAGAAGTGAATTACGTGGGAAAAAAGCTTCTGAAGGTGCTTGATCATTATTGTTTGATTTTGTTGTTAATTGAAACATCAGGTTTCAGCTGCCCGTTTTTACAGCTGACCATTTCTGCAATTTTTGTTATAAAAATTGCACGATGATCCAAATGGTTCATTATACTGTGCGTAAATTGCTGTTTATAAAACATCGTTTCATAAAAAGGCTGAAATGAATACAATTTGTTTTCTATTTGCGGGCATTCATATCTTGAATGCGACAACAACATGGCTTTGATCCTTCAAAACCTCGCAATAAACCTCCCCTCCCCGCCCACCCCACCTTTCTCACTTGTGGACGAGAGCGCAGCACACTTGACGTTGCCAGTGAATTTTTTTCTTTCTCACTTGAGATTCTCTGCTTGGTCATGGGCACAAACAGGAGAAATAGTGCTTGCCAACTAATTCTTAATTAATATCTAAGAAGATGAATTCTTCCTAAAATATATTAAATATTATTTTGGTCTGAACTGTATAAATTCAGAAGTGATCTCACTGCCAATCGCGTATGAAAATTGAAGCTGAGGCATGGCAAAAGTAGTTTTCAAGAACTCTTGTGGCATAAATCTGTTGAAGTATTGTAACATTTGTTTTCTAAAGGTCATGATGTGATCATCACAGATTCTAAAGATCATGATGTGTTCAGTTGGCGTTATTTTTGAGCATCCCCAAACGCGCGAGTCACGCTACGCCACTGCATACTAAAAAAAGAATAAAGTTTATTTCAAATCATATTTTACGTCCTGGAAGAAGGAGTGGCGAAACTTTTTGCTAAGGTTACCGACATTTCTTACGGAAATATTTATTCCTCACAGTTTCTGTATTATATTATAGCGTTTCTGTTACTACACTCATTAATTCTATTAGGCATTTTGACTCATGTTATAAATAGTGCAGTCGTCTTTGTGTGTAGAATAATTTTTTGCAGATAACGATGTCAAAGCAGTCTCAGAATTGGAAGTTTTGTAATAGAGTACTACATCGCTAATGCTTTGCAATTGCTAACACAAATACCAAAATTGGTTTCAAAGGAAAGGAACAGGGTAGAAACTACATAATATATCGTATGTTGAAAAAATCATGTTTAAGTATACGTACAAAATTTATTATTTCTCGAGCTTCAGTAGTGATTACAATTTTATCAATTTTTTATTACATTTACATTTTCTTTTTTATTTTAACAAACCGGTGTTGTTTGAAATTATCTTGCTTACATTAGAACAGGAATATGTCAGAATACATTGGGTACTTTTGTATCGCCCTCATTGCATGACGGTACAATAGAAATGATTTCAGGTGAGTATTTTAAACAAAAAGATAAAAAGGATTTTCATAGAGACACATTACAGATAAATGAAACTTTTTTGGAACATTCTACATCAATTAGTGATCTATCCTGTCGAATCACAAGGCAATTGTATGTGGTAGAACTGACAGGCTTTCCAGGGTAGAAGACTGCAAAGCCTGTGTCCTCCAAGGGCACCCCGTCCTCGGTTATGAACTTGCCTTCCTCCTTGATGTCATTGCCGCTGTGCCAAAAATGGTCTTTCAAAGAGGCGCCAGTGGCGTTTGGAGTGAAGTGCTGGAACAGTAGTTCCACCTCGCGCCGGGACGTGGGCGCCACCAGTCCCCCGCCCTCCTTCCGGCAGAGTTCGCGAGCATCATACCAGCTCTTCGCCTCTGGCGGCGCGCGGTAGTGCCCCAGGCCGGGCAGCGTGAGGTAGCCCGGTGGCGCGGGCCGGGGGGCGGAGGGCGCGGGCGAGGGGGCCGGAAGACCCCCCTCCGGGGGCCCGTTGAGCGAGATGGTTAGCGACCGCCTTGGGACGTCATCTAGCCCGCACCCTGATGTCCTGACTTCGACATCCAGCAGCCACCCGGCACTCGCCAGGGGCTGCTCCAGGTTGGCGCTGACGGCGCGGTGCCCTGTGCCGTTTGTTGAGTATAACATAGACAGCGCTAGCTCCTTCCCAGAAGAACACTTCGGCTGTGAATCCAGAGGCGTAGACATACAAACCACCTTCAGCAGCGACAGGAACAACAGAGGTATCCAAAGTCTACCCATGTTTTACATTTCGACACGACCGCCAGCCGGTTTATATAGCAGATAGTCGAGGCAAAGTTCACACCACATCTGCACCCTCGGTGGAAAGAACACGCCTCCTTTCACAGATTACGTCAGGAAAGGCCATCTCCGGTTTCTGAGGAATACGAAGTGTCAAGACCCGATTGAGTCACATTACTATCGTAGGATGGTAATGAACTACTATTGTAATCACAGAAAAAGCCATTCAGTATTTGCAGCTTTTGCATCGCGAAATTCACAGAAGTGCAAGGTCAATGATTGCAAACAGTAACTTTCGGCATCTCAGTTGAAGATGGGCAGGAACCTCTTCTGTACTCTGATTTGGAGCTTTTTGTTTTGAGTTTCTGCTGATGGCAAGAGTAGCCCTCATACAAAGGAATATTGGTATGATAAATTGCGCCGTTTTGTTGTGTGATCACAAAATTTTCTTTTAACTGAAAACAACAAAATCCTCCTGCCATTTTTTCTCACACTTTTTGTATAGTTATGTTATTAGGTATTTGAGTGTGGTTTGACCGTACTTGATATGAAAATCCAGAGTACACATTATAACGTTATAATTTTGGAATAATGAAATATTATAAATAATGCATTGCTTTCAAGCTGAATGAGTGAACGAATTTTAACATATAATAATAGACCTACTTGTTCTATTGAAGGTTTCTTAGAACGTGGTGTCATTTACCAGGGCAAGTTTCATATTAAATTTATCAGGAAATTGAAAAGATATTTGTGGCATACCCACCTGAATATACGAACGGAAAAAATATTACAAAAATTTGAATTCTACCAGTTAAATTTGGATTGAAAGAAAAACTATTTTTTTAACTGTTTTATCGAGAAACTAAAAGGAGACCAATTTATAACTAGAATAATGACAAGCCTCTAAACTATTCGTTAAAACATTACAAGTGCGTCGTGCAGGGCAGCATGAGTAATTTGAAATATATAATTCAATTGAATGTAAAGTTCTACTCTTTTGTTCGTAATACTGTGAGTACACAAAATACCCAAAGGAAACAAATTAACTGAAAATTCAAAGGGTGTAATTCTGCGTATGAATCTTTTCTCGAAGTTCGCCTGTGCCCGCAGGTTGCCCTGCTATATTCCCCGCAATATTTTTTATTTTCTCGCACCATATTCCATGCATATTTTCCTCTTGTTATACGTGCCTCAATTTATTTGCATTTTCCTCACATGTTACTTAATAATTGTTTACGCGTTTTTTGAATACACCTTTAAAACATATGACTATATAATATTAATACCTAATTTGTATTATAATTATATAAAACCAGTGATTTTCTGAAGCAATTTAAGGAGTCTTTTAGTTAATGCAGAAAAGTAAAAAGTTGAGTTTAAGTGGAAATATCAGTTTAAAATAATGACTATTAAGTATAAGTAGAGTAATAAAGTATCTAAATAAATAATTTTTGATATAATGAGATTAAAATCATTTTCAAATGCTAAACATATATTGCGTCACAATACGTTTTTTAACACAGTATGAATGATTTGGTGAATACACGAGTGTAAAAAAACATATTCCGTTTTGACTATATCTTTTGCGTTCATGTACATGTGATATTAACCGTAGGTGCTAGCTATGTCGATGCATGAGGAGTATGAATTTTTATGTTAAATTCGGCATCAACGAGGGCATTTATCGGCGTCATGTTCCGCCGATATAGGGAGGATTAAAGAGGAAAGAGTTATTTGTTCAAATGTGTACACTGACCTAAGATGGAAAGATACATGTAGACTACCGTTTACGATACACAAAGGGCTCCGCAAATTCCTCGTACGTCAAATGTATAGAAGACCTTTAGTCTATGTTCCGCTTATCTCAATGAGATAAGTGAAGTAGTAACGAATTTTTGTAATTACAGTGTGTGTAATTACTCTCTGTGTCTCAGTTGTTTGACCTATCCCTGGGGACTTTGGTGGACGGCCTGTGCTCAGTCCCTCAAAAACGTTGCTTCAATTATCACGTTGAGTAATTTTGTTCTAGCATACTGTAAAGAATTCCCCTCTCGTTCGCTTGCCAGGGTTGGGCGCCAGGTGTGACCACGCCACTTTTGACTAGAAGGCAGTCCGTTGACCTTACACGGCGGTCTTCGGCGGCAGTCGAAGATTTCTATCATGACAACTCGCTATAGAGCCGAGACTATCTTTAGGGTTCCGGCTCTCTGGTTTAGATTTGTCAAAGTAACTGGGATCAGATGTGCTCAACATATGCTACTTAATGAAATTACAATGAATTCCTTCAACCTGGTTCCTGAAGGGAGCCCACTTTATTTCTGATATTTTGTTTCTACTTCTACTACAGTATTTTATATTTTTTTCTTCAATTTTAAGCTAAACAAAACAAATTGCAATGATCAAGCATTAGGTAGGTCTTCTCCCTTGACGCTTTACAAGTCAGGTCAGCAAGTCTCTAATAACTCTGATTTAGCACATCCACAAGACCTATCACTACGCATATCTCCTGGTTACAATGTAATTGCGTTACCTACAGTAGATGAGGTCGTGAATCGGTTGTCTGCACTTGAAGTTCGGGCCCACCACGGTGTAAGATATGTAGGTGTGTCAACTAGCCGCCTTTTGGGCAAAATTTTTGAAGCCAGTTTGAGGCTAGTTCCTCGCTTATCCGTATGGTGCGCACGATCGAGTTGGGCATTCATGATGGCGTCTCGCGATTTAGTGGCTTCCGCCAGAGGTTACAAAGCTATTAAATGGATCACCATCTTGTTCCAAAAATGCCCAAGTCGTTCGCAGCGCTTACATAGCGAGAACTGTGAGAACTAGCGTCACATTAGCTTCAGTTTTGGACCGGGAGTGAACCCACCTACATCTCTTACACCGTGGGCCCGTAGAGGCGCGGGTCGCGCCGTGAGTGGAGCTGGCGCGTGGCGGGAAAGAAGCGGGGCAGCGGCGTCTCGGCGAAGTACCCGCGCCGTGGAAGGGGCGCTCCTCAGATCTCCCTGCGCCGGCGTTGCAACTCGCGTGTTTGAAGTAACTCCTGAGGCCCCGAAGTCTCCGGTGCGAAGCGTTATAGTCTAGGCCGTGTATTAGGTCGCACTAAATTCGCAATATGGCAGCCAAAAGGATTTCTTGTCGGAATAGCCAACTTATGAAACAATCATTACGATCAATTCTCTCGCTTTTGTTTCCTTTGCTGTTATTCACTTCTCGCGGGGTTGAAGAGTTCACAGTTTAATAATGTTTGTCTCGTTTTTCGTTAAAATTAAACAAGATTTTCATTTAGATACGAATATAAAACTCGGTGAAGAATTAAACTAAATAGGAGTTATTATCAGCAAGTGCAAGCGTGAGTGATGTTAAAGTGCGCCAAGAGCAAATGAAAAACATACATTTAAAATTTATCCTTAATTGGTCTTCTGCTAAAAGTTATCTGCTGACTTCTGTTAATAATGATTTTGGGATAGTAGTGTTATCAATTTATTTGAGATTTATGTGTCAGTAAAAATTTACGTTGAAAAAAATAAATACCACAATTATTTATGATCATTAATTTACATATACATGGTAATTTTTGTGACCTAATTAATTATTTCTAACAGTGCTGAGATATTTTATATTCATACAATGCATCCGTTTTATTCATCTGCTTAGTTAAATTATATTTCAAAAGTTAGTGATGCTTTAAAAAAAATAAATTCATAATTAATATAAGTAGTCTCAGTAAGTTGCCTGTTCTAACCAGTGACAGACTTACACCTATTTCTTCTCTATTAAAACGGGGTGTGGCACATGTTACAGGGATAGTTATGATAATAATTAGAATTTTTGATTTTTTAAAAGTTATTTATTGAAACTGGAATGTATTGTAATAGTATACTGACAGTATACTGACACATACTGATACTGACAATATAAATACTGACAAGAAGCTGACAATATACTGACAGTATACTGACAATATAAATGGCACAGTAAATAGTGTATAAAGTTGCACAATGATATTGCACTCTAGTATTAGCAGTTATTGTTACTACAAAACCATAACTACTCCCTGATTATACAGTCATTTCGCAGTAAAATCTCTCATTAACTCGCTAAATAATTCAAATCAGGATGATCATATTATTCTCTAGTTTCCGGTGTACTCCAGTTTTCCAAATGCTCCACATACTCCAGTTTTACAAATGCGTGCTAAATTATTCCCAACAGGCATCCAAGTAGTAAAAGATTAATATATTTATTACTCCACTTACACACACTCTTGTAGTGCTGATGGAGATTGTGAAAAAGCTCAAGGTAAGACAATGGTTATTTTCACGATTAAAATTATTTTATTATGTCAAAGAAAATTTCGAAATGCATGTGGGATATGAGGAGAGAAATGTGGTGCTACTTGCCCAAAACCAAGTTACAAGTAATGTTGAGAACGTTACCAAAAAACGGTTACAAACAGCTACAAAAAAACTGAAACAATATTAATGTTCCAGAAAAAAATATAAGAAATTGCCATTCATAAATATAGCCATGTTTCATTAAAAAAACTAGAATATTTCATGTGCTGGACTTTGTTTGGGTTCTTAATATAATTCCTTAGGAAGTGCCCTCTTTAAAAATTATTGTTTCACTCTCATTCACAAGGGCATAACTGTCTCCCTTACCACAAATATGACCAATGTTTTTTTACTATACCCTTCAAGGAGCTTTGAAAATTGTCTTGAAAATTGAACCGCAATATGCGAATCGCTAGCACCAATAGCACACTAACAGAGCACAATCCACATGAATGGCTTGAATGTTGGCAGAATCTACGGAAGTAGTCATTTTTTTATTGCAAACTTAAATTTTTTTAAATGCCCCTATTCCGTAAACGTAATATATATGTATATATGTATAGGGCAATTGTGCGAAGGTTGGTAACGACATGTGCCAACACAAAACGAAACGAAACTGTTGTGACCAAAATGAACCAGAAAATCTCAGGTAAAATTGGTTTATTGGCAAAGAGATGTTTTCGTACAGGCAAATTTACAGAATCCAAGTAGAATAGTCCGTGTTGTATCCAAAATGTCCAAATTCCAGGAGATGTACCAAAAACAGCGACGGTCGTTGCGAAGTCCAGAAGATGTGCCGGGGATGTTGCCGCTGTTCAACGAGGTCCAGTAGAAAATATCTGTGTGCGTAGCGTAGTCGACTCCGTAATCACCAAACAGTACCCGATGCTCACAAGTTGCCGGGAAGACTCGAACTGCCGGCATCTCCCGACGGGGGGTGATTTACACCCCCTCGAGGCTGAAGGATCGCCGGCCAACCCGCCCGTGGTGCAAGGGTGGGTGCGAGTTCTGCCGTGCTAAGCCGCGCGCGCTCTCCCGGGCGGCAAAGGAACCATGTGGGCCCCTCTCCGCTGCCCCGTTCCTACGGCGGCCCTTTTAAGGGTGCGCGGGCGACCACCACAGAAACTACGCTAAATCAAGTATGAATACATGTTCTCATCCGACAGTGACATTTTTCAAAAGTTGTCACGGTAGCTGGTCTTTCTAGCTGGCCACAACTATATCTAGCTTCAGTTGTGCCAGTCACCGGTACTCATTGTTACTTTTCCGTACTGCGACGGCAGCGACGTATGGAAAGTTTTGTAATGCTGCGCGTATAAACGGCGAATTTACGACAGAAAAATTCTTATAACTGTTCGGTTCCGAGTTCTCTGTGAGAGGGGTCTCCCTCTCCCCGTGAGAGGGGTCTAAGTTTCTCCGCGGGGTGGAGGGAGCGCTATAAGGTGATGGGCTGTAGGATTTGTTTGACAGACGTCCGTGAATCACATATGGGCTCTTGGAAAGGGCGAGCGCATGCTTGGACAATGCATTTATTTTGCAAACATCAGCTCAGTTTTGATTCAGAGTGCGCCAATGTTAGCTGCGAAATGGCGAAGTGGAAATCGAATTCGACAATTCAGTGTAGGTCGGGAGATCATAGCAAGTGTAATTGAGGTATGTGATAAAGAAAAGAAACAAAATAATCTACTAGTTCCTCTGACAAAAGCCGCAGAAAGAGCAGCGGCATACACTGGTGTTGGAGTACCTAGCTTTAAAACAATTTGTAACGAAAATAATACACGGAATGAAACAAGTGCTCACAGGCGACTTATTTCGCCTGGTAAGTAAAGGACTGTAACTCGTCGCAAAGCCGTGAAAATAAAGAGACTTATAAAGGAAAGAAATTTAACTGAGGACATGTCTGTAACAAAATTATTTTTGCTTACAAACTGGGCTATTACCCAAGTCACTATTCAAGACTGGAAGGGATACTGCTCTCATGTCACTAAATTAGAAAATGAATACTGGGAAAAGCATTGTATAGTGCCAGACATTACAAACAGTGTTGTAATCAATATGGACTCGGAAAACGAGTGTGAAGAATCTGAAAGTAGCGATAGTTCATCGGTGGACAATGATTAGGTAAGATCAATATTTTTAACTGAGTAGTACTCTCGCTGTCTTCCCCCACCATCTGCCGTTGCTTCCTTTCTGAATCCCCACTCTACCTCCTCTCCTTCGCTCTGCAATTGCCACAGCGAAATGTCATGACGTCACAGAGCCGGACACATCAGAACTCAACTGTACAGGGGCCTGGCAACAAAAAAGTGCGTAAATTCTGTTGCTAAATTAATTGAAAAATCTCCTAACACATTGTGCCATAATACCCGTTTTGTTGCTCCTTGATACCGAAAAATCAATTAAAAACAAAACGTCTGTCCGTCTCTCTAGACAACGCTAGCGGCAAAACCATTCAAGCCGATTTTCTCCGAAATTGATACTCCCCGATCGTTCTGGCTGATCTCGTTGATCTGATGATCTCGATGATCTATCTGGCTGATCTCGAATTTGAAACATATATTTTAATTTTGGGAGGTACTTTACCCTTGTGAGATTTTCAAAATTAAAAAAAGGATCCAAATTTTTTCTTGAAATTTCTTGTAAGAATAGAGTAAAATACACTTATTAAGGTGGCATACGTCCGATGTTCACGGTTAACTGAATTTTCGAAAATTGCGAAAGTTTGAATTCGGCGTCTTTCTCCAACTAGAAAATGGCAGATAGAGATTTTTCCTTCCAATAAAATTTGTTCTTTATTTTTTTTTTGGTTTTCTTTTTTTTGGTAAAAATAAATTTTCTGAATTCTAAATTTCGTGCAAGAGCTCTCAATTTCTCTCAATAACATAAAAAGTATGCTTTTTATTACAGTAAGTTCACTTGTCAGCAGTTCAATTTCATGAAATTGAAATGCACATAAGGTCTTGCTTATAAGACAGAAGAAAGCGAATGGCAATTGATGAACAGTAAGATTATGCTCACGTTAACCATACACTTATACAAATATTACTGTATACACTTATACAAATATTTATACCATTTTTTCAGTTACAACATTAATTCATGCTAATAGAAATACTGACTGAAGTTATAACATATTACTCTCATTTCGTAGACTAATTCATTTAAGGAAATAACTCCTTGATGGAAAATCATTTTAAAAACTAGAAAATAAGTAACTGTCTGAATCATTACTTCTTTGCAATAGGAGATTTGTAATAGTGTACTATATCGCTACTGCTTTGCAGTTGCTAGAAAAAAAAACAAAATCCGTTTCGAAGAAAAGGAATAGGGTAGATTCCAAGTTAAATATTTCATATTGAAAAAACTCGTTTTAAGAATATATGCTCAGATTAATAATTTTTATGCGTAAATATTTATTGCAATTTCTATTCATTTCTTAACTAAATCAACATTTTCTTTCTTATTTTTTATTATAATTCTCCTTGATCTGCAGTTGTTACCTTACAAAGGTTTTTAACAATCTTTACAATAATAGTTTATACATAATTTTTCGAGGGTCTTCCAAGGTGGGACCACTTGTTAACTGCTTGTTAATTTAACACTATGAATATAAACAACAATAAATGTAAAAGAAAACAATGAATATTTGCAGCAAAGAGTTTCTATTCTGCCTCAATGTGAAAATAAATTGTCTGTAGTAATAATTAGACTGTTATGATTACAAATTATGGAGGATGAAGGAGTTCTTTGCTCTGTCGAGTCTTAATTCTGGGAAAAGGATTTGAAGTTTTGCAACGCTTATATATTGTTGTAGCGGGGCAGGGAGGATAAGGATGAATAGAATTTTAAAGAAAATGGAAATCCATTTTTTAAGGGGTTCAATAGAAAGTTCGTTTAGAATTTGATTATTCCGAATGTACCATGGAGTTTTTTGTGTACTGCGTAGAAATTTATTTTGTATAACTTCCAGTTTTTGTAATGTGGATTTAGGTGTACCTCCCCTTTCTTATTTTAGTACAACTGTGCTGTTTCAAGTTACCCATCTCAGTTTACGAGAATCTGGAAGGAGAAAATATATTAGAATACATTGGGTAAGTTCGTAGAAACCCCATGACGAAAAAACAAGTGATTTCCAACCAATATTTGAAAAAAGAATAAAATGAATATGGAATACATAGAGACACTTTACAAATGAATGATACCTTATTGGAACATTCTACATCAACTAGTGATCTATCGATTCGCATCACAAGGCAATTGTGCGAGGAACAACTCAAGGGCCTCCCTGGGTAGAAGACTGTAATGCCTGTGTCCTCCAGTACTCCGTACTCTGATTTCTCACGCCAGAGAAAACGACCAAAAATCTCAATTATGTCGACGACACCACATTCGACTTCTTATGTAGTACTGGAGATAAGCAATATTAATAATAATAATAATAATAATGCATAATAATAATAAGACACACAGAATGACAGAGACACTGAATTTCTAATGCTACTTAATATGAAATTTGAGACACAAAAAATGTTAAAGTTGTTAAAAATGTTAAAATGTTAAAATCGTGCAGAGACACACCAGCCCACGGACAATATTTGAAACGAATGGACAAGGTGCAGATCAATAAATATCAATCATTTATGTGGCTTGAAAGGGGAAGAATGATGCCAGAATCGGAAGCTCTTGTAATAGCGGCCCAAGATCAGGCCTTGAGAACAAGACATTATGATAAGCGGTTCTCAAAATTTTCCAAGATGAAAAAATGCCCCATTTGTCTAGAACACGTAGAAAGCATTGATCATATAGTCTCAGCTTGTCCAATCCTTGCAAAGACCGAATACGAGAAAAGAACGACAGGGTGTGTAGCTACCTCCACTGGCAGATTTGTATCGACCTCGAAGTTCCAAACACATGCCCCAGGTGGTACAAATACTCACCAAAACCGGTGACATCTGTAGGATTGTGTACGATATTGTACGACCAACAAATTCAAACGGATCGCACGATAGCGGCAAACAAACCGTATATAGTTATCCGGGATTTGGAGAAAAAACCTTTGTCTACTTGTCGACGCTGCTGTACCTTGCGATCAAAACGTCGTTACCAAGGCGGCAGAGAAACGTCTTAAATACAAGAGTTTGGAAATCGAGATCAGCCGAATATGGGGCGTAAAAGCATGGGTCGTATCGATAGTAATCGGGGCTCTGGGATTTGTTCCGAAAAATTTGAGTAAGAACTTGTCTAAACTCCCCAGCAATTCAAAAGACTAGAAATTGCAAGAAATTGCTTTATTTGGAACTGTCCACATTTTGCGCAAAGTATTGTTGAGGCACGGACAGTCCCTAGTTCTACTCCTTAGGAAGCTGGTTTCAACCTGGAGTACATTTTATATTCAGCCGAGTCATAACATCTTTAGTTGTGATGTAGTAGAAAAATAATAATAATAATAATAATAATAATAATGATAATAATACTAGTAATAATAATTATTCTTTATTCATTGTTTGATTTTGTATCATAGACAAACTGTAGGTTGCAGAATAGGAATAATGAAATTGAATGGTTGGAAATTATTTTGGTCAGTTCGGAAAGTCCCTCCGGAAGAAAAACGACAGAGTTGATTTCAAGAAATACTTTAATCTAGAAAGGAAGCATAATAAAAATTTCTGCTGAACATATATTATTTTCTAATACTGGTTTTTATTTCAATTTTTATACATTCCTTAACTACATCAACATTTTCTTTCTTATTTTAGTACAACTGTGCTGTTTGAAGTTTTTCTTCTCAATTTAGGAGAATTTGAAAGGAGAGAAATATATTAGAGTACATTGGGTTGGTTCGTAGAAACCTTCTGACGGAAAAAAAAAGAATTGATTTCTTTCCAAAATTTGAAAAAAGAATAAGATGCATATAATTCATAGAGGTACTTTACAAATAAATGACACCTTATTGGAACAGTCTACATCAGCTAGGGATCTATCGTTTTGAATCACAAGGCAATTGTGGGCGGCAGAACTCAAGGGCCTTCCATGGTAGAAGACTGCAAAGCCTGTGTCCTCCAGAGGCACCCCGTCCTCGGTGACGAACTTGCCCTCTTCCTTCATGTCGTTGGCGCTGTGCCAAAAATAATCATTCCAAGTGGCGCCAGTGGCGTTTGGAGAGAAGTGCTGGAACAGTAGCTCCACCTCGCGCCGGGACGTCGGCGCCACCAGTCCCCCGCCCTCCATCCGGCAGATGACACGAGCTTCGTACCAGCTCTTCGCCTCGGGCGGCGCGCGGTAGTGCCCCAGGCCGGGCAGCGTGAGGTAGCCCGGGGGCGCGGGCCGGGGAGCGGGGGGCACGGGCGAGGGGGCCGGAAGACCCCCCTCCGGAGGCCCGTTGAGCGAGATGGTTAGCGATTGCCGTGGGACGTCATCGGTCCCGCACCCAGAGGTCCTGACTTCCACATCCAGCAGCCACCCGGGACTCCCCAGCGGCTGCTCCAGGTTGGCGCTGATGGCGCGGTGCCCCGTGGCGTTCGTAGAGTATAACATAGACAGCGTCAGCTCCTTCCCGGATGAGCACCTGGGCTGTGTAGCGAGAGACGTTGAAAATGGCATCGCCAACACCAGTGGCAGAAGCCACGGAGATAGATATCGCCCACTCATTATGTCCTCTTACTCTCGGGCGCCACCCGGCTTATATAGTGGATTGGCGAGGCAGAGGTCACTTCACAGCTGCACTATCTTTGGAAGACACTCGCCTCCTTTCATGCATTACGTCAGGGAACATCATCTCCGGGTTTCTGAGGGTCACTAAACGCTCATAAACGATTGAGGTTACGTTATTATCGTACGATAACCCTGAACTCGCTCCGGGCGGCGCGCGGTAGTGCCCCAGGCCGGGCAGCGTCAGGTAGCCCGGGGGCGCGGGCCGGGGGGCGGAGGGCGCGGGCGAGGGGGCCGGGAGACCCCCCTCCGGGGGCCCGTTGAGCGAGATGGTTACTGACCGTCGCGGGACGTCGTCGAGCCCGCACTCAGAGGTCCTGACTTCCACTTCCAGCAGCCATCCGGCACTCCCCAGGGGCTGTTCCAAGTTGGCGCTCACAGCGCGGTGCCCCGTAGCGTTCGTAGAATACGACATTGACAGGGCGAGTTCCTTTCCAGACGAACACCTTGGCTGTGGACCTAGAGGAGTCGACAGCGCCAGCGCCAGAAACAGTGGAAGAAGGCAAGGCGACACCCGCTGCCTTGTCATTTTGCGTACAAGTGCATACATACTGGAACGCCAGCCGCATTTATAGCGGGCTTAGATCGCTGTCACCCTATATCTGCAACATCGTTGCGAAAACAAACATATTTTCATAGATTATGTCAGGAGAGTTCAGCTCCGGGTTTCTGAGGGTCACAAAGGGTCAAGGACCGATTGACTCACATTTGTATCATAGGATTGCAATGAACTAGTATCATAATAACAGAAATAACATCTATTATTAGTAAATTTCGTATCGCAATTTAGACTGAAGTGCAATGCCAACCGTAATTTGCCTCTGGGTCGTACGTACATGTGAACATATTCGATACTAAGTTAAAAGATTTTTTTGTTTTGCCTACGTGTTGTTGGGAGAAAAGCTCAAAATGGGTATATGCGAAATGACAATCGTGCAAGTTAATTATGTGACCACAAAATGTTCGTGCACCTGAAAACAATGTACATTTCGTCTTAATATTTTATGAGCATTTTTTTACTTTCCCGTTTATATACGTATTAACGGAGTAATATACGAAGTACATGGAGAGTTATGTAATGCTGCGCAACAGAACGGCGGATTTTCGGCAGAAAAATTCTTTGGAGGGACTTGATAACAAAATATTGGATAAATAAACTTGCTAAATTAAAGAAAAGAAAAACCATCACCTGGTGAAGTCAGATTGCCTTTTTTTGGATCCTTGATACCGAAAAACCAATTTACAGCAAAAGAACACTTAGTCTGACCAGTGTACGTGAGAAACATTAGTGCCAGAACCATACGTAGGATTTTCTTCCAAATTAAAGAAACCCTTTATTCATCTGGCCTGACTCAAAGCTCTGAGATTTTGAAAAACATTCATTTTTTAGGGAGAGTACTTTACCTTACGGACATTTTCAAAATTTCCTCAATTTTTTTCTTTAAATTTCTTATAAGAAATAATTCTGCCTTGACATCATTGAAATTCCAGGAGCCTTGACATCAATGAAAACGGTTGGGAAATATAAATTTTGAAGAAAATCTGCTGAACGGTTTGGGTGCTAGCGTTGATCACAGATGGACAGATAAACGGACAGACTGACATTTTGCTGTCAATCGAATTTGCAGTATCAAGAAGCAACACAACTTGGATTTTGGCTACACTACAAGATAGAGGATATTTTTCTAAATTAAGCAACAGGTTTTATCCAGTTTTTTGTTACTACACTCCAGCTATAAGAGCTTTTCTGGCGAAAATTAGCTTTTTTTCGGCGCACAAATACATAACTTTCTTTTCTTACGAAGTATTCATAAGGCGAAAAAAAAAATACTTTTCCGGTATCGGGGGACCCCAAAATGTGTATTTTTGTTAAAACCTCGAAATCAATTTAATGCATCTTTTCATAACTTTCCCTATATTAGTATTAACCTGTATATACGTACTATACGGGAAATTAAAATTATACACACAAAAGTTACATAGATGTTTGACTGGGCACGTAGAGATCGCCTGACAGTTGATTTGATTACGATAGCAAACAGGCGTCATACATACACAAAGGTATATAGGCTCCAGACTCGCGCCCGCACACACACAAACAAACACTTGCGGCGACCCCCTTACAAGCACTTAAATGACACCTTTAGACCTAAAAGTTGCGCATCTAAATGCACTGTCCAAAACCATTTGTATATTCATGCATAGAGATACACACAAACAAAAATATTATATTCTCTTAACTGTGTCTATTCTTCGTTAAAACTGATTACGTTCAGAAAGAAGCATTTTCTCTCTTTCTCTGTTGATACAGACACAATTTTCTCTCGCAGCTCCCAAAAGACGCATTTATGCACTAAGGCTTATGTACACATCTACAAAGAAGCTACAAGGGAGCAGAACAGTCATTTATCATAATTTACCGGCGTTGCACAGGAATTCGTATGAATTCGTGTGGATTGGGACGAAGTTCTGTCGTATTATTACTCCCCTATACATGCTCGTCCTCAAAGGAACAAGCTTAGCTCATCAGAATGATTAAGCCTACTTCTCTGAAATGCAAGCAATTACGTAATTGCTGTTTCAAATCAATGGAAGTACACATTCGGAGAATGCTTGTGACAATGTCCCTCAGATTTACAACTAAATTTTGTTTGAATTGTGGCATCAGCATTCGCTCGAAAGACACCACAACCTGAAACTAATAATTGTGTAAATGTAAACAAACCCTTCTTCCGGAGTTCTTTCTAGAAGTATAAACAATAGTGCCCTTTCCTCTTAATGTACTTTTACTTACTTAATCAGGATCTCGAAATGAGTTTTTGTAAATGTTTAATAGCCACCCACCAATGAGAGAAGAGAGATCAATGATTCATCCCAATGCGCATTTTATCTATTATTGTATAAGTAAGGAGGTACTCTTTAAGTGTTGCGGGGCTTTTTATTAAAATTTGTGCTAACCCTACATGATAATTTGTTTTTCAACGCTTAGCAAATGTTTAGAAAACAAGTCAGAATGATTTGCGCTTTCACTTTGGTACATCAACTTAATTACGCAGCAACAAAATCCTCATGTAATCAGAAACAGTTTTCCCTCGATTGTTGCAACAATTGTAGGTAAAATATTTTTGAACGATACGCGTAGAATCATGAATTCATCACACAGTATAATAAAGTGAGAAATTAGGGATTTGCAATCTACAGAAAATGAGAAATACCTAACTTCGGTTCTTCCTACTTCCAGAGTAGTCGCTCTTTCTGGAGTAGTCGCTCATATCAGGATGTCATCATCAATAGTGGGCCAAGAAATCATCATCAATAGTAGAAATATGTGGCACAAAATACACTCAAATTCAATCTGCTGGATACTTGGGTCGAAATCAGCCCAAGGAGAATTCTAGCGACCATCTGGTCTGATCGGTATTTTTGCGTGGTTTCTCGAATTAACACCAAGCGAATTTTGAACAACCCACAACAAACCAGCCTCAGACCGCGAGCGATGTTTCCTTCATCTTCCTTCGCACACGCCAGGATACCAGACTTGAACTTAGAGCTTGGCTGAGGCGGTGTGCCGCTGGTGGGAGATACCTGTTTGAGGAAAACCGCGCAATTCATCCAGCACGGAAAGATCACTACCACCTCTCGCAATAAAAAAAGCATTACACTTTCGAGATTAATGACCTCTGCATTTGACGCGCCAGTAATCACTAATCAATCTAAATTCGCCATGTGTAAAAGCTTGATGGAAATTTCAGTGTTCTCTTACAGCTCAGCTAAACGTGTCCATAATCATATTATCCCATTTTAATATGTCTATTTTTGAAACAAATGTGCAATCAGATCAACATTGTGAATATTAAATTGGTTTTTCAAAACAAGAACAATCACATCTACTATGTCCACGCGGAAAAGACCGTAACTATAGAAAATGTTCAACAGTTATTTTCTCTTGTCGTACCTAAAACTGAAATTATTGCCGCATTTCGTATTTGATTATTTTTGTTGAATTTCTGTTACAAAATTCAAATTAAAGTGTTTATTTCCTAAGGACAACAAATACATTTTTTCAGGAACGGAAAGTATTCAAATTCAGTCTTGTACTTCAAGATAGGATTCAACGAATTTCAGATATTGTTTTAATAAGAAGAAACGCCAAATTTTTAAAACAATATTTGCCAGCACGAGGGGAAGGCGACATAATAATACATTTCTATGTGCAATTAGAAGACAATAAACGGAAATTGAAGGACGTGAATTTCGAAATAAGCTCTTTAATTCTCTTACTTGGTAGCAAGTTTCTTAGAAATTGATATTGATCATTTAATTTATTTCTGCATCTTCTCTTCGCCAAAGATTTACAGCTAATTGATCATCACTTGTAATCTAGCAATATTCCAGCAATGAGTTTTATTTATTTACTAATTATTATTTACTATTTATTAAAAGTAGCATTGGGCGCTGATCCTTGGCGACTAGTAAATGTTGCAATGAAAAACCTTTACAGGCACATATATTGCATTAAAATAAATTATTGAGCTATAATATTTGGTTTTGTAAATATCAACTAGTACTATACAGTTACTTGCAACAATCAATACACAGTTTTTTATAAGAAACGTATCATTTCAACGGAAGAAAATAGCATTGGATTGTTATTTCTGGTAGTGAATTATATGGTTGACAAAAGTAGGGTTGATCTCCGGATGTAAGAATATAATTTATAATTCATTAATGACATGGGACAGCAGGGTCGCAAGTTCGAGTCCCGCCTCGGGCATGGGTGTTTTTGAGTATGTTTATATATGTGTGCGTGTACCGTCTTTTCACCGCTCACTATCATTATCATTCATCTTCCATAGCCCCTGGGCTAACAATCCTGGAGAGTGATAATCGGATTCAGCGTAATGCTGATCCCCCCCTGATAAATTGCATGCTCAGCATGCCTTTGTGATGTGAAGTGGCCAATTCACAAAAGAAATGACATCGATAACTTGACTACATTTCAGGACCTTTTCATGGAAAATTTTTGATACCAGAATTGATTAAAAATTGTTTCTATGTAAATATTCCTGTATGTACATTATAAATTGTAAAGATTCTTGAAGAATGTTAAGTGAAACAATATCATATAACATAACATTACGACATTTATGAGGGATATTGCGTGTTATGAGATATGTTTACTGAGAGCAGTCCTTATTCTGGGTAAGGCAACTATTATTGTTGTTCAAACATTTACTTGTTTTTAGTTGAGAAAAATGATTCAGTCTTCTTTCACACAGAGGTCTTTTGTGAGATGATCGTTTTATGACTGGCCTACACCTCCAATACTACAACGTGACTAACTGACCAGTCAATACTAGAGCAATGAACAATTTTAGAATTTTACTAAGATTAAACTTTAACAGTCATATATCAATTAAAGAAGTAAGCACTTCAGTTTAGTTTTTCTCTGTCTCTTTGTTTAGCCAGGCGTAGATATAATCACGTTCAAATTTTATTTTTGTAACTGGTCATGTAGAAAAAAGTTGTGTTTTCAAATTAAAATAGTGAGTGTTGAACTAGTTCTGAAATAAAAGGGTTTTGTGCCCATGCGGATGGGACGGCAAGTACGTTCATAAAATACTCAAAATGTTGTTGCCCTTGCCGCAGGTGAAAAAAAGAATTTTTTACACTTTTTCAGAAAAGAGATATATAGTTTAATAATTAATCGTTTAACCCAATCGTTGTGAAGGAGGAACAATTTCAATTTCATATAAACCACGGTGTTTAAGACGATATCTTTTACTGTAATTGGGTAAAATTTTTATACGATACTGTAATTGTCTTCCCTTACATTTTACAGTACAATTCTGCTAATTTTTGTTCTTACGTAGTACTATTAGCCTCTAGCAAATCCGCGGTATTATCCGCGCAACATTTCTTGACCGATATTAAAACCATCCCCCTCCCTGATTCAATAAGCAGGTGAATGTCAAAGCTCTTAAAGTTAACTGATAACAACATTCCAACCACTACACCAGTGGTGCCAAGGTCTACTACTGGTGGCAGAGGCACGCGTCGTCACACCGTAGCATGTCACGACCTTCTCTGCGCACATAGCGTCGGGAAACGAAACTTAGTAACCCAGTCGTTTTACAATAGGGATGGCGCTGTCTATGGTGGCGGGGTAATGAACAGCTTGGAGGGACGATTTCGTGGCACGTGACACTCGTGGCACGGACTCCCACTAGTGGCATCGACCTTGACAACAATCCGCCTTCATTGGCACCTTCACCTTGACTACACCTTCATTGGCAGAAGACAAATATTTGCTGTTGATGAAGAAAACTACTGTTTGCATATTTCCTGAATCTAGTGGTGCTACAACAGCACATACTTTCCCGTTTTATAGGAAACAGCTACGAAGAATTGAAATATTGCACTTCCTGCGCTACTAACACCTTAGCTATTACTTGAAAATGTGCAATTCAACCAAGAAGTGAACAAAAGTGAACAACTCACTGTTTCCATCACAGTGTTGTCACAACTATGTGAATTCTACAACTGCATAAAAATAAAATGCAAAAGTTTCGTAAACTTGTATTGGAATAAGAAGATAATTGAAAGGAAAACGTCCGTCTGTCCGTGTGTCCGTCTGTCTGTCCGTCTGTGAACACTGCTAGCGCCTAAACCATACGTACGATTTCTTTCAAAATGGATATTCCCTGACCGATCTGATTCTAGTCAAAACTTTGAGATTTTGAAAAAGATTCTTCAAAATTTCGGGGTACTTCATATGAAGCCCCCCGGGATTTTCAAAATTTTCTCAAAAACGGCTCGAAATTTTTTATTTAAATTTCCTGTATGAATAGAGTAAAGTACACTTATTAACATTGCATAGTTCCGATTTTCACGGATAACTGAATTTATGAAAATTGCGAAAGTTTGAATTTTTTTCCGCGTCTTTCTCCAACTACAAAATTGAAGATAGAGATTTATTCGTCAAATAAAATTTGTTCTGCATATTGAGTTCTTTCATAAAGGTCATGTAAATGTTTTTCAAAATTTTAGTAGTCTTCGTGCAATATTGCGTGCAATATGTGCAATTTTAAAAAATTACAAAAACAAGATTTTCTCAAAAACGGCTCCAAATTTTTTTCTTTAAATTTATGGTAGGGATAGTGGTAAATTTATTCTATCAGATGACATAAATGCCATATTGGTCTATTGGTTGTTTTTTTTTCAAAAATTACAAAAATGTAAATTTATCACGTTTCTCACGTCGCTAATATTTACATTATCGGCGATTTTTTCACATTATAATATTTACAAGTACACGTGCATTGAATAATGTCAAGTAAAGTTTCTCGAAAACACAACCGTTTTCTGTGAAAAGTAGCTCGAATAGTCGCATTTTCAGAAACGCTCAAACGCCATTTTCTCATATTTGGCTGCAACTTTTTCTTGAAACTTTTGTAACAGATAGCGCTAATTACACTCTTTAGTATAGCGTAAAGTTTATTTTGAGTTATTTTTTTGTTTTTTCAAAAATTACATAATTGTAATTTTTTTGAAAGATCTCTCACATTTTTAACATGCACATTACCAGCCATTTGTAAACATTAATATCTTTGTGAGTGTATGTGCTTCAAATAATTTCAAATAAAGTATTTTGAAAACTCAAATATTTTCTGTGAAAATGAGCTTCAAATTTCGCATTTTTAGTAGCGCTAAAATGCCATTTTCACCTTAAACGGCACCTAATTTTTAAAAGAAAATTTGCATTTCTCACTAGGTTTTTATGTTCTTTAATATTCTAAAATTATTGTTTCCGTTCTACTAATAGGAAACCGAAAAATTAAGAAAATGACCAAAAAAATGTACTTTTGTTCGTGATAGATGACAGCTGACAAGAAAGAGTTTGTGGCAATTCCGAATAGCTAGCGAAGACCTAAGGAAATAGAAAACTAATACGGGAAGGTCTGTGTCATTCTGTAGCACTACTAGTTTACTTATGCTCCCACCATACCCACATTTCTCCAAGCCATCGGCAAAGAAAAGTTAAGTGGTTGTTACTAGTTCTGCTGTACCGCTATTGGCCTCCGGCGCAATACTTGTATTATATGGAAGCACGAGCTCTTAGCGACAGACGGGAAATAATGATCATGATGAATCTACTGGCATATTGTTTAAATTATTAATTTTTCGTATTTGTGTTGTATTAACCTTTACCGATCTTTACAAAAAGCCATTTACGACAATCCTGAAGAAGACCATCTAAAAGTTTCGTATCTTTTTATGCACTACTTTTTGTGGTACTGATTTTGGTTACTTGTTGAAATCACTTTTATTAGTACCGATTAGATTTTAACCCGGGGGTTGGCGCGTCATATTTCCTAACGAATTAAGGTGCGCAGAATCAGTGAGAGAGCCTGCAATAAAAAGGACAGTAAATAATACTTTTTGTGTTATTAACAAATACGTGTTGATTTTAAAAGTTGGTGTGTAGAGTTAGGAAACAATTATACAAAATTCACTCATTTCTAGGAATTTTCTTTTTTCAAGCAACCTTTTAAAATATCTTCCATTTACACTTTAAACAATAACGTAGGGTTTCCGTTTCTTATCACGTGCCAATTGGAAACTATTCAGTGCCTAAAATCATTTTTAAAAAACAAAAATAAAATAATATTATGTAAATATTATACAATGTGACTTAAATATATTATAGTAATGGAAATGTCACCTTAAAAGGTTTTTATATCACAAGTATTTAATTTTACAATAAACAAAGAAATACTTAGGAAGGTTTTAAACCAAGAATTATATTGGTATAATATAAAAAGGATAGATTGGATAAAGAGGATAGATTGGTAAAAAATAAAAAAGTATATTATTATCAACGAAATAACCAAAATGACTCTTGTAAAGTAAAAGTAAAATCGCTACTTTGCGTTTACATCGTCAACTGCTGTAAACTGCCTACCAAGAAGTAACGAAACAAGGCGCGAGATGACTCAGTGACCCTACGTCACGTCACATTTCCTTTGCGACGAAATTTATTGGAAAGGACTGGAAGTTGTTTAACCCTATATTACAAAGGCGCCCTGTACCGAGCATTATTGCAAATGCGTAGTCTAGTAGATGTCTCTGAGTAAAAATTAAGAAAAACTAATTTTTACAATGAAACACTAAATTTAATGGACTGAACATGCATGATATGAAGTAACATAATACCTTTTAAAGGGTTATATAGGAACGCCTAAATGACTTGACTCTCACAGTGGACATTTGCTCGGTGAGTTTTGAGAAACGTTTGCGGAAGTATTCCGTCATGCGGCCTTTGTTATGTTCCCCGTCGTCCCATTATGATTGGAAAATGTTCACAACAAAAATGCGACAAGACAAAGATTTTGAATTCATTATTTACAATATTAGTCAAAAACGAAAAATATCACTGACGAACCTACAAAAGTTTAGGCTACCGGACGACGCGTGTTAAAATGTCGTGTACCGGAAATAGGCCGTCTGTCAGACAACGCCTTTGTAATCTAGGATTTAAAAAGCGCGGACAGTTCTAAAGCGTTCTCCAAAGGGCATTGAGAAGCCTGAAAGTGTATAAATATTTGTGCAAGACAAAATTGGCTCCGAAGCAGAGATCCCCGCGCCCACACTCCCGGATTAACCCTTCTGCTACCGAAGGGGTAACTGAGTTACTCCAACGCATATTGTTATTCATAATCTTATAATTTTTAAACGTTTCTGATATCACGTATACATTTTAACGTTTCACGTTTTCACGTTTTTATTTATATTAAATATCTTGTTAGGAAAACCTCTCTTATTTGTCCTGTAGTCAATTCACGCCTTGAATTTGTACTCGGGGGTATTACTTTACCCCCATTGTTATTGGACGATCAGGATTTAATAATGAGATTTGAGATTATGTTATCAGCGGAAGAAGGGAGGTGATGTTGTGGACACCTCTATGAAGTGATATTATAGTACTTGTACTTTAGTATGTGAACATGTCGAAGGATTACAGTCTTGAAAGATTTGAATAGTTATTAAGTATTCACAACCCAGACAATTTTTGTGAATGTTTTATTAGAGCCATGAATATATTGTCGAGGTTAATGACAAATTTGACGATATTATTTCTGCTGAAGACGAGAGAAACGTGAATGATGACACATACATATGTTCACAAACTGTAGCAGAGTGGAAGAGACAATTGGAATAGTACAATGTGTTCTAAAAGTGGCATAATTTGTCATTCGAGACTATTTCGTCGTGGACGAAGACCCGCATGTAAAATATATTGTTAAAATAGTTAATAATTTTAATATATAAAAATAATGTTTAATCTGCATAACCAAAGAATATTACATTTGCAGTAAAAATATTAAAATTATATTGAATTTTCCCTGGGGAACGTCGTTACCCCCTTGGTATTCGACGTGTGCAAAATACCTCTGTAGTCCAAGGGTTAAATATATAAAATCGTTCAACTACATTGCAACCTATTCTGGGGACTGCTATTGTCTCCCCCCCTGGCGTTCTTCGGATTTGAGAACGTCATTGGTTCGTGATTGTAAAATATTCATTCATTGATTGATGATTCCGGGTGCGTCAATTGATAAGTTCATTAGCCCCGTAAGTGTAGGGCACGAATTTTTTCACGGGGCAGTATCGCAGGGCTCCCAGATTAAAAGATGCACTACACTTACGGGACTAATAGCAATAGCATTTGATGTGCACAGAAATATCAAATAACAATTAGTCAACTATAATGTTGTAAAGAAAGAAAATTGAAACAAATTTAGTATATAATTTTTAATATTTCTTACTATAATAATATTAATAATAATAATAATAATAATAATAATAATAATAATCATCATCATCATCAAAATTTGAGTCCGGCGTCTTTCCATTCTCTGTTTACAGTAAGTTAAAAAGAACGAACACATTTTTCCGGGAAAAAGATACTAATAAATTTACCTGGGCAGCAAGAGGAACACCTATCCTTAATAAATATATTATTCTAAATAGGAAAACAAAACTAATTCAATAATGATGTACTACATGCTTTCACAGGAGAAGAAACCAATTCTGACCATTTTATGGTACGAGCAATAGTGACTATGATGGTTCCGTGGAAAAGAAGGAGTAGAAAAGGAAATGTTCAGGAGAAATGGGTAACATGTAAAGTAAACTTATTAAAAGATGAGAGTATAACATACTTATATAAAACCTATATTCACATCATTTAATGATAAATTTATCAAGCATTGCAATAGAAGAAGAATAGGCAAATATAAAAACATCTGTAGAGACGGCAGCAGAATTTGTCTGTAGCCCTTGGCTATAGGTATAAAAACTATAGAAGAAGCACCGAACTCTGGACAGAGGATCTCGAAGAAGCTGTAAAAGAAAAGAAGAATGCCTACAAGAAATTGCTCCAAACTTCCTCACAAGAAAACAAAGGGCGGCGGAATAAGATAGGCAAAAGTATTTCTGAGGATAAAATTGTTTAATTATAAAAGTCGTAATTGAAGTGTAAAAGCTAGTTTAAATCAATTTAAATCAATTATTCAGCTAAAAACGTGTTTTTGCTCCTTTCAATTTTTCAACCACATCACGCTAACGAACATTAATTTCAATCATCGCTGCAATGTTAATAAAGATATTTAGAGATTTTTTTCAGAAGTTTATATCCGATTTTTACCCTTACAATCGACAAAAAAGGGAAAAATAAAAAAAGTTCCTTCGTTTTTTAAGAAAATCTCATGTTCTGATGCGGATCAAAAAAAGGGCTAAACACAATTTTTAGCCCGGTAAATTCTATACACTTTTCGGAAATTAGTACCTTTAATCATATAATTTGCTCCCGACAGCTCAATATAAATAAAACAATAATTTCATTTTTACTTATTTTCTTAAAATTAGGTTTTGCGTCATTAATCTTCGTAGTTTTTTTATGTGTATTTGAAATGATAAATAATTAAAAACAAAATTGTAAGAATAATATTATAACTTAAAGTGAATTGAAAATTGAAGAAATTAATTCTTTTAGCCACGCGTGTTTTTATATCGTGTTTGAATTAAAAACAATATATCGTGTAATACGTTATTTACAGGGAAAAATCTTAAAAACATGGGGTTGTATAATATTGATATCGTACGGCAAAACTTGCATTAATATTAGTTTATGCAATTAATTCATGATGTTGAGCTTTATTGCACGATGTTAAGCTTTATTGCATTAATTCATTATGTTAATCGTTATTAAAAACGAGCAACGTTAGGGGCGAGTTTTGAAATTTGTACTATTGGAATAAAGCAATGCTATTTTACGCTATTTTTTTAACAGCATTATGAATTTATAATAGAATGAAACTTAATTTTGTGAAACAAGTTTCTTGTGGCATTTCGGGAATTTGACAATTGTGCGAGAAAACCGTGGTCCGCAGTT
Organism: Acheta domesticus; assembly: GCA_031308135.1. NCBI lineage: Eukaryota > Metazoa > Arthropoda > Insecta > Orthoptera > Gryllidae > Acheta > Acheta domesticus. Next base: position 28,983,759 of record JAHLJT010005437.1, on the reverse strand, counting down.
GTGTTTGCCGCTACCTGCCCACGATTCTCTCACTGCGATTGACTGAATGTGTGATGACGCAATCATTCGTGTCGTAAAATACTAATGCATCATCATTTCTGCCATGCAACGCCCTTTTACGAATATTTTCTTGCTTTATAATGCTGATATACAAAATCGTATTTGTGCAACTACTGCTAATTAAAACCTACTAATTCTATACGTTCGTGCATGTGTTACACAATTAATAAAAATGTATGTACAAATTTTAAAAAAATATAAATATTTTCTTAGAACGTGAGAAAGTGTTTTTGCGTAAGTTAAAAACCGTATTTAAACCGGTTCTGACTTATTCTCAAAGCTATAAACTCTGTTTTTCTCTACTCTGTGGATTTTTAATACGTACTAAACAACACAGTCAACATTTCCTTTCGTGTAAGCTCAAGCTAAATCCTTTATGCAACCAAAAACGAGATTTCGTTGTCCGTATAAAATTCCAACTTATCTGCGGAGAAATACGGAGGCAAAGGAACTCCGTTGCGAAAGCAATAGTATAAGTGCTTTGAATTATTCATTAATTTACCCATATTCTCTCTGATCTAAAAATAAACTAATTCGTTCTTTTCTTTGAACTCTCGAGAGGTTTTCGCGTGGAGTGTTAGACCGACTCCCGGAGTGGAATCACATCAGCCGTAGAGGGCGCGTTTGAATAACCACTCAATATTCTTCCAATGTAAATGTACGACTGCCAAGACAAACTTACCCGCTTTCGGGCGTGAGGGAGTTTTTTCTTCGAGAGAGAAAAATCGACAGCTCTCGGTGAATAAAGCGAGGTACTGTGGTGGTGGTGACGTTGTAAGGCTGTAGGTTAAAAAGAGAAGGAAGAGATGAAGATAGATGACGTTAATAGTACAATATTGTTCTTGTACTACAATAATGGCACAACTCAAAAAAATCAAAATATCCTTTTGAAAATTCTAAAGCTATGAGTTCATTCAAATAGGAGAATACCAATTTTGAAGAAAACCAACTGAACAGTTTAGGCGCTAGCATTGACCACAGACGGACAGACAGATAAACCGACGTTTTGCAGTCAATCGCTTTTTCGGGGTCAAGAACCAAAAAAACATTTATCCTTCCTACACCACGTAATAGAGGATATTTTCCCTAAATTTAGAAAAAGGATTAACGCACTTTTTCGTTACCAGAGCTCGGCAATAAGAATTTTTCCGGCGAAAATTGGCCATTTTCCGGCGCACGATTACATAACTTTCTTCTCTTACGAAGAACTTCGTTAGGCGAGAAAGTAAAACAGGTGTTGATATAAATGGGTTTAATGTTTTCACCTTGTACTGAAATGCATTCACGCTTAAGCCATTTGTTAGTGGAATCATGTACTGTTAGATATACTGTTGTTGCAGATGGAAAGTAGGCCAATCTGCACTTCTGGAGAGTGCATTAACTGAAAATTCGTATTTTTTGAGTTGTGCCACAACTGCGAGATTTATGTCATTTATTTTGTCCTTATCAGAGCTGTAAGGTTATAAACTAAGCAAATTACACATTGTTATGGTTCCCGTGCACCATGTGTCAATATCCCACATTATGAAAAATTAGGACTCACTGTGTTTAACATTATGCAAGAACTACACGACATACAATACAAAGGGATCAAAAATCACTTCATATGTTAATAGTACAAGGTTGTACATTGTTTCTATAAAAAAATATGAACAATCTGCAGTAAGCGTTAAAGATAAATATAAATATTTATGGTAAAAGCTTCTATTACTCAAAGGTATTTATTTGAAATGTATTCGTTGGATTGCCATAGAGACCAGACGTATACTTACTCTCATCTATTGTTTACGTTTTCTACTTGCTTGAAAGCAAAACGGACACGTCACAGAAATTTTTATTGTTGGACAAACGTCAGTTCGTCTAATTCACATTTTCGAATAATGTAATAAATACACTAATGGTATAAGCGACAAGGATATGATCTTACTGCAGTAACAAGGATACCACGTATTTTTTTATACCACAAAAGAATTTCGCTAACTTTCTAATAAAAAATATTTTCTTCAATAAATATTTTAAATTGATAATTAAAACATAAATAAACACAAACAATAACAACATTAAATTAGAAAACTAGCTGAAAGAACTACAAATAAAACTAGTGGTGCTAAAACATCACGTTCGTTCTCGCTCGTATTTTCACGCAAAATTACGCGAAAAGTACTGATATTTTCGAAAACTTTTACACGGTCTTATTTAAAAATCTATTTTTAAGAAACAGATTCATTAAGGGAAGAAAGAGCTATCTTGATATTTTAGCTAGAATACAAAAAATTTTGAACGTTTGCAATTTTCGAAAAATCAGTGTTTTCAACGAACATGAGATCGACACGATTCTCTTAAACGTCCTCCACACTATCAAACAACAAAATTTAATCATAAACGATGGAGCCTTTTGGTTTTGAAAATTTGGATGTCCCAGAGGATTCATGTAAAGTGCCCCCCTTTTTTCTTTTTTTTTCTTTTTTTTTCCTGAAGGTAGATACATAGATAGTTATTTAAACTTTACATATGTAATTTTGATGCTTACTCACTAACTTATTCTAAGCTTACATACTATACAAGGGGGAGGTGTCCCATTATGGGTCCTCTAATCGGGTTCTATGTTGGCGAATTTTATTTGGAAAACATGGAATGGGTATTTATTTTGGATTCTTGTTCTATGGATTGGGTTTTTTTGCTAGTCTAAATTCGGAGAGTGCTGGGATATGATGGATGTTATGATAGAAATTTGTAGCAAGGTATGTGATGTGATGATCTAATGATTCTAAATTGAATTCCTTGTGAAGCTGTTTATTAGAAATGAACCATGAGGCGTTAGTGATGGTTCTCAGAAATTGATTTTGGATGATTTGGAGTTTGCGAATATTGGTCTTGGCGGCATTGATCCATATGAGACAGGCGTAAGTAATTGTGGGTCTTATTACGGATTTATATAATGCTATGGCAGTGTTGTATTGTAGTGAGCTGTGTCTGTTTATTATGGGTTTTAGCTGATGGAGTTTTGCCTTGGTCTGTAATATTCTTGATTCAATGTGATCGCGCCAGTTTAATTTTGTATCGAGATGTAATCCTAAATATTTAACTGATTTGTTGGGAGGGTACCATTCTATAGAGATGTTGTTGATTGTTAGAGGAGTGGGGGGAGTATACGGTCTGAGTGAGAATATTTTTGCTGCTGTTTTGGTGGGGTTTAACTGAATTTTGTATTTCGCGGCCCAGCTATCAAGTGTGTGCAAGTATAATTGGGTTTTTGCTCTTAAGTCTGCTAATGAATTGCCAGAAATGTACAGTGCTGTGTCATCTGCGAACTGAGCTAAATGAATGTTTTTCGATTTAGGGATGTCTGCTACATAAAGATTAAACAGAGTTGGTGATAACGGGGATCCTTGAAGTAATCCTGCTTTAATACATCTGGGGTTGGAGAGGTGGCTATTGACATTGACGGAGAAAGTTCTGTTACTTAAGAAATTCATGATAATGGTGTGAAGGTAGTGAGGTGTGCCTATTTGGGTGAGTTTGTAACTGAGTGCTTGGTGCCATGTGCGGTCAAATGCCTGTGCTATTCTAAAAAGAGCGCTATGGTATAATGTTTTGATTGGAAGGCTGTGTAGATATGTTCAGTTAGTCTCAGCAATTGGTGTTGTGTAGATATTTTCTCAGTGAAACCGAATTGTACTTTGGGAATTGAGTTGGTTACATTCAGGTGTTTTTTTAGTCTAGTTAGAATTAATTTTTCGAAAATTTTTGAGAAGGTAGTAAGCGAACTGATAGGGCGGTAACTATTTATCTCTGTTGCGTTCTTTTTTGGTTTAGCTATGGGGATTACTATTGCATGTTTCCATGATTGGGGGAAATAACCAGTTCTGAAGCTAAAGTTGTATATATTATTTAAGTACGCTATTGCAGATATGGGTAGGTTTTTAATTGCCACATTGGTGATATTATCATGTCCTGGTGCTTTTTTGCTAGGAAGGGTTTTAATAATTTTATTAATTTCTGTGGGAGAGGCGAACTGTATATTATGGTGTGGTCCGTAAGGGTATGTTGTGTTACTTTGGATGATTTTGTTATGTTCAGGGTGGAAGTTGGTGTTATTAACTACAAACGTTGTTTCGAAATATTTGGCGAGTTCTTCTGCTTTGTGAAATGATGTGAGAGCTTTACCGGTCGTTGTATTTAGCGGGGGTATTTGGTTTTTTTTTCTTTAATATTTTTCTGGTGAATTGCCATATAGAGTTATTGCTAATACATAATGAATTTATAAATTCAAGGAATTGCTTATTGTTATCAGTTTTTATTAGTCTTTTAACAACGTTGATGATTATATTAAGTTCTTTTTTTATTTCCGGTGTTCTGAGTTTAAACCATAGTCTTTTTGTTTTGTTTTTAACTTTTATTGCGTGTAATAAGTCGGGAGGCAGATTATTGTATTTACTTTTAGTTTTGTTGTCTGTAGTGGGATATTGTGCTTCTAAAATAGATTTGTTGACTAGGTCAATTAATGTTGTTATTGCCTGGTCTATTTCGAGTGGATTTTTTAGAATTTTTATTCTGGGTATTGTTTGTTTGATTGTCTCTGTGTACTTTTTCCAGTTTATTTTACGTGCGTTGGATATTGGTCTTGGGGTGTGTTGTGGTGTTAGTTTTTGTGATGAGACAAGTACGGGTATGTGATCAGAATCTAATTCAAATATTACTGATGTGTAAAAGTTATTGTTGGTGTTGGTTATGCCAATGTCTAGTATGTCAGGGTTGCATTTGCGATCTAACGGAAGAAACGTCGGTTCACTGGGCGATATGATTTTAAGATTATGATAGTTTATTATTTGTGTTAATACTTTTCCATCTCGATTTGTGTTTCGGCATCCCCAATTTGGGTGTTTAGCGTTGATATCTCCTAAAAGTAAAACGTTTTCTCTTGGATCGAATAGATTTTGTATATTAGTGTTGGCTATTTTAGTAGTGGGAGATTTGTAAGCAGATATTATTTTCCAAACGGTATTATTAAAGTTAACTTCAATTGCTACGGTTTCTAACCCTGGTGTTTTTGGGAGTATTGTTAAATTGTGTATGTAATTCGATTTTATTGCTATAAGAACTCCACCTCCCTTGGTTTCTTGCCTGTCTGTCCTGTATATTGTGTAATTAGGAATAAATAGTTTGTTGTTTTTATGTAAGTGTGTTTCGGTAATACTTGCTATGTCTATATTATGGTGATGTAGAAAGTGAATTAGTTCAGTTTTTTTATTTGTGATAGAGTTGGCGTTCCAGTTTAGTAAGACCAATTTGTTATTGTTAATATTACTGTTAATATTATTATTGTTATTAATAATATTATTATTACTATTATTTGCCATGGTTGTTCAAGTACTCCGCTACCGAACTTTGAATGGTACTAATGATTGACGGTATTAATGAATTTATGAAATTGATGATACAAGTTGTGATGGAATTAATGATTGTGGAGAGGATAGGATTATTTGATTGAGCATCAGGTATGCGGGATCTATGATTATTTCCGTTCCGGATATTTGGTCGAGGTGGTGGGGGGCAACGATTTATTTCGGAAATGTGAGTGAAAGTTTCTGGTGGGAGGGTCTGCGGTAAGTCTGGGAATTGGATTTGTGATTGATTGGGAGGGGGTGGAGGGGTCGAGGTGTTGACAATATTTCTATTGCTTTTGTTTACACTAGCTTTGTTTTTTCTGTCTATTACGTCCTTGTAGTAACTACACATTGGGTTTCTTACATCGGCCTTGTGACCGCCAAAACAGTTTGCGCACACAGGGTTTTCATTTTTCTTTTGACACAGCACAGAATAGTGGTTACAGGCACAAAATGCACATTTGATTGGGTAGTTACAGTTATTTTTAGTATGTCCGTAGTCCAAGCACCGTTGACATTGAATGGGACCGTTGTGTTTTTTTTCCGCTTTTCAGTAGTTACTCGATGGTTGCATATTTGGTCTATTTGCAGTATAGTTTCAAGTGTTTCCGCGCCGTTGAATTCGGCTGCGACCACTGGTATTGGTGTTCCTTCTTTATGAAGTCTGGTGATATTTAACAATGAAGGATGGCGATGTTTTAGGTCAGCAAATATATCCTGTTCAGTTAATGATTGATGTAGATTTTTGAACACGACGGAAAACTTTTTGTTGGCAGGGTCCTTGTAAGAGCGAAATTTTCGTTGTGTTTGTATAAGATAGTTAATTATTTTCCGAAAGTCTGTAGAGTTGTTTGCACTGATTTTTATTTTACTGTTCTTTATATCTGTTACGAAATTATTGGTAACATTGGTTTTGAGTTCTATTATAAAGTGTTTGAGATTAGTTATTTCTGCTACATATATAGGTGGAATTTTTTCTGTTATTGTTTGACGGACGGTCGAAGTTATCTTCGCGTATTCAAAACGTTTTTCCTCTAGTTTTTCGAGTTCACTGAATCTATTTTGCGTAATAACTCCGTAGCTGTATTCTGTATTAATATTTGCACTGGAATCGGAATTGAATCTTTTGGGATTTTGAGAGTTTATATTGTCACTGACTAACCTCTTTTTTGGATTACTTCCATCTTGATTCAGAAGTTGCTGCGTGTTAAGGCCTTGCAGAGCTGGGTTGTTAGCCGCCGCGCTGTCCTCGATCCGTTCCTGGTTCGAGGCTGGGTCGGCGGTGTCGTCCATATTTTTTTCTGATGAGGTGTTTTGTTGCACACAATTCACGGCACTGTTGATATCATCGGTGAAATCAGAATTGATGAGAGATTGTAAGGCCTGGTTTATTGCCCGGCCTGTTGATGGGTCAACATCGTACGCCATTCACTACCACTGTAGGTTCGCACTGCTCTGCTCGCACTAAACGTACACGACTGTTCACGATCGCTGATAAATGAGAACTGAAAGTGCCCCCCTGAAATTGAAATATAGGTTTCAAATTCAAGGGGCCGCGATATCAGCCAGATCGATTGAGGATTATCAGTTATGGAGGCAGAGAGACGGACAAACGTTTTGTCGCCATTCGATTTCTCGCTATCAAAGACCTACAAAACATGGATTCTGGCTACACCACGAGGTAGAGGATTTTTTCTAAATTTAGCTATTAGATTTATCCACTTTTTCATTACCAGGACCCTGTAAAAAGAGATTTTCTGCCTAAATGTCGTTTTTTTACAGCTTTGTTGCAGCATTACAAAACTTTCTCTATACTCCGCTCAGAGAAAGTAAAAGTTATCATTTTTAATCTTTTACAAGAAAGCGTAGGACGTCTACCATGGCCATGTTGAACATGTACTGAACATATTTTCAGAACATTCTGGAATCTTCTGATATTATAATTTTAAAAAAATATCATTGTTTTGTTACATTTTGTAGCATTTTACTATCCTTTGGCTGTTGAGCATCCATATCTTAGTGTCGAGAAGATATGGTCTACAATTGCTTAAATCTCAAATTAATTAACTAAATACATGTTTTTGCGCTTCAATAACTTCAGTAATTCTGTTACTACGTATTTTGAAACCTACAAAAGAACTTTCAATAACTTTTCAATTAAAATAATAACAATGCTGAATTCATGTCACACGCGTCCAATGACGTAGAAACCTCCAACGTTCTTCATTCTTCCCACGAAACACTATAGTTTGCGTATTGTTTACGATCTTGCGTTTCCTGATTGGTCAATTTTCAACGCGGCGGTTTTGACTTTCCTTTACCGGCAAAGGTGACTCAGGACATCAGCTGATGTCACTGCGATGGCTCTGACCGGGAGGTCCTGGGCTTCGAGTTCCGACGGTGCAGCATTTTCCACATTAGATAGCTAGGTTGTATTCAGCCGCTGTGTGGAGGGGAATTCTAGTGGCCGGCTGCTTTGGTCGAAAGTTTTCCGTGGTTTCTCCGATCAATACCGAGTGAATGCCGGAGCACTATATAAGAAACGGACCAAGGACCGCGCGCGATCTTTCCTTCCTCTCTCTTGTTCTTCCCTCACCCCTTACATACTTCCTCCCCTTACACACACCTTTCCTCACTTACACACACACTCATATGCACTCTCAAACTTATCTTGATACCAGCCGGGGCTTTGCGGCTGGAGCGTTGACCAGATTGTTGGCGATACCTAGAAGTAGAAAACCTCTCTAGAGGACGTCTAGTTCGGCACCAGGTCTCACCATCCAGCGGTCGAAGATCATCACCACTTCCCGTTAAGCAACACTTAAGGGAATAATGATCTTGGCAGTTGACGCGCACGGAATGACTGATCAATTAATCAATCGACTTTCATTAACTCTATGCTAAGATGCATACATTAATATTAAAAGCGAACCTTCTAGACTGTGGTGTCATGTATCATCTTTTTTCACACATTTATTTCATAGCTTCATTCTCAGTGGCGCACCCAAGGAGTGGAGCTCATGTGGTTTCAGCCCCCTTCCCACGGGGCCAATATTAAACTAGTGGTGCCACAGAATGACACAGACTTTCCCGTATTAGTTTTATATTTCCTTGGGCTTGAGCTAGCTATTTCGAATTGCCACGTACTCGTGCCAATTTGTAATCTATCACCGCACAAAGTACATTTTTTGACATTTTCTTAATTTTTCGGTTTCCTAATGGTAGAACGGAAATATTATTTTAGAATATTAAAGAAAACTAAAACCTCGTCCTAAATGACAATTTTCGTTCATTAATTTGGAGCCGTTTGAAAGTAAATGGCATTTAAGCTCTACTAAAAATGCGAAAATTGAAGCTCTTCTTCAAAGAACGTTTTCGAGTTTTCGAAAAACTTCATTTGAAGTTATTTGAATCCTGTTAACTCGCAAATACAATAGTGTTTACGAATTGCTGGTAATGTGCATATTAAAGATGTAAGAGATCTTTCAGGAGAAATATATATGTGTAATTTTTACAAAAACAAAAAAAATACCTCAAATTGAACTTTATGTCTTATTAAAGAACATAATTAGCACTATCCGTTCGAAAAATTTGATGAAACAATTTGGAAACATTTATGAGAAAATGTTGCTTCAACGTAACTGAAAATGCGGAATTTTGAGCTAGTTTTCATCTGGGACCGAATACCGAAATAATAGCGGTAAAGGTATTTATACCGATATCGAAATACCTTTACCTCTATTATACCTTTATTCAAAATACCTTAAAAAATACCGGTATAAGACGTCAACTACCGGTATTTTTAGAGATACCTCTAACTAACCTCTAAATAGAGGTATTTTACCGGTATTTTCTAATGAAAATACCGGTATTCGAGGGCGGGGACGCGAACGCGCGTGTGGGGGCAAAAACGCGCGTGTGTGGGGAACGAACGCGCGTGTGTTGGGCGCGAACGCGCGCCTTAGAGCATGAACGCGCGTGTGCGAGCGCGAACGCGCGTGTGGGATCGCGCGAGCCTGTAAGGGCGTGAATGCGCGTGTGGAGGGGGGCAAACGCGCGCGTGGGGTTGCGCGTGGGGGAGTGAACGCGCGCGTGGTGGTGCGAACGCGCATGTGGGGGGCAAACGTGCGTGTGGGGGGCGAACGCGCGTGTTTGGGCGCGAAAGCGCGTGTGGGAGCGCGAACGTGACACTTTTTCCATTGAAAATACCGGTATAATACCGGTATAACCTTTATGGACGTCCATACCGGTATCGACGTCCTATAAAGGTATTTTACCGGTATAGAAGAATATAGGTATTTTATACCGGTATTTTACCGGTATTTTTACAGGTATTCAATACCTTTTCGGTCCCTGGTTTTCATCGGAAACGGTTGAGTTTTCGAGAAACACTACTTAACAATATTTAAAGCAGATGTACTCATAAGTATATTAATGTAAAGAAATTGCCGTTAATGTAAATATTAACGACGTGAGGGACAAGTAAAAAAAACATTTTTGTAATTTTTGAAAAAAACAAAAGAAAAGAGCAAAATGGAGTTTATGTCATCTCATAGAGTACATTAAGCACTATCCTCGCCAAAGGTTTAAAGAAAACATTTGAAGCCGTTTTTTGAAAAAATCTTATTTTTGTGATTTTTAAAATTGCACATATTGCATGCAATATTGCACGAAAACTACTATAAATTTCAAAAAATGTACATAACCTTAATGAAAGAACTCTATCTTGAATTTTGTACTTGTAGAAAGACGGCGAAAAAATTTCAAACTTTTGTAATTTTCGAAAATTCAAAGTTAAACTTGTAGACCAAATTGAAAACTTGTTTCTGATTGTCAATATATAGCTGTTAATCAAACTTATCCAATTTTATTGTCATAAATAAAATTGGATAAGTTTTATTAACAATTAAAATTGAGAGTTAACCGATAATATAAGACCTATGCCACCTTTGTAAATGTATTTTACTCTATTCTTTAAAAAAATTTAAAGAATAAATTTGGAGTCATTTTTGAGAAATTTTTGAAAATGTGCAGAGGCTTCACGTAAAGTACCCAAAAATTTTAAAGAAAGTTTTTCAAAATCGCTGTGCCTCGATTGGAAGCAGATCGACCGAAGAAAATCCATTTTCGAAGAAAATCCATTTTCGAAGAAAATCCATTTTCGAAGAAAATCCATCTTCGAAGAAATCGTACGTATGATTTTGGCGCTAGTGTTGTTCACAGACGGACGGACGGAAGGACAGACGTTTTGGAAAGAAGCACTTTTTCTGTATGAAGGGACTCCAAAACGTGCATTTCCGTTGAAATCTATAAATCTATTTTCCGCAGCATACATAACTTTCCCTATACTGCGTATATTACTCCGTATAAACGTACGTATACGGAAAACAAAATATTAACAGTATGTTTTAATAATATATACAAGTGTCCAGAGAGAAAATGTCGAAATGTCGAAAATAAGGCAATTTGATACATATTTTGTCTAATAAACCCCTTGGATACTCCGAATGGCTGAGTTGCAATTAGCACTCCAATGTTGGTTTGAAAGTTCTTTCTAGGCAAAATTTTGCATTTCTGAAACATGTAAACATTCCAGAAACATGTAATTCTTTTATTATTTACAAAAGAAATGCAACATTTGTTCATTAAGAAAAAATTAACACAGAAGTAAAAAAGCAGTCCAATTATATAAATTGGGAGTAAAGATAGATTTATTTACATTGCCCATTTCAAATCGATTGCGATTTCTGTTTCTCTTCTACAAGAAAATTTTTTAAAAATTACTACTTACGCCTGTGGCACAACTACATTCCTCGCTTTTCTTTGTGACCGCGTGGGACGTGAAATCACTCCAATTTTTTCTCCCTTGTTGCAATTCTATCAGAAAATATATGCGTAAATATTGATAAGTGGCTGAGAACGAATTACGTAAACAACACGAGTTTTAAACGCCAGGCGTTGTTCCACTGTCATCCTCTGCCAAAAGATTAACGTAATGTTAATCACTAATTGGTGACTATGCGACTCATGGCAGAAATTTAATACTAAAGAGCATATCGTATAAAGCAATTTTTTTCGCCTCCTTTCCAGACAATGAGTGTCAGCTCCAAAATGTAGTTTGCACCTTATTTGATTTTGAGAGTAATGCAGGTCATAAATTTCAGTCACCTTCAAACCAAAGGTGTTACTATTTACCTTGTGATAATACAATTATTACACTTCTTCTAAAGCCAAATAAATGTGATTTTAATTTCTTTTTAAGAAGACACAAAAGACTGCAATTCATCGATACGTCACTGTCAACCATTTTACATAATTCTAGGTAGATACACGGAGTACCAATAAGTTATTTTTAACATGCTGTGCGCAAAATGCTGTTTCTTATGCTTGTTTTCCTTGTGCGGAACATCGCTAAGCGTGAATACCAATCATTTATAACGGTTTGCAATTGTCTCATGTCTTGACGTCTTTGTTATTTACAAACAATATTGTTACGACACTGACTCATAATCCATTTATTTTTGAAGAAGGGAGGTATTTCTAGTTATTTGATATTTAATATACATTCCTTTATTTGACGCATTGCTTTTCCTTCACGACGTATTAAACTAGTGGTGCTACAACAGCACTTACTTTCCCGTATTAGAGGAAACAGCTAAGTAGTACTGTAATATTGCACATTATGCGCTACTAACATCTTCGCTTGGAACTCACTATTTCCATTGCAGTGTTGTCAGAACTATGTGAATTCTACAACTTCGCAAAAATAGAATGCAAAAGTTTTGTAACCCTGTATTCGAAAAAGAAGCCTGATACCCTGGAAATATAGAAATGCCTTCCATTGGGCCATGATTAGGGAAGAGTATTTTAAAACCATGCAACAAATTCTCTACTCACTACAAATGGTACAGCATTTGGTGCAAAACTAAATATTTGCCTGCAAATATCAACATAAATTAGACAATTATAACTCCTTTTCATACAGCTCCATTAGTTCACAACAATGACACTAATTCACAGATATTCGCGAGCGCAAAGTGAATTCCATTGTTGCAGACCCTGCATTGTCGCTATTCTGAGAGCTATTAATTCTTTTTACTTATTTCAAATATTTCAAAATAAACAATTTCTAAAATATTAATGTGTAAGTCTATAACAAAGTTCGAAAGTAAGAAACGAAGAAAGAAATAATATACGAAATTGCACATTCTAATTTACGACGCATCCAGCTGTCCGAAGCGCAGTAAAGTACAGCGGCCTATTACGTTTGTCACAAAATTAAAGAAAAACTACTCATATTTTGAAAAAATTAAGCATGACCGTATTTATTTTATTTATTTATTTGTCAATATTCGGAATTGCCACATACTCTTTCTTGCCAGCTACCATCTATCATCGCCAAAAGTACATTTTTTTTGTCACTTTCTTAATTTTTCGGTTTCCTATTGGTAGAACAGAAACATTAATTTTAGAATATTAAAGAACACAAAAACCTATTTTCTTTTAAAAATTATGTGCCGTTTAAGAGAAAATGGCGTTTTAGCACTACTAAAAATGCGAAATTTGAAGCTCATTTTCACAGAAAATTTTTGAGTTTTCAAAATACTTTATTTGAAGTTATTTGAAGCACTTACACTCACAAATATAATCATCTTTACAAATTGCGGATAATGTGCATATTAAAGATGTGAGAGATCTTTCAAAAAATTTACATTTGTATAATTTTTGAAAAAAACGAAAAAAAACTCAAAATAAACTTCACGCTATACTAATGAGTGTAATTAGCACTATCCGTTACAAAAGTTTCAAGAAAAAAAAATTGCAGCCATATACGAGAAAATGACGTTTGAGCATTTCTGAAAATGCCGAAATTTGAGCTACTTTTCATAGAAAACGGTAGTGTTTTCGAGAAACTTTACTTGACATTATTTAAAGCATATATACTCGTAAATATAATAATGTAAAAAATCGCCGATAATGTAAATATTAACGACGTGAGAGACAAGTAAAAAAATTTACATTTTGGTAATTTTTGAAAAAACCAACCGATAGACCAAAATGGCTTTTATGTCATTGATAGAGAACATTTACCACTATCCCTACCAAAAGTTTAAAGAAAAAATGTGGAGCATTGAGAAAATTTTGTTTTTGTAATTTTTTAAAATTGCACATATTGCACGCAATATTGCACGAAAACTACCAAAATTGTGAAAAACATTTACATGACCTTTATTAAAGAACTCAATATGCAGAACAAATTTTATTTGAAGAAAAAAATCTCTATCTTCAATTTTGTAGTTGGAGAAAGACGCCGAAATAAATTCAAACTTTCTCAATTTTCGAAAATTCAGAGCTGTACGTGAAAATCGGACCTATGCCATGTTAAAAAGTGTATTTTCCTCTATTCATACAAGAAATTTAAAGAAAAAATTTGGAGCCGTTTTTGAGAAAATGTTGAAAATGCCCGGGGGGCTTCATATAAAGTACCCCCAAATTTTAAAGAATGTTTTTCAAAATCACAAAGCTTCGACTAGGATCAGATCGATTGGGATATATCAATTTTGAAGAAAATCGACCGAACGGTTTAGGCGCTAGCGTTGACCACAGACGGACAGACGAACAGACGGACAGACGGACAGACGGAGAGACGGACAGACGGACAGACGGACAGAAGGACAGACGGACAGACGGACAGACGGACAGACGGACGAAATGCCGTCAATCGATTTTTAAGTATAAAGAAGCAACAAATCATGGATTTTGACCACACCACGTGTTAGGGGATTTTTTTTCTTAATTTAGCAACTGGTTTTATCCACTTATTCGTTTTCACGGCCCGGTAATGAATTTTTTTCCGCCGAAAATTGGCCATTTTTTCGCGCAGCATTACATAACTTTCCCTATACTACGTATATCACTCCGTGTATACGTACGTATACGGGAAAGTAAAAATAGACGGCGCAACACGGGCGCGAGGCTATTCCCGCAGTCGTTTTTTTTCCCAAACACGACTCGTGCGTGAATCACCTGGCTGGCTTCCTTGTTACGTAAATTTCTATTGCGTGTGTTCACCTAATTATTATCGTTTTAGGTGTGCTAATTCCAAAATTAGCAGTTTTGAGTATCTGAAAATGATGCAGTAAGTAAGAATGAGAAAGTATTCGGACGACAAAAAAAGTTGCACACCTTTGGAAACATATTTCTACAAAAGTTGCACACCTTTGGTAAAATATTTCTACATTGTGATCCATTCCACTAACGCACGTTGACCTTGAGCTTTTGTCAATCTCGCGATGTAAAATTTGAAAACATTGGATGGCTATTTCTATGATTACGATACTAGTTCATTTCCATCACGTGACTCAATCGGGACAATGTGAGGGTCATTCCATATTAAATCAACACAGTCATTTTACCTCACCACTTTAGATTCAGATGAAATTAGACACATAGGTAGTATGAATGGAGAATAAGAAAACTACAAATTTTGAGTAAAATATTTCCATCCGTTTCTGAAATACAGTCATGTAAAATTTTGCAAAATTGGGTTCCCGAAAAATTTTAAATTGATGTAGAACCTCACCAAATTGAAATAGAGAGCTGGAACAGGTGTCATTTCGCAACTTTCTTTATGGCCTTTTATAAGATATACAACTCAATAGGGGATGCGTTCAAAAAGTTTTTCAAGTTTGAATTTAAAATTTTGATTTTGAGTTTTTTCAAAATGCTCATCTTCAAAAAAATTGACAAAAGTCTAAAATAATCCTTGTATATTTCCAAACAGATGGTGCAAGTTTAAAAATTGGACTGCAATGGGTTCATATGGTAATCTTTATTTAAAATGCACAATATTTACTTACTCTAGATTTTACTGATTTAAGATGCATTTTATTTCAAATTATAAGATCTAATATACACAAATTATTAATTTACTGATTTTTATTGGAGAGTGTGTTATGTTTTATTGTTGTGATTATTATCATTATTATTATTATACCAGTACATCACGACTAAAGATGTTATGAGTCGGCTGAATATAAAATCTACTCCAGGTTGCAACCAGCTACCTAAGGTTCTGTTCCAAATAAAGCGATTTCTTGCACTTCCCAGTCTTTTGAATTACCTGTGAGTTTAGACAAGTTCTTACTCAAATTTTGAGGAACAATGCCCAGAACTCCGATAACTATCGGGACGACCTGTGCTTTTACGCCCCACATTCGGCTGATCTCGATTTCCAAACTTTTGTATGTACGACGTTTCTCTGCCCTTAATATTATTATTATTATTATTATTATTATCATTATTAGACCGCGGAACTTCATGCAATTGCATATTTTTACTGACTGTGCATATCGAAAGGAAATGTATATAACTTTACCTATCACCAAAAATGAAACAAATCTACCCTATTTTTATTTTGAATGTGTGCAATGTTTTAGTTTAAATGCGTATTTTAATATAAGCGGTATATTTTAGTCCATATATTCCAGGTTTTTGTGAAGAAGTGGATCGAATTCAGATCTTTTCCGGTATTTCTCTTTTAACTGAGAAGTGGCTTTCTTCTGACAACGCGGGTATGTAAATCGAACCTCCTTAGTACCCTTCGCACGGTTTCGGGATTTACTTTCTTGCCAATGCCAATTTACAACTGTGGAGTACCTTTTGGTGCATTAATACGAGGGTCCTTCTTTATTATTTTCACAACAAGATTCTCTTCTCGATCAGAAAATATTCGGACGTTCTCCTCCGGGTTGCAGTTTAGTCGCCTATTCTTTGATGCACCATGAGATTATGTCACTCATTGTGCTTTTTTCAGTAATGACATTTTGCAAAATTTTGGTCATCATTAACCCTCTGCATGATGGTAAATAATCAACTGACGCTGCTCAATGTTGGTGTTCATTCGTGAACGATTCATTTCGCTTAAATGTTTAGGCTCCCACGTATCTGGTTCAACTGAAAGGTGACCTTAATTTGTTTTATTTTTGGTGATAGGTAATGTTACATACATTTCAGTTCGATATGCACAGCCAGTAAAAATATGCAATTGCATAACATTCCGCGGTCTAATAATAATAATAATAATAACAATAAAACACAACACACTCGCCAATAAAAACACTAAATTAATAATTTGTATACTTGAGGTCTTATAATTTGAAATAAAATGCATTTTAAATCAGTAAAATCTAGAGAAAGTAAATATTGTGCATTTTAAATAAAGATTACCATATGAACACATTGCAGTCCCATTTTTATACTTGCACCATCTGTTTGGAAATATACAAGGATTATTTTAGATTTTTTCATTTTTTTTGAAGATGAGCATTTTGAAAAAACTCAAAATCAAAATTTTAAATTCAAATTTGAAAAACGTTTTGCACGCAACCCCTGTTGAGTTGTATATCTTATAAAAGGCCATAAAGAAAGTTGCGAAATGACACCTGTTCCAGCTCTCTATCTTAATTTGGTGAGGTTCTACATCAATTTAAAAATGTTCGGGAACCCAATTTTGCAAAATTTTACATGACTGTATTTCAGAAACGGGTGGAAATATTTTACTCAAAATTTGTAGTTTTCTTATTCTCCATTCATACTACCTATTTGTCAAATTTCATCTGAATCTAAAATGGTGAGGTAAAATTTTACTTAAAACTGTGTTGATTTAATATGGAATGATCCGTGATTCAATCGCGACTTGACACTTCGCGGTTCTCAGAAACCAGAGATGATCTTTCCTGACGTAATCTGTGAAAGGAGGCGTGTTCTTTCCGAAATGTAATGTAAAACATGTCGAAATGTAAAACATGGGTAGACTTTGGATGCCTCTGTTGTTCCTGTCGCTGCTGAAGGCGGTTTGTATGTCTACGCCTCAGGATCCGCAGCCGAGGTGTTCTTCTGGGAAGGAGCTAGCGCTGTCTATGTTATACTCAACAAACGGCACAGGGCACCGCGCCGTCAGCGCCAACCTGGAGCAGCCCCTGGAGAGTGCCGGATGGCTGCTGGATGTCGAAGTCAGCACCTCTGGGTGCGGAACCGATGACGTCCCACGGCGGTCGCTAACCATCTCGCTCAACGGGCCCCCGGAGGGGGGTCTTCCGGCCCCCTCGCCCGTGCCCTCCGCTCCCCGGCCCGCGCCCCCGGGCTTCCTCACGCTGCCCGGCCTGGGGCACTACCGCGCGCCGCCAGAGGCGAAGAGCTGGTACGGAGCTCGCGAACTCTGCCGGAAGGAGGGTGGGGGACTGGTGGCGCCGACGTCCCGGCGCGAGGTGGAGCTGCTCTTCCAACAATTCCTAATAAACGCCATCGGCACCACTTGGACCACTTTTTGGACCAGCGGCAATGACATCAAGGAGGAGGGCAAGTTCGTCACCGAAGAGGGGGTGCCCCTGGAGGACACAGGCTTTGCAGTCTTCTACCCAGGAAGGCCCTTGAGTTCTACCACGTACAATTGCCTTGTGATGCGACGCGACAGGTCACTAGTTGATGCAGAATGTTCCGAAAAAGTTTCATTTATCTGTAAAGTGTCTCTATGAATTTCATTTTTATCTTATTCTTGTTTAAAATACTCACTTGAAATCATTTCTATTTCATTGTCATGCAATGATGTCCGTACGAACGGAAGCGATGTATTCTAGTATATTCCTATCATTCCAGATCCTAATAATTTAACAAAGATAATTTCCACGAGCATAGGTTTGGTAAAATAAAAGAGAAAATGAGAATGTAATAATTAAAAAATGAATAAAAAGTGCAATCTCGTCTTAAGCACGAGAAATAATAAATCTTGAGCACATACTTTAACATGATTTTTTCAACATATTATATATTACGTAGATTATACCCTGTTTCATTCCTTTACTTTTAATTTTTGTTGCATATTTAGCTTATTTTTCCATATCTGACTAGAACAGATTGTGACTAAAGTGTGGGGGATGCAAGCAAACAGAGCTCAGATGAGGATTCAGCACCCAAAAACTATAAATATTTAAAAACCTCTTGCTGGGACTGGACGTTTTTGCACTGTTGTATTCCCCCTCCCATCAAATTCAAGTTATTACGTTTTGTAAAAGTATTGGTATTATGTCGGAAATATGAGCTCAAACTATCATGTTAATTATTGTGAACAGTGTTGTGTTGTATTATTCTAGAATGTTGGTATTGTAATAATATAGTGTTGTAATGGAGATCTAAATCTAAACTTGTGTATTGTTAATTGTAACTGGAGTGGTCGCTAATGACTTTGTTGTTGATGCGATCTAAAATAAATAAACTTTTAAAAAATATTTAAATGGTTTTTTGAAAACTGGTTTTTGTTTGCGTGTGTAATTAATCAATACGAAATCGACAAACAGTAAAGCGACGCATAATCTTTTAAAAATATCAGTAATTTTAGGTTAATGTTTAGTAAAATCGTCACAATTAAAGAAGAAACGAATTAAGATTTTTTCAAAATCTGATCCAAATATTTCCTTCATTTTTTCTCTCGAATAAAGCAGTTTAATGACGGTTTAGCATATACAGGATTTTCATTAAAACCTCTGAAATTTTGAAAATTGCAAATGTTACAATCTTTGTAACTTGTCGGCAGCCCCGGTGTGCCTAATCAGTGCTGGTAGTGTAAAGTAGAACAAGCGGAGCCAATTACAGATCGGGATAATATTTGTGTAATTTGGAAACAATTGTGGGTTCTATTATACCAATAATAATATATAACCGTTTGCAGTAACACACGAATAAACATGACGTTGCAACATCTATATTTTTTTATTTCCCTTCAGAGGATGTTTCCAATTTCACAATACTGGGTTGGACAAATTCAAAACTTTGATACTTCGATACTTTGATACTTATCATTTTTAGTCTCAAGGAATGTGACCATATTTAGCAAGACTTAACAACAAAACGACTTAAAACAAATCCCTAGTTTTAAGGCGCAAGGCTTGAGAATACTTGACTTATGAAGTTATCTTCCAATGATTGTGGATTTTTATGAATAAATCACAATCTTTCATGTTCCGATTGAAACAAGTTGATGATTGAGAATTGCGAATGGAAGGGAGCGGTGTTGACAGTTTGCGTACAATTGAGCACGCGTTCCCTGGACGCGAAAATAAACACTTGAAATAAATACTCATTAAAGTAACCAAATCATACAGTCGTATTGTATGGAGCTACAGTTTCTGAAGCACAAGTGTCAACCACTAACTTATTTTAATAGGACCATTGTGTGTCCGAAGAACTTTTACGACATTTACACAGTTAATCTTTTGAACAATAAAACTCGTAGTATAATGTAAAATGTGTTTTATTATTTCATACTTACTAAGGGGAATAAGTTCTATAAAAAAAATTGCGTTAAATGTCGAAAACGACAGGTTCCAATTCATAACCTTAAACATATTATACACTTCCGAAAAAATAAAATAAAACTAAACATGTAACACAAAGTGACAAATTGAGATGCACATTTATAGTTTTCTCATTTGAATTCCTCTGTATTGCTCAACATTAACTATTCAAACGATCAATAAACATGCACTATCACACGTGTAAACATAATGGAGGGGATGTAAAGTTCAAATGTAATACGCAGCAGGTTATACGAATGTTTGTGCAACACGATTTTCCTCCACAACACTGCAATGCTGAACCACTTGACAAATGGTATGAAAACCAGCTTTGAAGCTTCTTTGATCTGTATTCGAATGTCATTGTTTGACACCGAATATGATTTGTTAAATTTTAACAATTTTTTAAAAGACTGGGAATACAATATTTGTTTTCTTAGGTGAACACTTAGATTTTGAACAAAGTTCCCATTTACAAATAATAAACTTCAATACGTTTTAATTATGAATGTATTTTTAGAAGAAAAAAATAAAATAAAATGATTCCTATACCTAAAAAAAATAACGCAAACTCAAGTGATCATTGTACATGACTGCCCTATGCAACCTCTACCAAGCTTTTGCATGAACACTTCAACGTTTCCACGCTCCGTATGTCACCGAAATTTTAAAACTCGCCATTCTTTACAACATCCCATTTATATTCACGTCCCTTAGCACTTCAGTTACATGTAACCTGTCAACAAAGACTAACCTCAAAGGGCGCAAAGACCGTCTGCGGTCATTTGTTTCAATATGGCGCCTGCGCAGGGCTACCAACGGCGGCAGCGACATGTCACGAAACACTGGTTGAGCGCTGTGTAGGAGCGATATTTCACCATTTGGTTGTTTCTTCTCGCAGCGTGATAAAAAATGTGGTAATTTTCTCTTGGTCATATCAACGCGAGCAGATTCAGTAGGCCCCTCTGGACATGAATGGTCAGAGAAGAGGGAGATGAATTTGCTAGAATTTGTATAATTTGTGCGTGTTAATATTAATTGCGTAATAAATAGTGTTGTCTCTGTGTGAACACCAAAAATTGCGAGTTGCGCTGAATTTCTGCGCTGGTAAAATTGTTATGTGACCATGAAATTACCTTGGATTGTAAGAGTTACGAATATTTGACCCCAAACGTCACAGTGATAGATTACAGTTACATGTCTCCACAGTGAAGAGAAAGTTGCTTCAACAATAAAACGTTGATTAAAACTCCATTTAAACTAGTGGTGCTTCCAAAGCTCATAATTTCTCGCATTGTTCCTAAATGGTCCGCAATATTATACTACTACATAAACCAGTATTTTTGTTTCCGCTCCGATACATGATCTCAAACCCACACATTTAACTTGCTGGCATTCATGCACTACGCCACATAAGCGCGCATGGCTCGAACACGGGCAAAAGCATAAACACGTAAAAGTCCGATTGTCTAAGTAAAAAATCAACTACAAATAATTCAGGACATAGTATAAAATATTTCACAGATACATTTTTACTTTCCCGTATACCTACGTATATACGGAGTAATATACGTAGTATAGGGAAAGTTACGTAATGCTGCGCGAGAAAACGGCAAATTTTCGGCAGGAAAAAATTCATTGCCGGGCTCTGAAAAAGAACAAGGCGACAAAAACAGTTGCTAAATTAAAAACAAAATCCTCTAACACTTAAGGTTGCCAGCACCCCTGTTTGTAAGTCCTTGATACCCAAAAACCAATTGAAAGGAAAACGTCCGTCCGCCTGTCCGTCCCTCCATCTCTGAACAGCTCTAGCTCCTAAACCACTCTTAGGAATTTTCCAAATTCAAGAAAACACTGTCCATCAGGCTCTAGTCACAGCTTTGTGATTTTAAAAAAGTTTCTTCAAAATTTTGGGGTACTTTACATGGAGGCTCCCGGACATTTTCAAAATATTCTCAATAACGGTTCAAAATTTTTTCCTTAAATTTCTTGTAAGAATAGAGTAAAATACACTAATTAAGGTAGTATATGTCTAATTTTCACGGTTATCTGCGAATTTTCGAAAATATCAAAAGTTTGAATTTTTTTCGACAACTTCCTCCAAGTACAAAACTAAAGATAGAGATTTTCCCTCAAATATTTTTTTTTCTCCAATGTGAGTTCTATCCTTACGGTCATGTACTTTTTCTTGCAATGTTTAGTTGTTTTTGCGTAATATTGCGTGGAATATGTGCAATTTTAAAAAATTACTAAAACAAGATTATCTCGAAAACGGCTCAAATATTTTTTTTAAACATTTGGTAGGGATAGTATCTAATGTATTATAAGAGATGATATAAACCTACTTCTTTTGTTTTTTCAAAAACTAAAAATTAAATTTTTTGACTTGTCTCTAACGTTGTTAATATTTACAGTATCGGCGATTTGTTGACGTTATCATGTTAATGAGTACATGTGCTTTAAATATTTTTGAGTAAAGTTTCTCGAGTACTCAACCGTTTTCTGTTAAAACTAGCTCAAAATTCCGCATTTTCAGAAACTCTCATACATCACTTTCTCATAAATGTTTCCAAATATTTTCTTCAAACTTTTCGAAGAGATAGTGCTAATTACACTCTTTTTTTATATGACGCCATATACTTAACACCATTTTCTTCTAAACGGCTCCAAATTTTTCAAAGAAAACTGCCATATAGGTCGAGGTTTTACTGTTCTTTATTATTCTAAAATTAATATTTCGTTTTACTACTAGGAAAACGAAAAATTAAGAAAATGTCAAGAAAATGTAGCGTCTAGATGTCTGCGATAGATGGCTGTTGGCAAGAGTATGTGGTAAGTATTAATGACCATAGATGTTGTCCAGAAACCCAAAATCCAAAGATCAATGACCAAGGAAATGTCAAGACATTGTAGTCTGGTCTGTGACAGGTGGCAGTTGGCAAGAGTATGTGGCAAGTAGCTGATATCTAAGGAAATAGAAAACTAATGCGGGAACGTCTGTGCCATTCAGTAGCACCACTACTTTTGACATTTCCCTAATGTTTCGGTTTCCTAATTAGTCCAGAAAAGTGGTATCTGACCCAGGAAAAAATTCTGGAACTCTTTTCTGGACGGTTCTATACGTTTCTGAGGGTATAGAATTCGAATTTTAAGTTTGCCACCTTAAAAAACGTCTGCTTCTTAGAGAAAATTGCAAAAAAAATAACGTTCGCGCTTTTTTTATTTTTTTGCTGATATCTTCGAAACTATATGTTCTATCGAAAGAATTGTTATTTACAAAATTAGAGTAGATATAATTTTCTAAAAATTGCATATTTAAACTTGAAATTTGTGAAAAACAGTTTAGGTGCCAGAGCGCGCTGAAAACTGCTTACTTCTTGGGCCTCTGGCCAAAGCGGGAGAAAGGCTTGGAACGAAAAAACAAAAAAAAATCTCAAACTAATCTTTGCGTCATATAAAAGAGTACAATTAGCACTATCCGTTCTAAAAGTTTGCAGTAAAAAATTGGAATCATTTATGAGAAAATGACGTTTGAACGTTTCTGAAAATGCGCAAATTTGAGCTAGTTTTCACAGGAAACGGTTGAATTCTCGAGGCACTTTATGTGGCATTATTTAAATCACATGTACTAATAAATGTATTAATGTGAACAAATCGCCACTAATGTAAATATTACCGACGTGACAGACAAGTATACAAAATTTCATATTTGTAATTTTTGAAAAAACAAAAGAGTAGAGCAATATGGCATTAAAACATCTCATAGAGTACATTTTCCGTATCTCTACCGAAAGTTTAAGGAAAAAATTGGGTGCGGTTTTTGAGAAAATCTTGATTTTGTATTTTTTTTAAATTGCACATCTTGCACAAAATATTGCACGAAAACTACTAAAATTATCAAAAAAATGTACGTGATCTCAAATAAATCCTGACTTTGGAGAACAAATTTTATTTGGAGGAAAAATCTTAGTCTTCAATTCTATAGTTGTCGGAAGACTCCGAAAAAATTGGAACTTGAGCAATTTTGGAAAGAAAATATGAGAGAGAAAATTTCGAGAGAAATTTTCAAAAATGCCCGCAGGGCTTCATGTAAAGTACCCCCAAAATTTGAAGAATGTTATTCAAAATCGCGGCGCCTCGAGTAAAAGCAGGTCGACAGGGAATTATCCATTTTGGAAGAAATCGTACACATGGTTTAGGCGCTAGCACATGGTTTAGGCGCAGACACCGGACCGACGGACGGTCAGACGGACGGGCGGACCGACAGACGTTTTGCTTTTAATTGTCTTTTTGGTATTAAGGACTTGCAAAGCAGGGGTTCTGGCAAAACCACTTGTTAGGAGATTTTTTTTCTTAATTTAGCAACTGGATTTATCCCCTTTTTCGTTATCACGGCCCGGCAACGGTCGAAAGTTTGCTATGTTTCGTGCAGCATTACATAACTTTACATATACTACGCCGTATCTGGGAAAGTAAAAATACATTTGTGTAAAAATTAAATGATTGAAATAAAAAATGACTACCTCAAAATTAGATTTTTGTTATATTAAACAGTGCAACTAACACAACATGTCAGAAAATTTTGAAGAAAAAAATTGGAGCCATTCTTGAGAAAACAGAGTTTGGATGTTTCTAAAAATGCTCAATTTCGGCCTCATTTTCACAGAAAGCTGTTGATTTCCGGGAAACCATATAAGGTATTATTTAAAGCACATGTATTTCAATGTATTCACATTCACATGTATATAAATGCAGTAATGTGAACAAATGAGTGCTAATGTAAATATTAATGACGTGAGAGACAAATAAATAAAATTAAATTTTTTTAATTTTTGACAAAAGAAAAGAATAAAAGGATATGACATTTATGTCATAGAGTATATTTACCACTATCTTTACCAAAACTCCGGAGAAGTTTTGGTAGGGATAATGCTAGAGAAATATTTAAAAAATGGAGCCTTTTTGAAAAAAAATATTATATTGCACATATTACATGCAATATTGCTGATAAGTACTAAAATGTAAAAAAAAATAGATAATTTAAATAGAAGAACTAACCACGAAGTATTATACATGAAGGAAAAGTCTCTATTTTTAAATTTGTACATGAAGGAATACGCCAGAAATAATTTCAAACTTTTGCAATTTTCGAATATTCCGAGTTAACAGAGAAACACGAGTCTAAGCCATTTTTATAAGCGTATTTTACTCTCTTCTTTCAAAAAATGTAAAGAAAAATTTGGAGACATTTGTCAGAAAATTTTGATAATGTCCCTGGGTCTTTTTGTAAAGTATTTCCGAATTTTAGAAAAGTTTTTCAAAATCAGCGCCTCGAGTCGAGCCAGATCGGACGGGGAATATCCATTTTGGAAAAAAAATCCTACATTCCTACGTTACGCGATAGAGGTGTTAACAGACGGGCACACGGAACCTTGCAAAAAAGGAAAAAAACACATGATCGGCATCAGGTGACCAAAAAGCATATATTTCCGTTGAAATCCTGAAGTCAATTTTCCGGAGCATTATATAATATTCTTTACAGTATGTATATTTCTCCGTATGTACGTATTGTACACAGTAAAAGGAATATAATACGTGTTATCATACACACTCTTATTTATAGAACATGTACAAATTAAAATAAAATTACAGAAATTGAAATTACATTATTTAAATATTTGATAAACCTTTTTTATAAAATAAATATATATGATTCTACTGAATTAATATTTATGTCTGCTTTTTTTTCCTAAAGACTAATGAGTGCCATCGAATGTTTTCTCGATGACCGGCAAAGAATCTCTGTAACATTATTTTCGTAATGCGATAACCAATATCTCGTTAATTGGGGTTAAAGATGAATAACGTGATGCCACTGACACTTTCCACAGCTAAATATAATGTTCTCAGCACTCACGTGCACTTGTGGCAAGATCCATGGAGTTCAGACGGATGATAACCCAAAGAGATTGTTGCATGTGAGCGTGTTGTCACGCGGGACGTCTCAAGTCGTCAGCCTGCAATTCTGATTGTGTGTAAGAAAATGATACGCCCATTTTTGAAATAAACACTGTTTTTGAAAATTCATTAAGCACTTTTTGTGTAAAAAATTATAAGAAAATTGGTGGAATAAAATAATACCTATATATTATTTGAGTATACTCCTCCTGTGCGTGCGTGTGGATTTCTCGGTTCCGTCTCTCACGGTTAGACCACTTCCGGTGTACCAATCGAGACATACATGGTTCCGGTGTACCATTCGAAGTGTCTTGGTCTCTTAAGAAGGAACTAATCATTTTTTTCAGATTCGACCATATGATTCTAAGAAATTTCCAAAAACGTGTTTTTTCATGTTTTGGCTCTGCGATCTTGGTGAGTATGCCGGGAATTAAACCAACGTCACTTAAATATATCTATGTAGGTAGCATTGATTAAACTCCAGTACCAACACCGACGTAGATAAAGACGAAAAGAAAGACATAGAAGAAAATGTAGATAAAAACGTAGAGGCAGGCATTGAGGAAGACGAAGAGAAAAAGATAAACCAAGACGAAGTTGAAGAAGACGAAGATGAAGACGAAGAAGTCGATTACAAAGAAGAAAACGAAGCAGAAGATGAAGACAATGAAGATAGAGAAGACGAAAATCAAGAAGAAGGCGAAGCAGATGACGGAGAAAAAGAAAATGAAGACGAAAAAGAAGACGAAGAAGAAGACGAAGAAGCCGGCGAAGGAGAAATCAAAGAAGAAGTCGTCGAAGAAGCACAAAACGAATAAGACAAAGAACAAGGAAACGAAGAGGAAGACAAAGAAGAACAGGACGAATAAGACGAAAAAGAAGAAGACGACTTAGAAGACGAAGAAGAAGACAATGACGAAGAAGAAGAAAACGAGAAGAAGACCACCAAGACGTCGACGACGAAGAAGATATTTCTTTCATGAAAAATGAATTAAACAACCAGAATGCATATAGAGTTGCCCGGATCAGACGGCCATGGTTGCACATCTCCGAGACAAGCATAGCTGTCATCGGGCTGGTCGTTGCGTCTGGGCTGCGGGGATCAGTGTAATGTCTTCAACGAATATCAGGGAGGTGATAATTTATATATGAGAAGTCAAGGCAAATCAAGTGACCTGGACGTGCAACAAATAAATGCGTGATTGCGGTCAACGTCATATGATTTTCAAATTTATTTTTAAAATATGTGCCACGACAAATGAAAAGAAAAACCATTCCGAAATACCTCTTTACAAAGTCAATTTTATGAAACCATTACACTACCTAAGTTCATGAAAGCCAAAGGTAGAAATCGTGCTCAATATCACAAAATAATTACAAAATTTAAGTTTTAGTTCCTAACGCTGACAAAACATCTAAACTCAATAAAGAGAACAAAACATCTGAACCGAAGAAAGAAAAAAGGAAAATCAAACAACCGAAGAAAGTTTAAACCGTCAGCGAGGCCACATTCAGAAAGTGAATAGTATTATAAAATATGTAATGGCGTTTTCAGACGTATAACACCTTTCTTGTGTTTTCCTCTAAAGCTTTACATCGTTACAACACATTTATCAAACCTCTATGTCGTGAAATCAAGATATTTCTTTAGTCAAAGCTCAATAACAGAGACAAAATATACTGAATAGAGTCATTGACAGATGACAGATTGTAACCTGTATGTGTGCCACCAACAATGCATTATAACGATCAAGACAACATATTAGTTGTAATTAGCTGAATGTGATGTTGCCGAAGCTTTCAACTATCTTCGAGTATTTGATATTTCTTTTTTTTTCTTCGGTTGAGAGTTTTCTTCGTTCAGTTTAGATGGTTTGTCAGCGTTGCGAGCTAACCACTTACATTTTACCACTTACGGTTCTGGTTTTCTTCTAATTCACTTATTATTCTTCAAATTCAATGTTTCAAGGCAATTTACAAATTTACTTCAAAAAATACCCATGAAATACTTCGAATTTCTCAAATTCAAAACACGCGCGATTTTCATTTCATATTGCTCGTTTGTCGACAATTTGGATGCCATCCTTATGGAAGGAAATTATGGTGCCGTAGACTAAACTACAGTCATTATACTTCCGTAGTTTCCGCCAATATTCAAGACAATGATGTTGCATTTTGCTGTACTAGTTTCGTATTGTTGCCAACGATTCGCATTTTGCTGTTTTCTGCTTTTCATAAACTACACTGGGGTTCAATCAACACCACCTACATCAATCTAGTATTTTAGTAGTACAGGTTTAATTCTAGTGACGGCTGGTGCCGTACGAGCCAGATTTTTGCAGACACGTACGTCATTTCTAAGGCTCGGACTTTCAGATAAAAACATATTTTTCCCTTAAATCTTGAGCGATTTAAGTTCAATGGCAATTTAAAAAGCTCCAAATGGCTTTCGCCTACCGAATTGCACATCAAAAAAATAATTTAAGTAGCAGAAAAATAAATATTTTCAACAAAACAAATGTTATATATATTTCGAACAATTTTATTGGATAAATTAATATTTTGAATATTTTTAGTTTTCATGCTTTAAGAGTTTTTGGATATAGAATGAAAGACATGTGAGTTTGGAAATCAATTATTGGTCACACATCACGTTACTGTGGGACTTCCCGAGATTAAGTGGAGTGAGCCTGATTCACGAACTGTCAAAACGCCTGAGGGGCATTCTAACACTTTCGGCAATGGCCCTCTGAGCGATAACATACATTCACAACACGAGCAGCTCCCAAACTTCCTCAGATTGCACTGACGAAATATGGACTGTGATAAAGACGAAAGAGTCACCTGCAACATTACTTGCAATAATTCATTCTGTATTATTTCTGTATGACATTAATTCCCTTAGAAACTGTTGCTTTTTCAAGATGGCTTCTCAAAACAGAATCTTACTCTAAACTAAAATTCACAAGGCCTTTAAAAATTTCAGGATTTGAGGATTTTTCAGTCTCATCGTGTCACCTCAATGCCAGTTCAAAGGCCCCGCAGAGACGGACACATTTCATTAAAGTATTGAGAACATGCCTGTCATTTTCTTCTATCTTTCTCCGGTAAGCGGTGTCCAGCTGTGACGATATACCGGCATTTCCAAATAATGCGAACTTCAAAATGTTTTTTTAAGTGTACAAGCTGATAATTCATGCTTTTTTATATAAAAGCTCAAATGATTCAAATCAGTGATTCCTGATTTTGTTCAGAAATGTTCTATTAATTACCTAATAAATGACTTTTGACTGCTTGTATTCACAGTAATTCACACTCAAAACAGGTCAAAGAGAACTCGTCCACGAGCACCATGAGGCAAAGAGGCTTAGGCAACTGTGTCATCTATCTTCTTAATTCCATATACCTCGGTGGCTGAAACCCATCACGGGCTTGAGAAGTGCTGCTCTACGTGTCAGTGTTGGGAATCATTTGCAACACATTAGGGAGATTATGGGACGGAATGGGATAATACAAAGGAGAAGTTCGGCTCGTAGCCGCACGGCAGGACCAGGCGGCTGAAACCCAACTCCCTCGATGATGTCAGCTCTTGGTCGCTGGCTGGGGTCTCTCTTCGTCTGTCAGCGCTTGCAGATAAGAGGTTCATTCGAAGATAGACCACTCGCACGAAGTGATTTCTTTTTAATGTTAGTGTGTCACGGGACATTGGCCGAAAATTTCTGGTTGTTGTGCAACAGTGCCACGAACCGCCACTGTTTAATTCTCCATTTATACGCTAAATCACTTGTTTTGGAAATTTCTTAGAATCGTACGGCCGAATCTGCAACCAAATTAACAGTTCTCCTTCAGGAGACCGAGATGCGCCTAATGACACCTCGTATGTCTCGACAGGAAGTGGCCTAACCCTGAGGGACGCTACCGTATTTTCTCCACGCACGCACACGAGGAGTTTGCTCGAATACTATATAGGGATGTAGAAGGTCTTGAAAACAACGTAGTGAACAAACGACGGACGAAAATCATCCATTCTATATATTTTAAGATATTACTAAAATTTTGTGTTTGTATTAGGAAACGATTCAATTAGAGCAAGTTATACCACATCTAGAATCTCCTACCTATCATCTAAAGAAAAAATTACGACATTTAGTTTTGTAAAATATTCAAATTCCTCCGTAGTATTCAGGAGGGGAGAAGTCTAATAGATAAGTGAAAATAACGGTTAATTGCCACAGTTTTATTTTGACGAATTACATACTGTAACATCTCTCTCTAATCCATATTAATTAACATTATATTATCATCTTTCTAGCCCCGCGTTGGGCAAGCCATTTTAACGAAACTCATTAATTCCGCTTATATTAAATTACTTGACAAATTCATTTATTAACTTTCTTTATGACGGGCTGCCATTTATGACTTCCTACATTCTACTGATATTAGCAATACAATTATTTCTGTCGTTACCCTGGTATGCTCATAGATTCTCCAGATGTTGTCGTATACTGTCAATTTTACTTTCAAATTCAATCATGGGTTTCGACATACAATATTACCCGTCTTACCTGTTATATGTGGACGTGTAACTCTATACAGAATCATGATTATTGGAAGTTCTGCGGATAAAAACCTTACTATTGAACTGATGTAAACTACAATGAATTAACAGCCATTTCTCTTTAAAAAATCAAATTTAACATTTATTATGATACTTTTATACACATTTTAAGACCTCATGAATGAAGTCGTTAACTGTTCGTTTCAAGCACATAAATATAGAGAGGTTTCGAACACATAAATAGAGGTTTTTTGAGATAATGTTTATCAGCTTACTGCTAGCTTCTTGGATGTATTTCTCGGTTGATCTCCACGTGCGGCGATGTCCATGTGATGTACTCGGTACCCTATTATTGTGATTCTGACTATCGTCCAAATAAATTCCCTAAAAATCCCGTAATGTCTTCGAGTAATTGATACTTTATGTAACAATAATTTTTCTCAAAGGTATTCCGCAAAGGCCCTCCCTAGATTTCGGGTGAAAGTCCTATACGCCACTTTCAATCAACTTATTACGATTTTCCTCCTAGCAACGAAGCTATCCTGACATAAACCATCCGAAAAATACGAAGTCGGTTTAACATAAATAACACTTTTATACTTTTGGCCCTACACAGTGTGATCCTTTACTAATAACACCAGATGATACTGAAAACTAACATTATTATTATACTACATCTCGGCTGAAGATGTTAAAGTCGGCTGAAAACAAAATCTACTCCAGGTTGCAACTAGCTACCTAATCTAGGGACTGTTGGTGCCTCTACAATACTTTGCGCAAAAGGTGGGCTGTTCCAAATTAAGCAATTTCTTGCACTTCCCTGTCTTTTGAATTACCTGGAAATTTTCACGGGTTCTTACACAAAAAAAATTGTGAAACAAATTCCAGAGCTCCGATGACTATCGGGACGACCTGTGCTTTTACGACCCACATTTGGCTGATCTCAATTTCCAAACCCTTGTATTTAAGACGTTTCTCTGCCTCCTCGGTAACGACGTTTTGATCGCAAGGTACAGCTACATCGATAAGTAGACACGATTTTTTTCCAAATCCCGGATAACTATATCCGGTTTGTTTGCCGCTATCGTGCGATCAGTTTGAATTTGTTGGTCGTACAATATCGTACACAATCCAACAGACGTCACCGGTTTTGGTGAGTGTTTGCACTACTTGGGGCATGTTGCTTGAAACTTGGAGGGTGGTGCAGATATGCCAGTGGAGGTAGCTACACACCCTGTCGTGTCTTTTTAAGTATTCGGTCTTTGCTAGGATTTGGACAAAATGACCAATGGTTTCTACTTGTTCCTGGCGAATGCGTCATTTTTCATCTTGGGAAATTTGAAGAACCGCTTTATCATAATGTCCCTTTCCGGAGGATCGACGCCTTCTTCAGACTTATAATGTGCAATGCCTACGGAGCCGTGATGCAACGAAGCCCCATGCGCTCTTGACATTAAGAACGGAATCTTTGAATTTACTGATTTGTTACCTTAATGTTCATTCATTGGATTTTAAATGTTTCATATTCGTACAATTCACTCGGATCAGCACGCTTGGTGCCAATATTCCCGTGTAGGATACTGTGGGGTCTTTTGGCTTATCGTAAAGTTGGGTTAATGCGTTAACAAGTGGTGATATACGAAGTTATTAGTCTTTTTTTTTTGCGGCTTGAAATTGTTTTCCTTATTCCAGTACTGATTGTAATAAAATTCATGGCCTCACGAAAAACAGCATTTTCCTGTTCCTAGAGGTTCAGGAGGAGATCAACAGTTTCCAATGGTTCACTTTTTTGGATGATTGACTGATATTCTCTGTCACTAAGTTTCTAGCATCTCACGTACAACATACTTAATGCGTGTACACTTATGTCTTTTACAATTGGAACAGTTTACGTTTTCTGTATTTAAAATGCTCTTTGCTAATAACTCTTTTTGAAATAGATTAATATGGTTAATAGCAAATCCGGGAGATTGAGACACAAGTATTTGAGGATCAAAAATTCGTTGTACAAAATGAGAAGAGCTGATGGTTCTTCAAGTCATTTAACTAGTATTTTCTTGTCCATTGTGATAACAATTTTATTAAAGGAAACTATTGGCTCTTGAACAACGTTGGTAGTGAGTTATGTATTATTCGCGAATAGATACAGTTCGTCACCGTGTGTAACAGCTGATTTTATTTTATCCCTACTTTTAAGTTACTTTTTAAGAAGTCGTCGTAAGAGAATATATAAAAAGCTCACCATGGGTGATAAAGGTACCTGAGCAGCATATTCTTAGCAATTAAAAACGGTATTTCACTCACTAATCACACAATAAACGTACCTAGAGTGTCAAAAATGAGGAGTAATTGGCAGCGGGTGGGGCGAGCTTCGGCATTATTTGCATGGTGTGACAGACGACACCCTTGTAATGTACGGTTAAGACCACTATGTCGCATTTGCTGAGCGGCACACAGACACACAATGAGGGGAAGGTGGCTCCCCTGGTGCACGCCCCTTTCCTCCTCTGTTCCCGAGATCGCTTTACCTGATATATACGCCCTGGGGGTAGCCGCGGAGAAGGGGCGGGTTTTTAATAAACGCACGAGGCCCTCCTGTCCCCCACCCCAAGCCTTGCTGCCCCCTTTCGAGTAATCCAGCCACTGTCAGAGGCAGGGGCGCCCACACGGCGTTGCAACCGGCCAAAGTGGCTCAGGGCTAAACTAGTGCCACTGCTGTGCCTCTGATCGGGAGGTCTTAGGGTCTCACTCCCGACGGTCTACACTACACTTGGGTTTTTATTTCTTGGCGCGTCGGGGATTGTCTTCAGAATGGAATATCTTACAGTATTTCGCATCGTTTCTCGATCGTGCAGTTAGGGGTCGCATGATCCTGAGCATTGCTTGATATAGTCGCGATCATGCGACTCACAGCGGCACGATTGAGAACGTCGCGAAACTCCGTGAGATATTCCATCTTGAAGACACGCCCCCACTTGCCAAGAAATAAAAACTCAAGTATAGCTAGACAGCTAGCTCGAATTCAGAAGCTCATTGGAGGAGAATTAGCAGTCGATTGCTCTGATCGGTAGTTTTCCGTGGTTTCTCCAATCAATGACACGCGGATGTCGGAGCTGTACACTAACAAATGGGCCACGGACCGCACGTGATCTTTCCTTCCTCTTTCTTGCCCGTTGCTCACCTCTTACTTACACGCTCTTTCTCTCACATACTCTGCACGTGTTGGAAGACCAGTGGGAGCTTAGCCTTTAGCGGCCGACGTGGGAATTCTGTCACAGTGGTACCGGCGTGGAATCCCTCGGACTCATAACATGTTGTTTCCAATATTACAATACTGATTTGTATTTCGAGAGATCATTGAAACTTACGATCAATGATTTCTAAAGAAAATATTAATAAGGATATGTTTGTTAATAATTTATATTATGAAAGAATATCATCTGATGAGAAATGGATGATCAGATTTCTCCGTCAAATGGGAAAAACCACCGCCATATCCCACCACGAATATATGCACTACACTTACGAAACTAATGACTTTCGTCGTATTACGGTCACTTAGCTGAAGCATCCAACCTTACCCAAATTTCGTTAAACGTAAGATGTTAATATAAAAAAATCAGGTGGCTCTTTTGGATATTACTATTACTTAAATATTTTCTGATTACCACGCGTTGTCTGGAAATTTATCACAATCGGGAATTAGGAAGACGGGTACTTTATATCTAAGCTGATAATTACCCTGAACTACTCAACTCCTGGGTTTCTTCTCACCGTTCTCATCGCCCGGCTCCGCTCGTCCCTCCCGGGCCCCTTTCATTGACCCACCAATGCCCCGCCACAGCCCGCCACGGCCCCGTCACGGCAATCCACGGCCCCGTCACGGCCCGCCACGGCCCGCCAAGGCTCCGCCACGAGCCCGTCACGGCTCCGCCACGGCTCCACCACGGCTCCGCCACGGCTCCGCCACGGCTCCGCCACGAGCCCGTCACGACACCGCCACCGCCCCGCCACGGCACCGCCACGGCACAGGCACTTACCCGCTACAGTCTAGTCACTTTCCCGCCGCAGGCCCGCCACGGTTCCGCCACGGCACCGCCACCGCCCCCCTACAACTCCGCCACAGCCCCTCCATGGACCGCAAGAATCACAGAAACTGGACAACAAATCTGACCGAGATGAGAGTTACTGTCCAAAAGCTGAGATACAATACTTGTACAGTTCAATAGGGCTCACGTTTAAGAAATCGTTTGCAGACAAATATTCTCTTCTTTTTAAGATCAAAACTCCACCACTCTCCCTCCCCCCACCGGCATTGCCCGCTCTACAACGACTATCAACTACCATTACGATTACAATTAAATTAGTAAATTAACTCTACTCGTAAAGTACTAAAGAACCTCCATTTGTACATATTTGCATTATTGTCCTATGACATATACCTTATCAAACACACTCGTTTTTTCTTCACCAAAGTGAATTAAGATTCACCACTCCCCTGAATACTGCTCTTAACAGTTTTTGTGACAAAATAACTAAAATAATGTAATTAATAATAATGTAATTAATAATAATAAAGTTTCTAATAATAACAAAAGAAATTAAACTATTTCGTGAAAATGTGTTTATTCAAAATCCAAACAAAGGAGAGTGGTAACTTTCCAGCAAAGGAACACATGCAGCTGGACGATAAGCGGGAGCTAAAAAGCAAATTCGAGATGCAACCGCGTCATTCTCGATGTGATCTCGCGAGAGAGACATCGATTTCCACCGGAGTCTCGATCCACGAAGGGGAAGGAATCTCTGGCATGTGCGTGTTTGCCGAGAACGGCAAAGTTTGCAGTTCCCCTCTATATTATGGTACGTTTCTTCGAAGCGTTGATCTCTCTTCTGTTCACAATATTGTAAATTTGCTGGCAAACATTTTCTGGAAAAACAAACGCTTTGTCATTTATTCTTCAGATATCCCCCATGGCTACGTGCTGTTTTATGAAAAAGAAGAGAGTTAACAACTTCCAAGGCAATACTGTTCTTATCTTTCCAAATTTAATTATTAAAATATGGTGTTAGGCCTTCTGATAAAATAAATATGAAATATGCCGTTGAATTCACTTTCTACACACACAGTTTAAGTTAATTCTACTTGTGATTAAGTGATTAAACATGTCAATATCAGCGTAGCCAACGTTGGCCTATTGAGAGAAAAATACCTTTGGATACTGGAGTTTAATCAACGCCAACTACATCTACTGCGAGCAAAACGTCTGCCAACGTGACAGCCGGGAGTGGGGGGGAGCGATGTTGCCACTTACTCGGGCGGCAGATCAGCTGTTGAGGCATACACGTCCAGCTTATTGTATTTTTGGTACAATTGAAATAATGACACTGTTTTATTTGATGAAATTCTGTTACACAATTTTATCGCAATCCCTTACACTATAATCCTGCCAAAGCAAGGAATAACGAAACATTTTTGCATGAGACGCGCACAGCAGATGAAAGTAAGTACAGCGATACGCGGTTTAAGAAGGAAGATGCATAGTATTCATTATGAAAGATTTATAAGAGAGAAGTATCTAAAAGCAAGACATTCTTGGTTTGAATACATACCTTTCACAGAACGTTCACAATAAAAAAAAAATTTGCAGGACGTTTCGAAGTTACTGACTTTGCCTGTTATTTACAAAGTTTTCAAAGAGGCGTCCTATTGAATGCATTGGCAAAGATAAAAATTAGAAATGTCCCGTAAGGTGGATGTACATATACATTGTGTTACAAGTATATCATCCTTTAAGTAAGACTGTATCAGTAGACGACATAACGGCTCACACGATGCATAACCTTACAAGTAATGGCGCTCCTCTTGGCGCTCTTCAATGTTCAGTAGCTTCGCGCTATTACATTTCATTTGTTTCTTGGTAAACTTCGGCAACTCTGTAGTGACATCATCACAATTTGAAGCCTCTGATTGGATAACGGAACCCCCTCTCCACTCTCAGCCTGGAAATGTCAAGTCGGGAGAAATATTATTCGCAGTATAGAACTATTTAGGTGACATTGGTGTAATTCCTGGCACACTCACGGATATAGCAGCCCCAAAAACACGGTTTTGAAACTTTCTTTGAATCTTCCGGCCTGATTCGCACAAATTATCACTCATTAACATAACTTTTCCTATTTTACGTATATTACTCCATATATACGTACGTATATGAGAAAGTAAAAACTGGAAAAATCCAGTTGCTAAATCTTGGTTACACCAGTGTTAGGAGGTTTGTAAGTCCTTGATACCAAAAGAAAACAATTGAAAGCAAAACGTCCGTCCGTCCGTCTATCTGTCCGTCTGTTTGTCTGTCCGTCTATCCGTCTGTCCGTCTGTCCGTCCGTCCGTCTGTCCCTCCGTCCGTCTGTCCCTCCGTCCGTCTGTCCCTCCGTCCGTCTGTCCCTCCGTCCGTCTGTCCCTCCGTCCGTCTGTCTGGTGTTTGTGAACAACACTACCGCCTAAACTATGCATACATTTTGTTCCAAATTGAAAAATCCTCTGTCAATCTGGCCTGAGTCAAAGCTCTGAGATTTTGAAAAACATTCATTCATTTTGGGGGTAATTTACATTACCCCCCCCCCGGACATTTTCAAAATTTTTTCAAAAATGGCTCCAAATTTTTTTAAAATTTCTTGTAATAATAGAGTAAAATACACTTATATGATGACATAGATCCGATTTTCACGGTTAACTCTGAATTTTCGAAAATTGCAAATGTTCGGCGTTTTCCTTCACCTACAAAATTGTAGATAGAAATTTTTTCTTTAAATAAAATTTGATCTTTGAAATGAGTTCTTCCTTTAAGATCATGTAAATTATTTTGAACATTTTAGTATTTTCGCGCAATAGTGCGTGTAATATGTGCAATTTAAAAAAATACAGAAACAAGTTTTTCTCAAAAATGTATTTTATTTTTCTAAAACTTTTCATAAGGGTAGTACTAAATGTTCTCTGTGTCATAAAAACCATACTACTGTATTCTTTTGTTTTTTTCAAAAATGACAAAAATGTATTTTTTTTAAAATTTATTTATTATTATTAAACCAGCTAAAACTTTCGCATTTTTAGAAACTCTCAAACATATTATCACGGCACTTCGAATGATATTTAATGTGATTATTTCACGAATAAACGCATTACATGAATCGAATAATTACATGATAATTTACATCACAACAATTACAATTACAATTACAATTACAATTACAATTAGTTTTCTATTTTCCTGGGTCTTCGCTAGCTATTCGGAATTGCCACATACTCTTTCTTGCCAGCTACCATCTATCATCGCCAAAAGTACATTTTTTTGTCATTTTCTTAATTTTTCGGTTTCCTATTGGTAGAACAGAAACATTAATTTTAGAATATTAAAGAACACAAATGGCAATTTTCAACACAGAAAATGGCAATTTTCTTTTAAAAATTATGTGCCGTTTAAGAGAAAATGGCGTTTTAGCACTACTAAAAATGCGAAATTTGAAGCTCATTTTCACAGAAACTTTTTGAGTTTTCAAAATACTTTATTTGAAGTTATTTGAAGCACTTACACCCACAAATATAATAATGTTTACAAATTGCGGATAATGTGCATATTAAAGATGTGAGAGATCTTTCAAAAAATTTACATTTATATAATTTTTGAAAAAAACAAAAAAACTCAAAATAAACTTCACGCTATACTAATGAATGTAATTAGCACTATCCGTTACAAAAGTTTCAAGAAAAAAATTGCAGCCATATACGAGAAAATGACGTTTGAGCATTTCTGAAAATGCCGAAATTTGAGCTACTTTTCACAGAAAACGATAGTGTTTTCGAGAAGCTTTACTTGACATTATTTAAAGCATATATACTCGTAAATATAATAATGTAAAAAAATCGCCGATAATGTAAATATTAACGACGTGAGAGACAAGTAAAAAAATTTACATTTTTGTAATTTTTGAAAAAACCAACCGATAGACCAAAATGGCTTTTATGTCATTGATAGAGTACATTTACCACTATCCCTGCCAAAAGTTTAAAGAAAAAATGTGGAGCCGTTTTTGAGAAAATTTTGTTTTTGTAATTTTTTAAAATTGCACATACTGCACGCAATATTGCACGAAAACTACCAAAATTGTGAAAAACATTTACATGACCTTTATTAAAGAACTCAATATGCAAAACAAATTTTATTTGAAAAAAAATCTCTATCTTCAATTTTGTAGTTGGAGAAAGATGCCGAAAAAAAACTTTCACAGTTTTTGAAAATTCAGAGCTGTACGTGAAAATCGGACCTATGCCATGT
The DNA here is from genome assembly GCA_031308135.1 of Acheta domesticus. Lineage (NCBI taxonomy): Eukaryota > Metazoa > Arthropoda > Insecta > Orthoptera > Gryllidae > Acheta > Acheta domesticus. The sequence goes on along the minus strand of JAHLJT010005437.1, from coordinate 28,945,112 downwards.
TAAAAAGTGTATTTTCCTCTATTCATACAAGAAATTTAAAGAAAAAATTTGGAGCCGTTTTTGAGAAAATGTTGAAAATCCCCGGGGGGCTTCATATAAAGTACCCCCAAATTTTAAAGAATCTTTTTCAAAATCACAAAGCTTTGACTAGAATCAGATCGACTGGGGAATATCAAGTTCGAAGAAAATCGACCGAACGGTTTAGGCGCTAGCGTTGACCACAGACGGACAGACGGACAGACGGACAGACGGACAGACGGACGGAATGCCGTCAATCGATTTTTAAGTATAAAGAAGCAACAAATCATGGATTTTGACCACACCACGAGATAGAGAATTTTTTTTTCTTAATTTAGCAACTGGTTTTATCCACTTATTCGTTTTTACGGCCCGGCAATTAATTTTTTTCAGCCGAAAATTGGCCATTTTTTCGCGCAGCATTACATAACTTTCCCTATACTACGTATATCACTCCGTGTATACGTACGTATACGGGAAAGTAAAAAGAGAAATATTACTCAAAATTGCTATCGGAATATGTTAAACTAGCGCACCCGCACGAGAACTCTCGCATGCCACACAGCGCCCCCTTCCTTATTTTTCGATTTCCATATGAAGCCTATAATGTATATTTTTCCTCAAAACCCTCTTATCCTCCGTCACTTATCCTGTATGTCACATTGCAGTTGATAACAATATAATACAACCTTCTCAATACAAACTATTCTTATTTAACTTTGTTATCGAGCAAAGAGATAAATCCGTATAATTCAATCGCATAAATTATCAAGTAATTAGTAATGTCACATATAGTTGCAGGTTCTACAGGTTTTGAAAAGGTGGGGTAGAATCGAAAAGCTTGGAACCAGCAAAAATGTAATAGAATGGTCGAGAAGAATGGTCATGTTGTAGATTACGGTGTGAGAAACCTTGCATTGAGGCCTTTGGCCTCAAATTTTTAGTTTTTAAGGCCCTAGAGAGCTTCTTTTACGAGTAACTTAAGGATATATATATATATATATATATATATATATATATTATATTTATATATATATATATTTATATTTTTATATATATATATATTTAATGTAGACATGAAGAATTGTACATTTACTTTAAAAATATGAATGATTTATTTAAAAAACGCATGAAAATATTCAAATAAAATGCAAATTAAATGCGAGTTCCATTTTATATAAATATTTTGATGCGTTTTTTAAACAAATCATTCATCTTTTTAAAGTAAACGTGCAATTCATCATGTCTACGTGAAATTCTCTTTCATTAGAGACCCCATTTATGACGATTGGGTGCGTATGAAAGTCACAAAGGGAAGGTATACCACTGAAATAATAATGGAGACGATTTACATTCATCTCCTAGTGATCGCTGAACCAGGTATCTCCCACCAGCGGGGCAGCGCCTCAGCCGGAACAAGGTCTAAGCTCCCGACTTGTGTGGTAGTGTAGTGCATGTAAATAAGTGCGTGAAATAAAGGGTGATGATAGGACAAGAAAGAGGAAGGGAAGATCGCGCGCGCCCTCTTGTTAGGACACTGCTCCGGTATTCGCTGGTATTCATCGAAGAAACCTCGGAAAACTACCGATCAGAGCAGCCGGGATTTAGAGTTCGACCCAGACAGCGACTGAATTCGACCCAGCTATGTAGATGTAGAAAATGCTGCCACCGTCGGGAATTGAACCCTAGGTCTGACGAATGTAATTAGCTGTGAAGAGCATATATTTTTTTAATTCTTTTGGATATTTGATGACAAAGCAACGTACATTCCGTATTCAGTCAATGAGATTAGAGCTCAGCAAATAAAATTGTATTTCAAATTTGTGACTCCTTTTCATGTACTACATATTTCGTTTGGCAGCAAAATAATATCCCCTTCCGACCATTCCGGTGCCTGCATGTTACCACCATTTGCGACAACGCAGGCAGCAACCTTCATCACAACAGGAATGTTCCACAAGAGTGCACGTGCGCTGACATAAACAAGAAGTTTAAAATGCAAATGGCCGCTCGCCGAATATAAAAACGTCCCCAACGACTGGCAGGTGAACACGCGCGGACAAAAGCGACGCGGAATTTCCCGTGTTATTGTCCCTCTGCGCAGCTTTTGAATTCCTCCCTAGGGGCAGCTCCGGATCGGCTACGCGGAAAGACAAACCGCGCGGGGAGCTGTACGTTTGCGTTTCTGCACCGCGTTATGAGATATCAAACACCGAAACACTCGAAGGGGAAATGCCTGAGAATGAGGAAATAATATTTCTGTCTCTGGGTAGCCGGGGTCGTTAAGGCTGAAGGCCCGGAGCTACATCGGCTTGAGGAGTCGCGGGTTCGAATCCCAACTCAGACATGAATGCTTCTGTATGTTTGTGTTGTACTTTCGTGTTCTCCCTAGAGTTACCCCTACAGTTTAAAAATCACAGTGGCTGCTATATGACCAAGATGTTAAAAAGCTACGTAAAAGAATTCCCATATTGCAAACTCCTGTCGATAGTGTATTACAGTCTGAAGTGTGTTCCGAAATAAGAAAACCACTTAAAATTTTAGGTCTGCACACATGTAAGGAAAAATGCTACAATTTGGTATGCAATGTTGCTGAAGTAACAAGGTCCGTTTTCTGCTAGGAGATTTTGAACCGGCGTAAATGAGAACACGAATACAGAAAACCTTTACCGTGATAAAATAACATAGCAGATATTGCTTCTTTTTTCCCCAAACATATTAAGTGCTAATGAGCACCTTTTTTTCTGATTCGGGAACTCATTCGAAAATGATGTGATGTACACACATGTGATTGTTTGGCTAAATATGAGGATTTGACGTACAAAGTTGCAGAGGCTATGGCTTTGATTCTTTACATCACGCTTTTAGACCGCGTATACTCACGCATAGACAAATAAACGGTTGTGAATGAGGAGTAACTTGTTAACTCAAAGGCTTGAGTTCGAAGGGCGGCACGTAAACAAATTTTGCTGTTGGAAACAGTTTTTCAGGTTCATATAGTATTATGATATTGCGTAGTCGTTACAAATAATGCGGGAATGTATTTAATTTTGTATGAATAGCAAAACACAATGCAAGCAACTTATTATTTCCTTAAAAAATTAGTGCAATGAAAATTATTATAATTCAACTCATAGGTAAAATTAAATATGTAAAATAACATATATGTAAATAGGTAAAATTACATATAAATCGCTGAAATCGTTTACGGAAATTCTGTAATGTATTATACAAATTGAACACATACACACACACAAACACACACATACATATACATGTGTGTGTGTTCAATACACATACATATACATGTGTGTGTGTTCCGACTAGCCGAATACAATTTCGGACTAATGGACAGGACTGAGCAAGAAAATCAAATCATGTATTGAGAAATCAGAAAACTGCTCAAAATACATCATGTCACTCACCCTCAATGTACATGGACTTTATGGGTCACGTAAGGAAGAAGGAAGGGGCCTTAGACAAATTGAAGTCTCCTGGCACAACACAATAATAGGGATAGGAAATATGTAGTCAACCATCATAAAGAGCCACTAATGAGGCAGATAATGAAATCTGACCGAAGAATGGGAAGCAGAGGCATTGTTAGTGTTGCAAGAAGCATTGCGGCACGCAAAATCACTTAACTTCTGATGCTACCTAACATGAAATATGAGACACAAAAAAGTTAAAGAAATCGTGGAAAGACAAACAACTCCACGGACAATATTTAAAAAGAATGGACAAGGTGAAGATCAATCAAGAACAATCATTTTTATAAAAGAAGAAGAATGAAGCCAGAATCGAAAGCTTTTTTAATAGCTGACGAAGATCAGGGATATTATGGTAAAAGAATTCACAAAATTTCCCAAGATTTTAAATGCCGCATTTGCCAGGAACCAGAAGAAAGTATTATTGTCGCAGCTTTTCCAATTCTAGCAAAGACGAATACATGAAAAGACACAACAGGGTGTGTAGCTTCTTTCAATGAAAGATCTGTACCGACCTCGAAGTTCCAAACACATGCCCCAAGTAGTACGAACGCTCACCAAAGCAGTGACGTTTATTAGACTATGTACAATATTGTACGACCAACAAATTCAGACGGATCTCACGTTAGCGGCAAACCAACCGAATATTGTTATCCGGGATTTGGAGAAAAAAACCTGGCTATTTGTAGATGTTGCTGTGCCTTGTGATCAAAACGTAACCAAGGAGGCAGAGAAGCGTCTTAAGTACAAGGGTTTTGCAAATCGAGATCAGCTAAATGTGGGTGCAAAAGGTCATTTCCAATAGTTATCGGCGCTCTGGGATTTGTTCCGCAAAATTTGTTTAAGAACATTCCCAATTTTCCAGGTCATTCAAAAGACTGGGAAGTGCAAGAAACTGCTTTGTTTGGAAAGGCTCACATTTTGCGCAAAGTATTGTAGAGGCACCGACAGTCCCTAGATCTACTCCTTAGGAACGTTGTTGCAACTCGAAGTAAACTTTATAATCAACCGACTCATAACATCTTTAGTCGTGAATTAGAGGAATAATAATAATAATAACAATAATAATAATAATAATAATAGTAATAATAACAACACTAAGCAAAACAGTTGATGTCTGTTGGACGGACTGTATACAACATTGTACAACCAACAAATTCACATAATAGCCGCAAATGAACGGGATATTGGTATCCGGGATTTGGAGAATACATCTAGTTCATTACTGACATTTCTGTGCCGTTCAATCAAAGTGTCGTAACCAAGGAGGCAGAGAAACGTATTAAATAGAGGTGTTTGGAATCGATATCACCCGCATGCCGATAATTATTGGAGCTCTGGAATTTGTTTGGAAAAATGTCTGTTAGAAATTACGTAAACTCCCTGATCATTGAAAAGACTGGGAAGCGCAAGACATTGCTTCATTAGAAACAGCTCACATTTTGCGCAAATTATTGCAGAAACACCGACAGTGATTAGATCAGTACCTTCGAAACTACCCACAGTATATTTTACATTCAACAGATTCATAACATCTTCAGTTTAAAGAATATTAATAAGTATAATTGTAATAAGAAGAAGAAGTAGAAGAAAAAGAAGGAAATTGCCTTTATTTGCAGCGAAGCGTAAGTCATAAGGTCTCCTCTCCCAGCTAACTACTGTAATTAATTTACATTTACAAAAATTGTAGTTACGGAGTTCGGACGTAAGAAATATCTGACATTTAACGTTACAAAAGAAACTTCAATTAAAAACTACCATCTACACGAAATAAGCAGAATCCTCAACGATCGCAAACGAATTGAAAAATAACCCTCATAGTTCTTCTCTTTATCTGTATTTAGGTAAGGAGTTACTGTCCCTTCTTTTTGGATTTTTATTACTTTCTAACATCGTAATGATATTTTAAGCTTTCGAAAAATATCGAAACTTGACATGTCTTTTTTTCGAAACTAGTTACAGTGGTTAATGGTTTGGTGCAAAATACGCCTTTTTCTTAGACAAAAGCCTGACCATTATCATGTTAAATTCTTATTTTTGTATTTTTCGAAGTAGATAACAGTTGCGCGATTGTTGTGATAAATGTCACACTAGTTCTTCAAAAAATATTGTAGCCATTTCAGTTTCCCGCGAATACCCAGGGGCTGCAAGTAGGGGAGACCACGGGCCATGGGTACGATGAGTTACTGGCAATACGATGAGTCACTGAATGTTGGTTTATATCCACGGTGTTTAGGTTTTCTAAACAGATCATGATTAAGCATTATAGTCATACTTACTATCCTATATTTACTACATCTCTATTTCTATGGAAGAATGTCTGCGTACTGTGAATCTTCCGTTCACCAGCATTTGATTATCTGCTTTATTTAGAGATTCATTACAAACATTTTCTAGCTGTCACTCACATTTTTTTCCATTTCAAAATCCGAACTCCGTTTCAAATTTGTTCTACATAAAACTCAACATCATCACTACTCGCTCTGAAACAAAAACCACGCGGAAAGGCTGATAGCAGCTAAGAGCGTCTACCAAGAAAAATGCCTAAGATTCGTGCAAAAGCTGCGTTGTCAAATCGTAACACACGTAATGATGAAGTCGAGTTGCGAACGTTCGAGATTCATCGTAAAGAGTGGTTAAGAATACGTTTTTGTCATAGCCTTCGTGATGTAGCCGTTCGAGACATTACAAATGCGAAACATAGGGCGTTTTCTTAAGAATAGGCAATGTTCTGACTTCTTTCTCTGACGAAGTGTGAAGTGTTAACTGATCTTTCCCTTTCGAAGTAAATTACTGGCAACGTGTATTTGTTTAAATATTATTTTTAGTCATTTTATACTGCGATTTTTGTAGGAAGAGCTCTCAAGATAAGTCAAATCCCGTCTTCGCGATGGAATATGTCACGGCATTTCGTATCATTCACAGTCGTTCCGCTAGATTTCGCACAATCGCGACCGTATGAAGCAGTGCTTGCGATCATGCGACTTCTACCGGCAAGACCGAGAAAAGACGCGAAATGCCGTGACATATTCCATCGCGAAGATGGGATTTGAGTTATCTTGAGAGCTCTTCCTAGAAAAATCGCAGTATAGTACTGCTATTGAAGTTAAGATTGCAGTTCCCTGAAGTTTTCATCGTCTTCTCATATTGTAGGCCCGTTACGGTGACTAATTTTTGTAGGCCATATCTGGCCACTTCACAAATGATGAGCTGGTGGGGTAAAATCGGCCATATGATGATGGGGCACCATGGATCATTTTGTAACGAGTCAACCTGACACGAAATTTGTTTATTAAGAAGACGTTCATGTGCACGGTCTGGTTGAGTTGGAGTCACAAGTAGCATGGTCGAACACCATAGTGACAGACAGCGTACTCCGGAAAAGCAAATCAACAACCAGATTAAAGGTACACGTTCTTCTGAATGGATAATGGTTCGCAATATATGTTCAAGCATACAGGAGAGATGAATATTTGAATTAATAATAGAGAATATATGTGTTGGAGAAATTTGAAGATTTGGAGTGCAGATGTTTTGATGATTTGTAGATGTGAACAAGAAGGTGTATATATACGGCAAAGTGAACGAACTGTAAATATATTCAAAGAACTGTTAGGATTAGATTCGTTTTTGTTTTCTAGTTGTTAATTGTGCAAAGTTTCTTTCATTTTCATTTTATCAATATTTGATATTGTGAATAAATGTTCTGTCCTGATTGTCCTGATTGGAAAATGTTTTTAAATTTAATTAAACGGTAAGTTTCCTTTAATCATGACTACCGTGTATCCCGTAGAATCATCGGAAACAAGTGGATATTTTTGTTCTTTCTTGGTAGTGAATTAGATCAAGTGGAAAGTAAACAATTAGAACCATCCCAGTATGCTGCAATGCTTTTTCATATGTTTACGAGTAACGGCTTGCACATACGAGAGGAAAACTACCAAAGGGATACACAAGGAAACAGAACTGAAAAAGAGCGATTAATTTTGTTGTAGAAGGTTGAAATAAAGTAAGTGCAGAGGATAAATGTGGTGTCAAGAGAGAAACAAAAAGATAAAATCACTTTCTGGTGCAAATGCTGAACTTAAGTCAAACTACAGAAAAATAAAAGTATACAGTAAAGAAATAAATATTAATAAATATAAATTTTACGTATATAATAAATAATGAACACTAAGTGTATATAAACTTTAAAAATAATTATTCAAGTACTCATTAAAGAATGTCACATATACAAAGTCACAATTTTTTACAAGATTAAAAATTCTGGTTTTTTATCTATCCAACACCCGTACCTTTCCAACCGCCCGCACTTTTCAGGTCTTCCCAGCAGATGGGGTGTCGTACAACAGACTGCTTATTGGAAGACTCATTCGTCCGTCCTGCCACATAAACGGGGCATCAGTGCGGCTCGCGATGCCAGTGGCCACTGGGTGCGGTCGCATTTGCATATTACATCGCGCCATTGGGGCTGCATCGCTGCCTCTCCGCCGCCGGCGCTGTTGTCGACCCCTCGTCACACACCCTGCTTTGCAGGACGCTTATTGAGAAATTGGGCCACTGGAGGGAAATCAATCCGTGCAACGTGTCAATTGGTTTTAAAAAGGTGCATAAAATGTGAAGGTTCTATTTTTTTCCTTTCGGTGAATCAGGTTAATTTAAAAAAAATAGAAACATTCATTTTATTTATGAGGGCCGATGATTCAACGGCATGTACCGCAGATCTGAATGGTGGAAACTTACCGTTTAATTATATTTGCAAAACAGTTCCAGGTTTCAAAATAAAATAAGAATGTTTATGAACAACAACCCAAAACAATAATATGAACATAAAAAAAGAAAAAAAGAAACCTCATAGAATTTAATAATTCTCTCAGTTCATTCGTATTTCCGCATACCAAAACCCTGTTCACATTCATTCATTATCTCACTTCTGTAGTCAATTTTCCAACTCTCCAACGCATCAAGTCAATATTTCCAATTCCAATATTCAGTCTTTCATATTTCAAAAAAAATCTATTTTATACTCCGCACCTCCATCCAATCGCCAGACTATCAACCGTTTCCTTTTAACAGAACATCCACTTATCGTTTCTACTTCAACACGACCATATTTCGCCTGTACTTCAGAACGTTCAACTTTCGTCTTCTTGTTGATTCTTTATAATTTCTATGTAGGTCCAGTAATTTCTAGGCAGACACAATATTAATATATTTTTTATTGAACAATCTTTCCCAACGTTTCGAAGGTCATTGGCCTTCTTCTTCAGGGACTAGTAAATACATATAATAATAATACATAACAATATTTAATTTGATTATATGTAGAGATTATTTACAAAGAATTTATTTACAAAATACTATTATGACATTTGTTGATTCTTTACTCATTTAGCAGCATGCCTGTTGACTTTCAACAGGCATGCCTGTTGATGTTCAACATATCATCACTTCCAGGCGGCCGTGCGCACACAAGTATCCCTTCTGAATATTCACTCTCCATGCCATATTAACTCGTTACAAAAATGACTTGGGGCTGTAAAATTGGTGGAAGAAGAAAAACACAAATTGCGTGGCATTTTTTATTACATTTTATTATCCTCTCTACATACAGTTGTCTTAGAATACATGTTACGAACTTCTAGAGCTTCAAGAGCAATCGAAAGTAATCCCAATTTGCTACTAAACTGCTAATGATAAATTGGGTATAACGTACTTATTTGCATGTCTACATGATGTTTAGGAAGAAAACAACGAAACTTGGCCAATAAGCTTTTAAGACCATTTTAAGCGTGTTCTGTGTAATAAACTCCTCCGATATTTCAAATAGCACTCAATAAGCACTCAAAAGTTATTTAAAAAACACTTTCTATGCAAACATTTGCATTTCAGGAACATGTAAACCCTCTAGGAATATATAAATTATTTATTATTTACAAAAGAAATAAAAATACTTGTCCCCAAAGAAAAATTAACACAGAAATATAAATGCATACAATTGATTACACCATTCAATAGCTTTTTTTATTTTTTTTGTTAATTTGTCTTTTCTTATTATTTCTTATTTTTTCTTTTGCAAATAATAAATATTTTACATGTTTCTTGAGTGTTTATATACTCCTAAAATGCAAATTTTTGCATAGAAAGTGTTTTTTTCAAACAAACTTTTGAGTGCTTATTGCGGCTCAGCCATTCGAAATATCAAACAAGTTTATTAGGCAAAATGTGCCAAAATTTTTTTAAGAGCTTTTTTCAAAGTTTCGTGGTTTCCTCCCTGGACACCCTATACACATGTGACATTTTATCCTGAATGTAAGGCAACACAGAAAGCACGGATATTCGGCAGGCACATGAGATCCCCTTGATGGTGATTGAATATGGCCTCCCAAATATCTGAGCACAAGAAATTGCCTACATGTTAGGGGAAAATATCAACTGCGTAATTTCGTTATGATAAACTTCCCACGAGACGTTCATTGGAAATTAGTTATCATTTTCGACTCTTCAATTTTTTAATGGATTGATTGATAGATCAGTGATTCCGGACGCGTCAACTGCTAAGGTCACTAGTCCCGTAAGAGCGGTGAAAATGTTTTCCTCGGGGGTTGGCGGAGATCTTCCCCGTTTGATGTTTGAGGCCCATCGAAACGTCGGCTAGCCGGGTTTTAGATTTTTTAGATTTATTATTAATTCTGCAATTAAGTATTATTACTTGGTGGCAGAATATTTAAATTACAAGAGAGTAGTTAATTTTAAAAAAACAATAATTAAGAATGATAGAAAATAATTTCACAGTGCAAACCTTACTCCAACACATTTTACTCCACTTCACTTCACTGCACTGCACTACACGAATAGAAATAATAATAATAATAATAATAATAATAATAATAATAATAATAATAATAATTATTATTATTATTATTTGGAACAGCCCACATTTTGCGCAAAGTATTGTAGAGGCACTGACAGTCACCGGATCTGCTCCTGAGGTAGCTGGTTGCAACCTGGAGTAGATTTTATATTCAGCCGACTTATAACATCTTTAGTCGTGATATAATGGAAAAAAAATAATAATAATAATGATAATGATAATGACAATACTACTACAACTACCACTAATAACAACAATTAGACAAACTACTTAATAGGAAATGCTACTTATGTAACAGTAGAAACTTAACAATAAAACAATGGCCTAAAACGTAGATAAATAGCTAGGAAACTAATTTATTTTTAAATTTTCTCAAGCTTTGAGGAAAGGGTTCAAAGATTGTCGCAGGCAAACTGTTCCAGTCTCTAATAGTTCTGTTAGTGAATGAGAATTTCCCAACGTCCGTTTTCTGCACTCTTGTCTTAATTTTGTGCTCGTGATCCGCTCTACCGAAGTATGTAGGTTCTCCTAGACGACGATTAATTTCACCCCAAGCAGGATAGTTTTTGTATGCTTTGTACATAGCACAGAGTCGCAACTTAATCCGCCTTTTTTCGAGTGACTCCCATGCACCTCTATTTTTTGAACCCCTGAAAGTGAATTTTGGTGCTCTGCGCTGGAGCCTTTCTAGATTACCTTGCTGCGATATTCTGTACGGGTCCCAGCATACCACGCCATATTCTAACACGGGTCGCACTAGTGACATATAAGCTAATTCTTTACTTCTCACCGTACTCCTCTTTAGAATCCGCATAACGAAATGTAAAGATCTCCAGGCTTTCCCCACAACGAAAATTTACTTGATTTTCCCAGCACAATTTGCTGTCTAATTGTATTCCTAAATATTTGCAAGATGTAACTGTAGATATGACATTATTATTCAATTTGTACACTGTTTCACCATAACATCTCCAATAAGTTATCTTCCTTGAGTGGGGCACAGTCGCAGTCGGAAGAAGCTCTGAGTTCCCGACTGGTCTCCTGGCATACGTGGTAGAGTACTGCACGTAAGTGTAAATATGTGCAAGTGGATATGAGAAGGAAGGGCTAAGAAAAAAGCGCGCGGTTCGAACGTTTTTTAAGGCACGCTCCGGCATTCGCCTATCGTGGACAAACTACGGAAAACTATCAATGGGAGCAGCTAGCCACCAGAAGTATCGCCCAGACGGCTGAATTCGACCTAGCCATATAGCTAGTGTGCATCTTTGGGACTCGAAACTTGAAGCGTCATGGTCAGAACGGCAAAGGTGGCTCAGAGGATTCGACTAATGTCACTGCAGCGTCTCTGACCGGAAGGTCCTAGGGTTTGAGTTCCGACGGTAGTAGGGTTTTCGACAGTAGCTAGAGAGCTAGGTCGAATTCAGCTGCTGCCCGGAGGAGAATTTCAACGGTCGGCTGCTCTGGTCGGTAGTTTTCCGTGGTTTCTCTAATCAACACCATGCGAATGCCGGTGTAAAACCCGTAAACGGGCCAAAGAGCGCGCGATTATTCCTCCGTCTTCCTTGACCTACCCTCACCCTTTCCTTCTACACACACACACACACACGCACACGCACACGCACAACACTGCCTTACTGGTGGAGAAACGAGTCGGGAGCTTAAACCTTGTCTCGGCTGGGGCGGGGGCATTCGTGAACTTAATGCAGACATTCTTGCACATAATGTAGATTGTTTACATCTTTTTTAACTTCCTAATTGATAGCTTCAACTATATTTTACTTTTTTAATTAATTATAATAAAACTTTTCTTAAGGCTCCTTCCTGGAAATCCATTTTATCTTCTTTGTGTTTTATATAATAACATTATTATTGCACCTTCTCAAAAACTGTACACATATTTGTAAGTCCTCTCATATAAGTAAAAGAAACTACGGAAAAAAGGAGACTAATAAAAATGCGCAATGATGGTCTTTCGTCAAATGCGTTAGTCCTGTGTAAAAAGCCTTACGTTGTATATAATCTGCACTTGTGAGTCGTATTGGGTGCCAGTTTCTCCGCGGGCGTCGCCTGCACTTAAAGGTTAACGTACTGCCATATCGACGAAATGTCCTCTGGTTGAACGGACTCGGATGCTCTCACTGGCCGTCACTCGCTCTGTTTGGATATTGGTTATTGGTAATTTACCAAATAATCGCTAGAGGACGCACCGCGCACTGTGTTTGTGCAGATAGGCAAATGGCCGCGTGCCGGCTAATGACCGTTTCGCGAAACAGAAGCGCATCGGAACTTATTACAGAAACGTTTCCGCTGGCGAATACGCATCGCTTGTTTCGTTTTCTCTTGCCTCTGTTCACTTTTTTCATTCAAGAAATAGAAGATAATGGCAATAATTGTAACTGCTTAAAAATAGATTTCAATAAACAATAAATGGCAAGATTTTTGGGTTGTAGAAATCAAACATTGGATTCAACTTAGACACGATTTATTTATTTAAAGCCAGATTATTTCGGAATTTGTGAAAAGTTTGAACAAACTTTGTAGTTTATTCCAGTGTTTGCATATTTATTATTAATGAAATATAAGAGCTAGATACTTTTCAAAAAGAATTTGAAACCATTTTAATCCTTTTGTAATTACTTGGTTACCTTTTGCTATTAACCTCCTGTAAATTTTAATATATAAGACAGTCTTTAATTTCAACATGATCTTCAGTTTCTAGATAAAAAATTAAAATGCCACTTTTATTCTTTGTGAAACAAAATGTTTATATTTAAAACACAAAGAGTTTTTGAGAGTCATTTGAGCACACTTCTAAACCATATTTTGTGATATTTGTTTGAAATCAAAGTTAGTGAGCCCTAGATGTAATAGAACTCAATATTTTCATCGGTTTTATTGTATAAATACGAAATTTTAATAAAGTAAAATTAATAGCATGAACGCTTATCTGACGTCATTGTTCCTGATTTTGTTCAAGTTGCAATAGATCGTAGACACGTGGCACAGACAACTTTGTAGGTGTGAAATAATAGTTTTTTTTTTCAAAATCCATGACGGAGCAAGTTTGCACATTACAACTTAAAGTATATATCTTACTCGCGATAATATCTCTACTTTTAAAATGTCAGGAACGTGCTTTTCTACAGAATTTTCGCTTAAAATGTGTCTGAACCATTAGACTATGTAATCCGCTTACCGGTTCATTTGCCCCAAGTGTATTCTATTAAAAACAATGTTTCTTAGGCATTGCTTCAAAAGCAAACTATAATATATAGAACTCAATGCTTGGTTAAATTTAAATAAATATATTGAAACGAAATGTATTTCATTTATCCTCATTACCTGATAATAATGTTTGGGGCAAACGCAATAACGCTTGCACGAAAAGGAAGATATTTGAAACACTGGGATTCACTAAACAGTGACTTCTCAATTGCCGTCAAATATTGTCGGTCATGCTCTAGTTACATTAATACATTGAACCTTTATATACCTATTTTTTTAATAAATACTGGAGTAGTACTCTGAATATATGTGTTACTGTCAGTTCTGCCTTAATACACAAAATGGAATATATTAGAAAATTAACTTTGTGTATTTTAAATAACATTTTATTGAATCTATTACTCATTAAAACACAGGAATAATTTTGCACTAAGAATATCAAAAAATTGACAAAAATATGTTTTGAAATTGCGAAATGTTTTGAATATATTTTTCCGGTAAATGTTTTTCCTAACACGAAGCTGCATCACAAATAAATCCAAAATAGTGTTAGTTTCAGATTACATGTGTAATTGTTAATCTTTATATTTTTGTCCTAAACCTGATTTCAAACTCCATTGCTGAGATTTATTACAAATAGGAGGAGAATTTTGATGGGCTAAACATCGCCAAAACAATTAATAAAAAGCTATTAAAATGCCCTAAAAGCAAAGAAAAATGACAAACAAATGTTATCAAAACCAATACAGATGAACAATTCCAGTTGTTGGATATGTTAATGATATAATCAAGGCGCCTTCCTTTCATTGAAGTCAGCATGCAAGCTTTTGGTTTGGCTTGTTCTTTATCAGAAAACGTATCTTTCACTATCGCGAAATCGTTCCAACTGACAATGACGCTAACAGGCGTCACAGGAATCTTAGATTACGTTCTTACAACGGCTGACTTTACAATTTCTGAGCAAAAAAATCGAATAGCCTACTCACTACTCAGGAATTCTGTGGAGAACATTTGCTGCATCTCGGAAATATTATTTGAAGCAAGTTCCATTAACATGATTTTTAAACCTAAGAATCAGTGAGAAATATTTTTAAAATGTTGAAAAAAGTAAACAAATGACTTATTAGTCGAAATTATCAAAATTCAAAAAAATGTATAAAAGTGGGTTATTTTCTTTTGCCGTAACATCAAAATAATGACTAAACTAAAAGGTATTGTTCTAAACAGAAAAGAAAAAAATGATGTTTCATTATAATTAGCCACTTACTGATAAAGGAAAAAAGTTCAAAATTATTAAAATGTAATGAAGATTTTACAGGTTTAAGAATGTCTACATATTGAATACGGGAATGGCCATTAAGAAATTAAAATTCATTCAAGAAATGCAATAAATTTTAAAAAACTAGGGTTTAACAGACACTTTTGTGTGCTTGTGTGATAAAGATATTGAAAACGGAAGATAAAGAGCATTCCAACCGCACTCAAATACCTATTACTTTACTGTGTAAACGTGACAAAGTTCTCACAAAGAAGTGAAGTAGTACATTATAAAAGATATAACTCAAAATTGTAGGTTCTGTGATGCCATAATTTTCGATTTCTGCCATAGCTGATAGAGTGCAATACACAAACAATTCAATTGATGGCGCATAGGATGACCCTTAGTTGTCATTTTTATGTATCCTCCATAAACATCATAAAGCAAAATGTTCACTTGCATAAAGCTTGTGCAAGCATCGAATGCGTTATATTTATGTGATTACCGGCTGTTCGGGCCCACAGACGGTATCCCGTCGCTGATCTGAAAAATCAGTCCTGCAGTAGGCAACGCGAGAGACACACGTGTGCCGGGTTCAGTGTTAATTGCACGTAAACAATCTTTCTTGTGCAACCTCAGGCTGTTCACAGTTCGCACGACATTCAGTCAGTTTTCATGACAGGAGGCATACGGTAAGCATCTGTCAATTTGTGGAAAGACTACACACTTAATAACTGTTTCTTTAATCGTGCAACCTAGGACTGCTTTCGGTTGGCACGAGTAAGGTATTTAGCATTATGTGCTGTGTGTACAGCGAGTGCATAAGTGGACAAAGTGCTAGCTAGTAGTGCAGTCCAAGTGTGTTTTACTGTGTTCTATGTACTGTGCTCATGTAAGCAAGAACTTGCGTTGCAAAAACTGAAATTCAATTTGTGCAAAAACTTCTCTTTCTATAAACCCTGAAAACTCCTGCACCAGTCTTCCATATGAGCTATCAAAAGGTTTCGGGAATGCTGTTCTCC
This sequence comes from Acheta domesticus, assembly GCA_031308135.1. NCBI lineage: Eukaryota > Metazoa > Arthropoda > Insecta > Orthoptera > Gryllidae > Acheta > Acheta domesticus. The sequence goes on along the minus strand of JAHLJT010005437.1, from coordinate 28,929,227 downwards.
ACTCTTACTACAATTATACAGTCTACGAAAGACTGTGACTCTGACCGGGAGGTCCTACGGTTTGAGTCTCGACCATGGCAGGATTTCCGACACTAGCCACAGAGCTAGATCGAATTCAGAGATTTATTTGTGTACTATTTGTTGTCTGAGATTTATTTGTAGACCTGATACATCTGCTGATGATAAAGATGCTATTATATAAAGCACACGAAGCATCCCGAACAAAATTTGGCAAACAGCAGAAACTGTATAAAACACACTGTCCCTAGTCAGCAGGCACGGTAAAATTGGGACTGGAGAGCGGAAACTGGACCTCTTATTCAAGACCTGGCTTATTTTCAGTTGATCGTTTAGACAACCTCTACTGTAGAAACACATAAGCTGCCTTTCGTCTGATCCTTCTCACTCATCAGTTTGTTATCGCCAAGCTCGCCATGTTGAATTACCGCGCGACACACGAGAGAAAGACGAAGAGAGAGCTATGTTGCGACAAAGAGCGTGCAGAAATATTACTGGCTTTGGAGGAAGAGGTCACGTTCGGACACGCGCAGTGGAAGGTTCTTTGGACTCTGATAGATTTCATTGCTATTGCACGATAGTAATATGGATTAATCGGAATGTGACACTTCGTGATCCTCAGAAACCCGGAGATGACCTTTTCTGACGTCATCTATGAAAGGAGGCGTTTCTTTCCACCAATGGAGCAGATGTGGAGTGACTTCTGTCTCGACAATCCGCTATATAAACCAGCAAGCGGCCGTGTCTTAGTGTAAAACATGGGTGGAGTTTGGACATTTTGGTTCTTTCTGTCACTGCTGACGGCAGTTTCGCTGTCCACTCTGGCTTCACAGCGAAAGTGTGCGACTGGGACTGGGAAGGAACTCGCGCTGTCAGTGTCGTACTCTACGAACGCCACAGGGCACCGCGCCGTGCGCACCAACCTGGAGCAGCCGCTGGGGAGTCCCGGGTGGCTGCTGGATGTCGAAGTCAGGACATCAGGGTGCGGGCTCGATGACGTCCCAAGGCGGTCGCTAACCATCTCGCTCAACGGGCCCCCGGAGGGGGGTCTTCCGGCCCCCTCGCCCGTGCCCTCCGCTCCCCGGCCCGCGCCCCCGGGCTACCTCACGCTGCCCGGCCTGGGGCACTACCGCTCGCCGCCCGAGGCGAAGAGCTGGTACGAAGCTCGTGTCATCTGCCGGAAGGAGGGCGGGGGACTGGTGGCGCCGACTTCCCGGGGCGAGGTGGAGCTTCTGTTCCAACACTTCACTCCAAACGCCACCGGTGCCATATACAGGGACCGTTTTTGGCACAGCGGCAACGACATCAAGGAGGAGGGCAAGTTCGTCACCGAGGACGGGGTGCCCCTGGAGGACACAGGCTTTGCAGTCTTCTACCCTGGAAATCCTGTCAGTTCTACCACGTTCAATTGCCTTGGTATTAGGACCGATAGATCACTGGAAGATATATTATGTTCCAACAAATTGTCATTTATCTGTAAAGTGCCCCTATGAATTTCATTTTCATCTCATTCTTTTTTTAAAATTCCTTGTATGAAGTCATTTCTCTTTGATTGTCATACAATGAGGTCCGTACAAATATATTCAATGTATTCTAATATATTCATATCCTTCCGTATCCTAATAATTTAAGAAAGATATCTTCAAAGAAAACGGTTTTACCAAAATAAGAATGAAAATACTAATCACTTCATGTATTAAAAAATAATAAATCTTGAGCATACATTTTTAACAAGCTTCCTTTCAATACGAAAAATATTTCGTGGAATCCACCCTATATTTTCCTTTATAATAATCCTTTGGATTTGTATTAGCAATTTCGAAGCAGTTGGGATATAGTACAAAATATTCCAGTTCTGAAACTGATTCGGCGTAACTTTCTGAAAGGATTATTCTACGCAAAGAGAAGAATAAGCTGTTGAAATGTGGTAACTGAAAAGATGTGATTAACTGTAAGTAATTGCAGTAACTGACGGGAATGTGTATTTCTGTAAGTAAAAGTCGCAAACCTTTAGCAAAAAGGCAGCGAAATAGAACTTTGAATTTTGTAATGGGAGAACAGCTAGCTGTGGATGTGATACAGAATTTTGTTTCTTATTCTCTCGCTTAATCTCTGCAAAAACACAGTAGATCTCTCTAGTTATATCTCGACCAAGTTAAGAACGACATTTACAGGAGAGCAGATTTGTGTTTGCAGCCGAAACGACAGAGACGGAGATATAAGGATATTCAATTCAAAATTAAAATGGAACCGTGCCAAACTATTACAAAAAAAGCGCGATTTATTTCGTTGCAAAACTAGTATCTTCCCAATTAATATTTTAACTGTATTTGGACTTGCCTGCACCTTATGTTGGAATTAAGAAAAGTACACTTTTCTCTGCAAAACAATTCAAAATTTTGAATCTATTTTTTTTGATGAGCAGTAACGTTCATATAAACGTTACTGTAGTAGTATAGTAACGTTCATATAAATCGTTTATTTTAATTTAAGTAGTTTCTCAGAATATATACCAAATAAAATAATTTTTATGTAAGAAGTAACTACCACCATAATGAAGAATAATGTAGATCCTTATGACAGTAAAGTTAATGTTTTGGTACTTCATTGCATACCTAACAGACAGCCTAAAGCCTATGGAAAAAAATATGAGTGAAGAAGAATATAAAATGTTTAAATTCAATGAATAAGTATTAAAAATTCCACTTTCCACTAAATAGAACTTTTATTACATTCTTGTACTAGAACGGTTAAAAGTAAAGAAAGCAACTTAAAGGGACAAAAATAAAACAGTCAGTGCAAATCGTGTTTGATGTGTTTCTGAAGTTATATTTTATCAGCTGATTCACAACCTCTATGAAGGAGGCGATCGTGATTCCGAAGAAGCAGTCTCTGAACTCGCTCCACGCTCCTGGCGACTTTTGTTAGCGAAAATGACTGTACAGACCCGTGTTTACATTGTTAGTTCCACGACGTGCCGCAATCGCATCTTCAATTCTTCGCTTGGTCGAGTTATAGAAGATTTATGTGAAAGAATCAGTGATCATTGAATAGATAGTTATAAGCGTGACCTATTTTGGGAGCGGGGAAAGCAGTGTAGCACTTATATCGGTTAGTAAAACAGACTCTACATTTTTTAATACGCCATTCATTGCGGGAAGATGCTGTGACCATTTAGAATTGTTGCCAACTCTCTCGAATTAAATCTAATTGTCAGGGCACGCTAATACACACGCACTCATGCTTGCTTCCCTATGCCGAGATTGCTATGAAGTAGTTACCACTAAGTCCTGCAGTCTGGCGGTCGTGTTTGAAATCATTTTTTACAAACAGTTGAGAATCTGGTGCCAATGAGCTTGTCATCCAAAGCACATCATAAAAAAAGTGACTCTGATCTTTCGTTTAGAATTAGTGCGTAGAATGTGGGGGAAAATCTCCAACGCGCGACATTTAAATATAGGTTCTGAGCTGATAATTAATGCCAAGGATTGTTATAAGATTTGATTTACTTGGACGGCGCCAAATTTGAATTATTTTTCACGCTCAAGTGCCAACAGGTACTTTTAGATAAGATCGTGAAAAGTTCCCTGAAACCAAAAGAATGAGAGCAGTTGAACTAAAACTATAACATAAAAATAAAGTTTCTGAAAATGGGCAATTTTGAATTCATTTTTAGAGAAAACATTTGAGATGTAGTAAAACTTCATTGGAAAATCATTTGGAGGGCATCTACACGGAAATGTAAGAATGTATAAAAAGCTTGCGTAATATAAATATTTTCGACGTCAGATGTATTTTAAAATATAATATTTGTATAAATATGCAGTGGATTTTGCACTATCCGTAAAAACGTCAAAAAACAATTGAAGCCGGTTTTGACAAAAATATCATTATGGGAATGTTGATGTATTCTTGTTGTATTTCCATGTAAAAATTGAAAGCGATCCACTTCAACTTAATAGTTGGAGATAACGTCCTTTATTTCATCAGAGAATACCTTTGGGTGCTTCTAAAAATATAGAATTTTAAGCCCAATATTATACAAATGTGTTGAGTTTAAGAGCAAATTCATGAGTATTCATTCCAAACACTTGTACAAAAGATTGAATAATGTATAAAAAGTTCTTTGGTGTAAATATTAACGACGTTCATGTTAAAAGAATTACAACTTTGGAAAATAAAATAACGTAGACAATTGGCGTTTATGATATCTAATAGAGTTCATTTAAACTTATTTGTACAAAATATTTGCAGAAAAAATTTGGAGTATTAAAACAAATATTTAAGATATATAATGATGACCATAATATTCTTCAAAACAAAAAATCCTCAAATTTTCAACAAAAAATACATGACAATAAGCAAGTACGTAATACGGGAGAATAAATTTCATTTGAAGAATAAAGGTTCACTTACAATATTGTTGTTTTCGGAAAATGCAGCATAAACTGCAAACGTTTTCGACAATTCAAAGTAAATAGTCAAAATGAGATATATGCCATGTTTGTAAGTCTCTCTCTCCCTACACCAGACCTGCACAACGCCTGCTCCCGCGGGCATTCTGCCCTTGCGAGCCGGTCGTCTGCCAGTGGCAGCGCCGAAAGTGCAAGTAGTGGGGAGTAGGAAGCTTTGCGGGGAGGGGAGAAGTCTGACGTAGCACGACGCGGCGCGTAGATCGAATGCCTGGGCGTCTAATATTGATCCATGCTTCAAAATTAAATGCCCATTTGTTTAAATGGATTATGTCTAGTATTTCAAGTTACCAGGGTCATAATTCACTGTTTACGTTCTGTGCACTACTGTATATCCACCACTGTATGCATTTTAATTTTCTAATATTTTTAAAGAAAATAACATGCTCATTGTGACTCTTAAGCAATATTTTAAAGCAATAGCTTTAAAATATATGCTTATATATAAGAGAAAATATTATTTAATTCTATCTAACACAAAATTGCAATTTAATAATTGATTGTTCACCAGGAATGTTATAATTTTCAAATCACAGAAAAATTAACAAAATCATGAGAGCAATCTCTCACATCAAGATTGACATATAATAAAATATGTGGCAATTCCAAGAAGGGTAATGTTTAATAGCACATTTGTAACCATTTTTCCCCATTATGAAACTGAATACAAGAAATCAACGAGCAAACTTTTGTGACGATATATTACGGACAATCACAAGGTAATCATGGGTATTAATTAAATAGAATGCAAAGGGCTTTTTATTTTTATTAGATCTCGTACATGACTCTACTCTTTTGTCAGAAATTAGAACAGAAAATAATTATGATTTTTTTTAGAAACAATATGTTTTTTCTTTGAGAGAACCGTCTTATTCAGTTAAACATAGTTAATAAAAATAGTTTATTGCTGTCATCATCAAGCAAAAACAATTCAGTATCAAAATTTTGTGTTTAGCACAACACTAAATTTGTGATTATATCGTAGCAAAGTGAATGACATTATAAGCCTTACAAGCAATTATAATACTTGGTGTCGAAATCTAATATGTATAATGCGTTGTAGTTTCATATTTCACCCTGTCATATACCAAGAACAAACATTTGCAATATAATACAAAAGAGAATATTACTTGAACTATATATGACCGTCATGTTCTTGCCGATTGCTCTTTAAATTTACGCGCTATCTTTCGAATTGCGCATTCTGATTTGTGGCCCCCACTCCTAGATTGAGTCTCATCCCCACCCTTCATCGATTTTCTCATTTGCACCCGAGTTGCCCGCACGCAGCTCCTGAGGTCAGTGAAAGTGCAAAATGCTGTGCAGGTCCGCCCTACAGCCACAAGAAATATATCAACAAAAATAATTTTGAGTGTCATTTTTTGCATTCCCGTATACGTACGGTACGTCCCGTATACGGAGTACTACATGTATTATAGGGAAAGTTATGTAATGCTGCGCGAAAAAACTGCGAATTTTAGGCAGAACAAAATTCATTTCGGGGCTCTGATAACAAACTAATGCTCCCAACAAAGCCCATACTTTCTCGCACTGTTTCTAAATGCTGTTTCACTATAGCAGAAAAAATTATTTTCAACCAAAATTTTTTCCCTCTGCAACCTGAACACAGATCGTCAGTCATTTTTTTCTTGATTTAGCAACTGGATTTAACCACCTTTTCGTTACCAGGGTCCTATATTAAGAGTTTTTCGGCCGAAAATCCGCCATTTTTTCGCGCAGCATTACATAACTTTAAGCATTACATAAAATAGGCGACGGCTGCAGTGTTAAAATGAAATTGTAATAATGGTTATTGAGAAAAGTTTTTGGTTTGAAAACTTAAGATGGAGGATATCTGACGATCATTTTGTAAATGAAGGAGATAGTTACATAATTTTATTCTTCAAAGTCTTGTTCGATATTCTATTGCCTCTTGAAATATATTGGAGAAGTCTCCATGTAACACGAAATGTTCCACAATCCACAGAACTGTTCTTATGAAGAATACAAAAACTCTGTATGTCTATTAACTTTTGTTTTGTACTACATTATCGTAAATGTAAATATACACACTTTCATGTGATTTTGATTGATCAACGCTTTACTTGATATTTGTGTCATGAAACTTTCTTCTCTTTGTTTCAGGTGAGTTTCGTTTTGCGTAAAGACCTACCCGCAAACACAGTATCATGGACATAACACGTAAGAAAAATTTTATTTGTTCATTAATTAAGTTGTGAATATTACCTTTTGTTTTAAAGTAATAGTAACGTGTTATTACGTTACATTATATGTAGGAAATGTAAAGATAGTCAGTTTACGATGATGGCATGTAATGGATAAGTTATTTTATTACTCGACTTTGATTTATTTGCAGCTAATCTTTTCCTTTTTACACATTATCTATACTTGTCATTTATTCCACATACTTTAATAGTCTCCAATTTTGCATATTCGGATTTCAACGCCACATCTACAACAACTTGAAATTTCTTTGGTCCTGAATAAAGGATTTAATATGACTATTTCTCTCATGTCTGTCCGTATCGTAAGTAGCCAATGCTAATTTTTCGTGAAATAGTCACACTAAATATCAATGGAAGTGCTGTAATATTACTTACGAAAATAATAGACAAGGACGCACACGGACGAGTTGGAGAAGCTTTTGATTAGTTTTGAGACATTATTCAAGAGGTTTAACTTGTAGTTCTTTATAAACGTGTGTGTTTGGAATAAACGAATGAGCTTTAATAATTCTGCGTAGAAAATTATTTTCTGTTACTTGCATTTTTAAAAAAAATAAGTTATAAGTCGTAGACGGCCGAATTCACATTCTATTTTAATGGAAGATTTGAAAGTTATCAGCAGATATCATTTCGGCAAAGGTTTTATTAGCTCTTGGCTGCATATGAAATGACCCTACTAGTTTTTGGTCTTAGAGAACAGCAGGATATTTACTGGAATATTACTTTTTGTTCAAAACACAATACAGACATTGAGTTTTAAAGGGGATAGTTCTACCCTGATCCAAAGGTTCCAGGCCGTAAGATGTTTCACCTCCAAAAAAAAAACCGCATCGCCAAACAAAACTCGCCTCGATTCCCATCGCAGCCCTCCTGTTCACCACCACGAGCCTTCGCGCGACACGCCAGAAGCGGCAGGCGACGCGAAAAATATGGCGCCCGCGTGCCGAGGACGTGTCTGCGGTGTTGCCAAACATTACGCAACGTCGCCCGCTCGCTTGGCAGCCTTCTGTCCCGTCAGGCAGTGGTCTGACGACAGACAAAGCACGCAGAAAGGACGAACAAAATCGCACCCATGAAAATCGCAACAAATTATTTATTTTCATATTAAATCAGCGAAGAGAGTATTTTCTCACGATCGACAATTTTTTGCTCGGACCGGAGGTCGAGACAAGTCAACCAACATTATGAAAAATACAACTAATTCACTCATGAAACATGAACGCTTATCTATAGCTGTATGAAAATTAAAAAATTTGAAAAATATTTTTAATTTATATAGCAATATGGTGTTTGATATCTCGGAGAGTAGCTGTGTGTTATATATGAGGATATGAATGCGGGAGCGTTCCTAAAGGATACGTCAGATAATTTCGTTTTATTGCCATGTGTGAAGTACTTTTTACTTTCCCGTGTACGTACGTATACACGGAGTGATATACTTAGTATTGGGAAAGCCGCGCAAAAAAATACCGAATTTTCGGCGGAAAAAAATTAATTGTCCGGGCCGTGAAAACGAAAAAGTGGATAAAACCAGTTGCTAAATTAAGAAACAAAATCCCCTAACCAGAAACCTTTTGTGGATCCTTGATACCGAAAAACCAATTGAAAGGAAAACGTCCGTCTGTCTGTCCGTCTGCGAACACTGCTAGCGTCTAAACAATACATACGATTTCTTCCAAAATGGATATTCTCCGGTCGATCTGATTTTAGCCGAAGCTTTCAGATTTTGAAAAAGATTCTTTCAAATTTGGTGGGACTTTATATGAAACCCCCCAGGGATTTTCAAAATTTTCTCAAAAACGGCTCCAAATGTTTTCTATAAATTTCTTGTATGAATAGAGTGAAATACACTTATTAACATGGCATAGGTCCGATTTTCACGGATAACTTTAATTTTTCAAAAATTGTGAAAGTTTGAATTTTTTTCGGCGTCTTTCTCCATCTACAAAATTGAAGACAGAGATTTTTTCTTCAAATAAAATTTGTTCTGCATGTTGAGTTCTTTCATAAAGGTCACGTAGATGTTTTTTAAAATTTTAGCAGTTTTCGTGCAATATTGCGTGCAATATGAGCAATTTTTAAAAAATTACAAAAAACTGGATTTTCTCAAAAGCGGCTCCCAATTTTTTCTTTAAACTTTTGGAAGGGATAGTGGTAAATATATTGTATGAGATGACATAAACGCCATATTGCTATATTCTTTTGTTTTTTCAAAAATTGCAAAAATGTAATTTTTTTGACATGTCTCTCACGTCGTTAATATTTACACTAGTGGCGATTTTTGACATTATTATATTTATGAGTACATGTGCTTTAAATAATGTCAAGTAACGTTTCTCGAAAACACAACTGTTTTCTGTGAAAACTAACTCAAATTTCCGCATTTTCAGAAACGCTCAAACGCCATTTTGTCATATATGGCTGCAAATTTTTTCTTCAAACTTTTCGAACGGATAGTGCTAATTGCACTCTTTAATATGACGTAAAGTTTATTTTGAGTTGTTTTTTTGTTTTTTCAAAAATTACACATATGTAATTTTTTTAAAGGATCTCTCACATCTTTAATATTCACATTACCAGTAATTTGTAAACATCATTATTTTTGTGAGTGTATGTGCTTCAAGTAACTTCAAATGAACTATTTTGAAAACGTAAAAATTTTCTGTGAAAATGAGCTTCAAATTTCGCATTTTTAGCTGCACTAAAACGCAATTTTTTTAAAACGGCATATAATTTTTAAAAGAAAATTGCCATTTATGACTAGGTTTTTGTGTTCTTTAATATTCTAAAATTGTTTTTGTTCTAGCAATAGGAGACCGAAAAAATATGAAAATGACAAAAAAATGTACTTTTGCGGTGATAGATGGTAGCTGGCAAGAAAGAGTATGTGGCCATTCCGAATAGCTGGCGAAGACCCAAGGAAATAGAAAACTAGTACGGGAAAGTCTGTGCTATCTTGTAGCACCACTAGTTTTTTTTACGGAAACAAGACTTGGTAACCACCTTCTATTAATGGATATTGAAATATGACTTACTTTACGTTTGGATAGCAATGAGCAGCATCAGCCATTTTCATTCAGTTGTAGTAAATAGTAATTTACATTACAAGGGAGAGCAGTGGGTGACGAAACAGGAGAGTTTTCGGAGGCGGCCGATAAGTCCGAGACCGAATCTACCAAACACGTGTCATAGAAAGTCATATATGCGGCGTGATTATTTTATTCGTGATCTCAAATTTACGACAATTTTTTCGTGTGATGTAGAAATTTAGTTGACAAACATCAGTACCTACTAAGTAAGTATTTTCGTTCGGGAGTTGGTACGCATTTTCTTTACTAATCGTGGTACTTTTAACACTTAACCAGTTTCACCAACCAGGATCATAATCGTAGTTGATCCGAGTTTCGTGATCCTCATCCGCAGAATCAATGCCGACTTGATCGCTGTGCGTTTCACCAACGTTTTGTGTCCGTTAAGTTGATCTAGATCACATGATCATCGAGCAGACGAGAAAATGCGCGGTTGGCAACAATTTTTCGATGCATTGTGGATAATCTCACGATCAGCTGTAGGAACCGATTTGTTTTGATTTCATTTCTTTTCGTCGTTGTGTGGTGTTCGGTTGCGTGTGATAGTTTTCTTGTTCGATAATGGATTCAACAGAGGTTGAAAAGAATGCGAAGTAAGCGGCCAATTCTTTTCCAGGGGGAAGAGAAGAACTATAATGTGCAAATACAAAGAAATGTTTAATACTCGTTCCGATAATTCAAAATAATCACTTCTTTGGCGAATCACTCGTAGACGTATGTCTCCCCACAAGAAATCTTCAATTTTCCAAAACAAACTCCATTCTTACGAAGAAAATTAACCTAACACGAATAAAAAATTCGAAGTACCCCTGCACTAAAAAACATTATTCAATAAAATTATCACACTCTAATAGCATTTCATAAATCACAAAAATCAGATAGAATTACGGACAAATATCGCTTTCAATAGGCTAAAACCAACAAAAGACTATTTTAGTAATGCTATTTATAATCCACATTAATTTCAAGCTAAAATATATTTAAATTTTACTTCCCAATGCCGAGTATTCTAACCTAAAATTGTGATAACTCTACTTTTATTTACAATACTCTCTTAAAAAACACATTTTCCAAACAAACAAATACGCACAACCCTACCTGTTAGCGAATAATTATAAATTGAATTTAAGTTCAACTGAAGGCATTTATTTAAAAAACACAAAAAACCGAAATAGTGGGACGAGAATTTGGTGCGGCCAAGCTGAGAAGTTACTCCTGATCCGGTCGTGATCCGCCGGTCTGCGACGGATCAATTTGCGAGTCAAATTTGATCCGAGAGAGAGACGTTGATTCGTTTCAAGTGCGTGGTGAAACAACGGGATCAACTGGAGTTGACTCGGATCAACTCAGGATCATCTTCTTGATTCCGGTTGGTGAAACCGTCCCATACGGAAACATGATTTTTATAACGCAAAGAGAAACACCGGTCTCAGAGACCGCCGTTTGTTACTGGGCTTTGAATGTGTGATGTAAAAGTAAAATAAATTAGAGACCTGTTTGAATCAATTCTTATTTTTCTTTAGAGTATTCTAAAATATATTTTACATGATAAAAACCTGAAAATAATTGAAATTGTTGAAAAAGATCGAAATGTTTCAAAAACATTCAAATTGTTGAAAACATTGATATTTTTGAAAAAATGTTTTATTGTTGTTAAACATTGAAATTGCTGTGCAGCGTAGATTCAACTGGTGTTTGTGGGCTAGCAAGGAATTCCTTAGGAATAATTTCTGTCCTCTATTACGCTCCCAAGTTAATTTTCTCTTCATCAGTTCAATAATAACTTATGCAGACCTACATCAATTGTCTAAAGTGACATTCCTGTTAGACCCTACAATACGATTGCATACACGAAATATAGTTTGCGTAGGGTACGAATTTTTTTCTCTTCTTGAGCTGGAATCATCCGACCGAATTGGGCGATTCATTACAATTGTTTGAAATAAGAAATATTAAATACATGTTTGAGAAAATTTCCCAAGAGCGTATATGGAAACATCCGTCTCACCACTTACAAATTAAGAGAAACAAACTGTCTCACATTCTGCTACGAAAGATACGGAAAGAGAAACTACCGGTCTCATAGACAGCCTCTTAAATGCCGGACGCTTCAACAGAACTAACAAAACTCCGCCGAGTGAGAGAAGAGGGTCAGGGAGGAAGCTACTCTAACTGTGAACGCTCTCGCCGACTCATATTGGCAAGTATTGTATAAGCCAATTTCATTTGGTGCCTGTCAGACCGATGTTTTCATATAAGTGTGAATACTTTTACGGAAAATATTTTTACCACATTTTCAGGCTGGTGGTGAAAAAGTTAAATTGTCAGGTCCCAATAATGTGTAAGTATGCGTAACTTTCTATACAGTCGTGAATAAAATATATTTTTGCTATTTGATGATTGTCGTCAAAAATATTTTTAATATGACATTTTACACCTTCTCCCGTAGGGATGTGCAACAAATCAATGAGGGCCGCAAAAATATTGGCCGAGAAACGGAAACTGCTTTTAGACATCCACTAGGAAAAACGGTATTTTCACGATATGCATAGCGTGCTACAAGTTCAATTTTTACTTTCCCGTATACGTACTATATACAGAGTAATATACGAAGTAATACACGTAGTAATGCTGCGGAAAATTGATTTCGAGATTTCAACCGAAATGCACGTTTTGGGGTCCCCTGATACCGAAAAATGGGTCTTTTCAAACTGTCAGTCTGTGAACAACACTAGCGCGTGAACCATACGTGCGATTTCTGTCAAAATGGATATTCCCCGGTCGGTCTGCGGCCACTCGAGGTGCCTCGATTTTGAAAAACTTCTGCAAAATTTGAGGGTATTTTACATGAAGGGCATTTTCAAAATTTTCTCAAAAACAGCTCCCATTTTTTTTAAATTTCTTGTAAGAACAGAGTAATATACACTTATAAAGGTGGCATAGTTCCATTTTCACGGTTCACTCGGAATTTTCTAAAATTGCCAAAGTTTGAAATTTTTTCAGCGTCTTCCTAGAACTACGTTTTCCTAATTTCAACGTCTTCCTAGAAGATAAAGATTTTTCCTTCAAATAAAATTTGTTATCCAAAATGAATTCTTTCATTCATGTCATGTACATTTTTAGGAAATTTTAGTAGTTTTTGCGCAATATTGCACGCAATATTTGAACATTTAAAAAATTACAAAAATCAGATTTTCTCAAAAACGGTTTCAAATTTTTTCTGTAAACTTTCTGTAGGGATAGTGCCAAATGTGCTCTATGAGAAAGCACTAACGCCATAATTCTCTGTCTAATTTTTTCAAAAATTGCAAAAATGTAGTTCTTTGGACTTGTCTCTCACGTCGTTAATAATTACACTAGCGGCAATTTGTTCACATTTTTATATTAATAAATGCATGTGCTTTAAATAATGTCAAATAAAGTTTCTCGAAAATTGAATAGTTTTCTGTGAAAACTAGCTCAAAATTCTGCATTTTCAGAAACGCTCAAACGCCACTTTCTCAAAAATGGTTTACAAATTTTTGATTCAAACTTTTTGAACAAATAGTGCTAATTGCACTCTTTAATATGGCGTAAAGTTAATTTTTAGGTATTGTTTTGTTTTTTCAAGAATGACAAAAATGTAATTTTTGTTGAAAGTTCTCTCATACGGTTAAAATGCGCGTTTCTAGCAATTTGTAAACACTATTTAATTTACGAGTGTAAGTGCTTCAAATGACATTAAATTAAGTTTTTCGAAAACTCTATACTCTTCTGTAAAAAAGAACTTCATATTTCGCATTTACAGTAGAGTGTAAACGCCATTTTCTTTAAAACGGCTCTCATTTTTCAACGGCTCTCAATTTTCAATTGCCACTTAGGGCATAGTTTAACTGTAGTTTATATTTTTAAAATAATAGTTTTGTTCTACTGTTGGGAAACAGAAAAGCTAAGGGGATATGTAGGCAAAAATGCATACTTCTGAATAATATTTTTTTCTCCTAAACTATTCATTTCATGCTCATGAAATTTAGTATGAGTTTTGCAGGAATACAGTGGAATATTCCGTCATTATTCGAACAGAAAATTTGAAAAAGTTTGAAAACTGTAGAATAATAATTTTTTAAACAAATTAAAATTTTGAATATACGTACTTTTTCTCAAAAACTACCTGCGTGATCAACTTGAAATTTTTAGTGAGTAACTACAAATAATATTTAAATAAATACGTGGAGCCATTTTGTGTTTGGGTTTCGAAGAAAAAAATATATAATTTTTAATTCAGTGAAAAAATTCTTTCAAATTTCATTAAACATTTTATAAATTATCAGTTACTTCATAAAAATAAATATCCTTCCATTAAAGTTAATATCATTGATTGATTTTAAAGAACAAAAAATAGAATGTTAAATCATTAATAGTTTCTGAGAAAAGTGTATCTTTGTTGAGAAAAATCCCATTTCCAGAAAATGAATTTTAAGAGTTATTCAGAAATTACTCCACCGAGAACCCTCGATATTCGTATTCTTGCGTCTCAAGCTGCTCGTCTGGTCTTCTCTTGGATTTTTCTTAATTCTCAATGCAAACTGGGACATTGTTTGCACCACTATCAGGGGTAACTATTCGATGGTCAATGGTAGTTTTAAAATGTTCAACAGAATGATGCCAGGAGAAAAGCCTAGCTTTTTTTATCACATTAATCCTCCCTAAATTGCTATCATTAACTGTCAGAGCGGTATCAAAAGCAGCTACTCTTACTATTTTAAAAGATGCAATATCAATTTTGGAGAAAATCGGCTGAACAGTTTAGCCGCTAGCATTGTTTACAGACAAACAGACAGACGGACAGAAAGACGGACAGACGGACGGGCAGAGATTTTGCTGTCAATCGAATTGTCGGTATCATTGACCCACAAAACATGGCTACATCACATTTTAGAGGATTTTTTTCTAACTTTAGCAACTGTATTTATCCACTTTATCTTTAGCAGGGCCATGTAATAAGAGTTTTTCTGCCAAAAATTGGCGTTTTTTTGGGGGGGGTTGCACTACATAACTTTTTCTCTACTCCCTATGCGGTAGCGAGAAAGTAATTTTTTGACTGTGCTTACGTTGGAACCAGTTTCAGACCAGTGTACGGCGACGAAATATTGGGCGGAACAAGCGCCGCGCGACGGCAGCGGGGCGCGCGAGCGAGTAAAAAATATTTGACATCGATTTCCCATAAATATTCATCCAGCGAGATGCCAAAACCGCCCCTCTGTAATGTGCGTCATACGTCCTGATATTTAATATATAATGTGTGGATAAGCGCTGTGGAGTGACGGGTGTGGGAGCCCGAATTCCAGAGTCGTTTTGCCTGCGCACGCGTAACTACTTTTACACCAGTTTGAAACTATGCGGGTTTGATTCCTAAAATGTGTGAATGGGAACTTGGGGGAATTTCTACACGACGATTTGAAGAATATTTGTTGTTTGTTATAAATGTGAGGGTTTTTGTTTTAACCCTGAATTGCCAAGGCGATCTGTACCAAGCGTTATTGCAAAGGCGTAGTCTGACAGACTACTTTGGGTAAAAATAAAGAAACTTTTTTTGTAGATTCACCGAAATAACTTGACTCTCACAGCATACACACTTGGTGTTGTCTACACATGGCTTTTGAGAAGTGTTCGCAATAGTATCTCATCATGTGACCTTTGTTATTATCGCCGTCGTCTCATTGTGATTGGTAAATGTTCAGAACACTTAAATGCTACAGGACCAGGTTTTCTTGATTAATTATCGTATTTATTATTTACAATTTTAGATAATATAGCGAGAAGAAACTGACGTAATTACAAAGGCGTAGTCTACTGAATGACGCGTGTTGGCGTACACCGGAAATGGCCTACACCGGAAATAGGTACGCGCGCAAGGTTACGTGTATTTCACTGGCTAGTCTCACAATGAAGGTGCACAGAGTTTCAGAAATGGAGAATGAGGGGAAGATGGTGGGGGAAGTTTTTGGCACTAGTTGCGTCGTCTGACAGATGACGACTATAATAATCCAAGATTAAACTCGGTGGTAAGTGTAGAAATCTTATGAAAATCCATACAGATGTGTTAAAATACGTAATCTTCTACAATACAACTGTTTTTAGACCAAATTCATATCTTACATTCCTGCTTACTTATTTCGAGGCCTTCTGAACTCAATACCGTTCCATCCGTCTTACCTGGCTCTCTAAGTACACATTGTTTCATTAAATGGTGTGCGTTGTATCGCGTTGGTTAAGAAGCTCTGAGGTAAAATATCCTTGAAATATGTACGGAGATATACAAGATGTGAATTCAGTTTTTTGTAGAAGATTTCTTCTTTTTACATACACAGATTCTTTTTTATCCTCTCGGGTAGCCCGTTGGTTAGCTTGCTCGCTTTTCGCTCAAATAGTAATCGGACCCCGGGTTCGATCCCGGGACCCCGGGAATCGAGACCCCGGGTAATCGGACCCCGGGGATTACTATTCGAGGCAAATTAAAACTGTATGCTTTCCTTACAAATGTCCCAGTATCTATTGCTGTGTGACGACGATAAAGCTCACCCTAAGGCTGTGAAGACCAGTATTTACGGTGAAGGGAAGTCTTCGTGCTAACCACACGAACCCCTTATCCCGTGGCCGAGGGTTGGGTCACTACTGGTCCACTAAGTCCGTCTTGTCAAGGTCGATGCCACTGGCGGGGATCCGTAGCACGAGTGCCACAAGGAAATCGCCCCTCCACGTAGTTCTGTTGTCAAGGTCGATACCACGAGCGGGAGCCAGTGGCACGAGTGCAATGACGAAATCGCCCTTCATGCAGATCGTCACCCCGCCACTAGACAACGTCATTCCTATTGTAAAACGGCGGGGATACTAATAGTTTCCTTTCCCGACGTTAGTTTCATAGAGAAGCTCATGGCATGACACCATGCCACAACGCATGCCAATGCCACCAGAAGCAGACTTTGACACCACTGCCGTATCAGGCTTCGACGTCGAGCCATGAGCAGGTCATGATTATGTTTTAATAGTTTTTATTTTTCGTGTATAGTAATCGTCCGTTCGTCCATCTGGTCCTCACGATAAGATCACTTCCGGATTACTAACCGCACCGAATGCTCAGTCAATAAATGACGTCACTGCAGTGGCTCTGACGGGAGGTTCCATGGTTCCAATCCGACTGTGCCAGGGATTTCGTCACTAGGTAGACAGCTAGGTCGAATTCGGACGCTGTCATGAGGGGAGTTCCAGCGTCCGGTTGCTCTGATCTGTAGTTTTACATGGTTTCTCCGATCAACACCAGGCGAATGCCGGAGCAGTATTCTAGCAAACGGGCCTCGCGCGATTTTTTCTTTCTTTTCCTAGTTCTATCTTTCTTTAATCACTCATTAGTTACACACATTTATTCTCACATGCACTACACTACCACACATGTCGGGAGACCAGTCATGAGCTTAGAGCTTATCCCGGCTGAGGCAGTTGCACGATGGAGGGAGATACCTGGTTAGGGAAAATTCCCGCAAGCGGGCGTCGGTCGGCGCAGGATCTCGCCATCCAGCGGGGAAAGATCACAACCACATCCACTACACTTATTGGAGAAGTTAGTTAATACCTTATTTTACGTGGCGAGACTCGGGCCTTTAAGTCCGCTCTTCCGTCTGATTCCAAGCTATGCTGGAAGCACCCATTCCAGCCAGGCTCTCCACGCAAATTTCACTACGCTCCAACTAGCGTACTATCTCGGGCGACGAATCAGGCGATTTGAATTTAGCTCAGAGGCATCATATAGGTTTGAGGATCTTTTACATGCAAGTAAATCTACTAACAGCCGGCTTTACTTCTCCTCCGAAGGAAGGCGTGCGAAGGATTTTTTCGCCCCTAAAAATCCACGGCTTCGATCGGGTTTGAACCTGCGAACTTGGGTAGGACAGTCCGGTACGCTAACCGTTACACCATCGAATCCGCGATGACCGTACTAGTTGACGTGAGCAGTAATGACCTAGCAGTTGACATGCTCGGAAGCACTCATCAATCAATGAATCAATCCTCCAGCCGTGAGGTGTCATTGGACGCGACTCGGGTCTCCTGCAGGTAGGGAAATGACGTTTCTTCTTGATCGTTTGAGAACATTTTAATATAGTGACGAAGACCACGTAGTTTGTTGTTTTTTAATATTTAAAAGGCATTTGGGTGAGTGTTATGGCAT
Source organism: Acheta domesticus (assembly GCA_031308135.1). Taxonomy (NCBI): domain Eukaryota; kingdom Metazoa; phylum Arthropoda; class Insecta; order Orthoptera; family Gryllidae; genus Acheta; species Acheta domesticus. The sequence continues at coordinate 28,911,199 of JAHLJT010005437.1, read as the reverse complement.
CTATGTAGGTGGTCTATTGTTCCTTCCATCCCTCTGGAGAAAATGGATTGATTGGTACTTTCATGAAATGATTTTGTAAAACCGACTTCATTTACAGCCAGAAATTTCTTAAATATTTTGGGAGAATTGTAGAAAAATCGTGATATTGGAGGAGAGATTTTTGGGGTATTTACAGTAGTGATACGCTTAAATTTACTATGAACTGTGTTTCCAGCATAGCGTGATTTCTTATATTTAGAACATATTCATAAAATTGGCGTTATATAAATCTAATTGTGAATTGAAATATGTAAATTAGTATGAAATATGTATATAAACTTCTTTCGATACGTTTTTATGAAAATGTATTGTATTTTTATGTCTCTCGAAGATAAACGTGCCAGACAAGTAAGTTCTGTTTAAAATTTTATTTTAATACAAACTTACACAGTACAAATAAATCTTTTTAACATGAAAGTACGAGCACGAGGAGCCACTGTAAGCTATTTACGAGCTTCTTATTTTAAAGCTAAATGTACCGACACTAGTTTGATTTGCCGTCACCACTTGACAGCACCAAAATAAGCAAAATTTACTTTACCGATAACGTCTGAACCAATGGTCCAATTTTCGATCTGTAAACGGCCTTTGACTCCTTTTTAAAATAGAAATTACGCTACGGGTACACAACGGCTGCACAACGGGTAGGTGATGCAGCGGCGCGGAAGGAGCAGGGGGGTGTGGTATTTTCCAAAATTTGACTTTACGACGCTCATATTCATTCTATTTGCATGATTGACACGGCGTTGGATTTAGGAAAATTGTTGCAATCGCGCTATAAGCCAACATTTTTGAAATTGTTCCCGGACGTACGAGAAAAAAATTAAAAAACTAGTTTCTGCTAGCTTCTTTGAAAAAGGACTTCCTAGCGTAAATTCTGATATAAAAAAATCAAATGCCGTTTACAGATTGAAAATAGAACCATTGGCTCAGACGTTATCTGTAAAGTAAATTTCCTATAATAGTGCTGCGATCTATTGAATTTTCCTACTAGTATTTTTCGGTACATTTAGCCTTAAACCCGGTTGCGATATATCAGTGACCACACCTTTGCATCTGCAACATTATTGATTGCTCTTGCAGTCTCAACAGTGGCGTAATTTGTACACTAGGTACATAGCTGGGTTGAATTCAATCACTGTCTAGAGGAGAATTCTTGTGGACGGCTGCTCTGTTTGGGATATTTCCATATTTTGTGTCATTACCAGAGAATGTAGCTAGTCAACTAACAATCTACCAACTTACTAACAACTAACAAACTAAAAACTAACTAGCTGTCTTGTCTCTTCTCATATAGCTCTTTACATATCACGTATACACACACAGAGTTAGTTACAAAACTACTTGCACATTTGTCGGGTCACAGTCAGAAACCTAGAGATTGCCAGAAGCCTTTAGTGTTTTTAATTAAAATGTAATTTGTTAAACTAATAGTGTGATATCTTAATAATCCATCCTTGATGTTACTCAAAGACGGAAAATACCATGGTCTGCTGGGGTTAAGAAAGCAGCCTGTGGCTAAGTCGCGAGTTAGCCGGATGTCTGAAACAATCCGTTCACCGTCTTTCATTTAGATTCAACCAAATCGTATGGCCAAGATCGCAATTAAGCCACTAATTTTTGAATTTGCTATATTTTGCATTTTAGCCGCAACCTAAAACAAAATAAACATACATTACTATAAACTATTTTTATTAAAAGAAAACGTATTCCTTATGCAATACTGTTTTCTTCTCGGTCATTCGACTAATCGCATGTATCCTGCATTCACCAGGACTCATTAACATTATCTCCATGGAGGGTGCATGTAATTTGTCAAGGGATCAGCATTTAGATGGATCCGATTTTTATTCACAAGGGTTGATAGAACAGGCGGCATGGAAAATGAAATGATGATGATGATGATGAGGGATGAAAGGACGTCACACATTCAAACACACCCATGCTTGAGACGGGACTTGAACTCACGATCTTTCCATCCGGGAACGCCATGGCACTACTGACTTGTCAATCTCAGCTATTCGGTCCGGCTAAATCTTCTAAAACATTATTTAAAATTCAATTCAATTACAGTATTTGATGAGAGAGAGAGAATAGTATCCGAAAAGTCAAATTTATGAATTTTATAAAATTATTCCTTTATACAAAAGTATGAAGTAAATTTTTGTATATTTAATTATTGTTGAATCTAAACAGAGGACTGAAAAATACTAAAAAATATGAAGTATAATAAGCAACCACCATACCAAAACTTGCGTTTTATTAAAGCACCGTTTTACTTGAACGTCGGTTCAGGCGAATGCCGGAGTAATTCTCTACCAAACGGGCACTGAAAGCGCGCTATCTTTCCTTCCTCTTCCTTCACATATCCTCACCCCTTCCTCACACACACACACACACACACACACACACACACACTCGCCTGTGTTACTTTATCACACTTGGCGAGAGATCAGTCGGGAACTTAGATATTGTTCCGATTGAGGCGGTGTCGCCCTGGTGGGAGATACCTGGTGGGAGAAAGTCGACGTAAGTCGGAGACGAATCTCGCCAATTAGCGGAGGAAGATTACCGCCACCTTCCGTGATGATAACGCACTACACACGAAACGAATGACCTTATCAGGGAATCATCAACAACCAATCAAAAAATTAAAACATTGTTTTACTCAAACCCTTACCGCAGTGTGATATCGCAAAACCATGCATTAAACAGCTCCAATTAGAAACCACGCCGCTTGCCAGCGAAACACATCAACAGTATTCTCGGCACTGTTATTAATCGACTAATCGATATAACAAGCTCGAATTGGGCCGATGACTTTGTGGTCCCAGCTGCGTGTACTTCTCACGGTTGTGAAAGCTACGCATCCATCTTTCTCGCTTTTGAAGTGTTGAAATTGTTTATCAATGATACTCGAGCTGTTAAACGATGTCATGAATTTTTCGCTCGTTGAATCAAACAAGCACATGTAGCACTTGTTCAAAAGCGGTGTAACCTTTTGGTTGGTTATTTTAAACAGATTACTTTCCAGGGTTGTCCAGATTAGATTGAGGAAATTCCCTACGGCCAATTTATACTACCGATATTGTGTATGTACGTTATTGCAACAGCTCTCGTGCACATTTAATGGACTTACCTTTATAAATAATTATTTATTACATGTAAAATAATTCTGTGCTCAAAATAAACGCTTTTATGTATCATCCCCCTAAAATATTTATGCCGTTTATCACTGTTATCGCTGTTTATCGGTTATTGCTGCGCCAAATTTATTTATCGCTGTTTTCTTCTTACAACCTCCTGTTCTTTTTCCAAGTTCTGTATTTTTCCTCAACCATTTTTTCGGGCCATATTTCCTTCTTTTCTTCCATTTGAAATATTTTCTACGATTCACTTCTTTGCTGTTATTTTTTCTTTGCTGTTTTGGAGCTGTTTAATGCATGCTGTTTAATGCTATTTCTGATATGGTAGGGTATAAGCCGTCTCCCTGACTAAGGTTTTCCTGCGTATTCAAAATTAAGTAGACATAATGTGTCGGTCTCATTGTACAATCAGATAGAATATTTTAATTTGTTTTCTTCGTTGATTCATTGATTAATTATTAGTGATTCCGGGAGCATCAACTGAGTAACGTTTAGTTCATGTTGTTTTGCTCGTGAGGAGATGATGATCTTCTGGTTGGATGGCGAGATCCGACACCGACCTACCGTCGGCTAAGGGTTTTTCCCCTAATCTCCCACCCGCGAGGCACGGCCACAGTCGGGACAAGATTTAAGCTACAGGCCGGTCTGCCGGCTTGTGTGGTAGTGCATTTAAGTGCGTGTGTAAGTAAGGGGTGTGATAGGACAAGGAATGCTCCGCCTCCCTTTTGTTAGGTTACTGCTCCGACATTAGTCTGGTTTGATGCCTTCCTAATGTTTTGAACAAATTTAACATGTCCATATCGTAATAATTTTTATGCATTATTTCATTTAAATGTTTTTACAACTCTTTGAATAGTTTTATATGTTCAGGTTGAGTGTTACGTTTAGTTTGAGTTCATTTTAGGTGACATATTAATGTCAGTGCCATGAGTTAATTTGGATTAATATCAAGACTCACAATTATGATAATTGTTAGGTAATGTGTTAATGTTACGTTTTAATGTCAGAATCAAACATCTTCTCTAACGTTAGCAATGGAGACTGTATTAACTATCATCAGCTATATTATATTTAGCTCTCAACTTCGTGTATTATTTAAATGTTTTTGAATTTGATGTGAAGTGAATCTATGCTTTAGGTGTTCACGTTACCAAGTAATTTCTTTAGAAATCGTTTCAAAAAATATATTAGTAAATCTATACTTACTACAAATATAACCTCATGACTTACTAAGTACTAGTGTGTATTAGACGCAATTTTTGACTTCTTAGTTGTTCATTTGTGTAGATTTTTTATTTTGAAGATAAATACATCAACATTACTGGATAAAAAATTTCGAAATAGATGAATTTCCCGTCTGTTGCATAAGATGTTTTCAAAGTGTACTAAAAATGTTATTTTAACTTATTTAAAATGCATGTAATAGTCATGTAAGTATAGTGCATGTTTTCCATCGGGAGGTGGCGGTGATCTTCCCCCGCTAGATGGAGAGAATCGGAGACGACCTACAGTCGGCTAGCGAGGTTTTCCCTAACAAGTATCTCCCACCTGTGGGGCACCGCCCCAGCTGGGACAACCTCTAAGCTCCTGACCGGTCTCCCGGCTTATGTAATAGTGAAATGCATGTTATAGTGTGTGTGAGTGTGTATGTGTGTGTGTGTGTGTGTGTTTGTAAGGAGTGAGAATAAGACAAGAATGAAGAAGGAAAGATTGCGCGTGATCTGTGGCCCGTTTGCTAGGGTACTGCTCTGGCATTCGTCTGGTGTAAATCGGAGAAACCACAGAAAAACTCCCGATCAGAGCAGTCGGCCGCTAGAATTCTCTTCTAGAGCATTTATAAGCTTCTCCCAAGTTACATTCATAGGTAGAGGTGGTTCAGGACTTCACCTATGTCACTGCAATTTCTTTGACCGGGAGGTACTAGGGTTCCAGTCCAGACGGTGACAGAATTTCAAACACTGGTTTATCAGTTAGTTCGAACATAGGCGCTGTCTGGACGAGAACTCTAGTGGCCGTCTGATCCGATCAACACCAGGCAAATGCCGGAGTAGTACCCTAACAAACGGGCCACAGATCGCGTGCGATCATTCCTTTCTCTTTCTTGTTCTTTGCCCAATCTTTACTTATACACACACTTACTTCCAATACACTACCACCCAACGTTGAGAGATCAGTCAGGAGCTTGGAGCTTGTCCCGGCTGGGGCAGTACCATGTTGGTGGGAGAGTTAACGAGAAAATTTTCTACAATCCGACGTAGATCGGTGCCTGATCCCGCTAGCCGGTGGGGGAAAATCACCGCCACTCACGCGATAAAATATCCACTACCCTTGCAGGACACCTTAGCAGTTGTACCTAGTCCACTACCTAAGCAGTTGTATCTGGAATCACTAATCAATCATGTTATTTTCAAATTTCTTATATCCAACTTACTTCGTTGTGTTGAGAAATAAGTGATATGTATTACGATTTCTCAAACAATTGCTCGCAATGGTTGTCTCGTACGAAAATCGTATTATTGATGCATCACAAAATTCACTGCAAGTTCTATACACCATTTAATTAACTCTCACAAATTAAGTGCGTATAAATGAAGATAAATATTTCTCTCTGTTAACCATCAATAATCGACCAATATTTTATATTGATAAACGATTACATTCTGTAGTCGCACCGAATCAAAAACCATATTAATTTTGTGAGAGTAGTGAATGTTTGGCAAAAGCAAACAAATTCTCCATTGATTTTTTTCAGTTATATCTCTTTAAATTTAATTTATTATAATATTGAAATCACCTTAACAATATTATCCCGAATTTTCGATCGTAAAGACCAAGGGTTCTATTGAGTTGTAACTTCGCTCACACGTTCAAATTAAGGTATATTATTGTAAAAGATAATTGAGATGAGTGCATGTAGAGAGAAGGTACACAGAATTCTGTACCCGAAAATTGAGTTGTCTTTGTGGATCAATGAATGAATTGAAAAATTTTTAATGGATAACTCCTTCTGATTAAATTTTTTAGCTGAAACTGGATATATATATATATATATATATATATATATATATATATATATATATATTAACAACATTATTTAGGTATCAGCAGTCAGATATAGGTAGGCCGTTGTTTGTCATTAAGAAATTTTAATTTTAGAGTGGACTTTACACTAACCCTTCTGGGCTTTTTAAAATTTTTAAGAAAATTGCAACAAGTTTTTTCTTTAATTTTTCACTCAAATAAAAGAAAGACAATTTCTAAATATGTTATAGTGACGATATTCATTATACTATAAAATCTGAAACTTTGAAAATTTGCAAACATTCAAATATATTTTCGAACGTGTCCTAGACCACGAATATGAAAAGTAGAGATTTCTTTCTCAACGCAATGTATTCTCAATTTTAGGTGTTCAAAAGGTGCCTTGCACAAAATATGAATATTGTTTTAGTAATAACATTAAGAGGCGGAAATATTTCTGCATGCCGCGCATTCTTATTAGTTACAAATAAGGAAAGAAAAGGGAAAGTAATGAGACGGGAGTAGGGAGCAAATGAGAAGAGACATTCGTGGATGGGTCGTCGCTTGTTCTGTAGGGTACGATGAAGGAAATCACTGAAGTTGATCAGAGGATTAGAATCGGCAAAGGTGGATCAGCGCATCAACAGCTGTCATTCGCCCATAAGATCCAATGTTAATTGTTTCTATTTGTACAGCCCTGAGTTTTGGAGTATAAATGCGGGAATAATATTTTATTAGAGCCTAAAGTTACCCTTGAATTTTGACTGTGGTTTCATATTTTTTAATTGATTTTGAGATGGATTCTGGGTGGGTGCTGCTAGCTTTAGTACAAAGGTTTCTGGGCGCTGCTAGCTTTAGATGGCTGTCGAATTCAGGCTCTGTCTTGAGGAGAATTCTGGCGGCCGGATGCTTGCATCACTAGTTTTCCGTGGTTTCTCCTATCAATATCAGGCGAAAGACGGAGCAGTAGCATAACGAACGAGCCATGGACCGCGCGGGGAATTTTGTTCCTCTTCCTTACCCTTTCCTCACCCATTGCACACACGCACTCACATCCACTACACTATCACACGCGTCGTAAAACCGGTCGGGAGCTCAGAGCTTGTTCCGGTTGGGGCGGTGCGACGCTGGTGGGAGATACCTTTTGTGGAAAATTCCGTACAGGTCGACGCCGGATCTCCCATCTAGCGAGGGAACGTCATCGCCATCTCTCGTGGTAAAACATGCACTACACTTTAGGTACTAGTTACCTTCGCAGTTGACGTGCAGGAATCTCCAATCTATCAATCGGAAGATTAGACCTAGAAATTTGATTCTGTAGGCATCACAAACTTCATCGGTATTCAACATATCTAAATTTGAAGGCTTTTTGCAGTGATCAAACCTGTCAACTTTCAACTGCCAGTATGTTCGACCGCCAGATCGGATGAGATGGCTAAAGGAAACAGTTGTTATCACAGCAGCGTGTCTGATTCGGGAGCCTTGAGACTCGGGTTTCGATGGTGGCGGTTTGCGCACAGATCGGCAGCTAGGTCGGATGCAGCCGCTGTCGAGGGAAGCATTCTAGCGGCCGACTGCTCCGATTAATACCAAATGACTGCCGGAGTAGCACCATAACAAATGGGCCACGGACCAAACACGATCTTTCGTTCCTGGCCTTTTTTGTATCCTTTCTCCTCATTGCACACACACTTGCACTTCCATGCGAACACACTCTACGCACACACACATGTCTGGAGACCAGTTGGAAGCTCAAAGGTTGCCAAGGGAGCGGTGTTTCTCTGACGAAGATACCAATACGAGGACATTCCGGAAACAGAAGTGTGGGTTGGCACAGGATTTCACGATCCAGGGGGGCACACCACCAGCCCTCCAGTTTTAAAATTCACCTTGCATTCATAAAAGGCCAAATCAGATGACGCTCCTGGAAATGTGAAACATGACAAACAATTCATTATCCGCCAGGCGTGACATTTACTATCGCTGCAACCAGTATTGATAATATTGTTGGGAGAGTCCTTCCTCAAAATATGCAGTGACTTACAGCTTCCTAAATAACTTAATTTTCTTACTAATTATTCAACTAATGGTGCTACAACAGTACATATTTTCTCACACTATTTCTAAGTTTTTAATTTTGCAAATTAATAGAGTGCAACAAATATGAGAACTACGCCATTCTGCGTTATTTGTTTTAAACGTGGAAACAATTGAAAAAAACATTCTGTTGAGTATTTGAGAAAATGTTTGTTCTTTTATAAATTGCTTTAATTTAACTCAACTTGCTTTAACTCAACAATCGCACAAATTCTGCATAAATGACTCGTATTTTCAAAAAGATGTTACATGTTAACGAGCTGATATTTTAGAACAGATTTTGAAAAGGCGAATATATTTATCTTTAATTTTATAGTTTTTAAGTGCTAAATGTTTGAAATTTTTGAAAATACAGAGAATTTGCCAGAAATGAGACTAGCATCATTTCTTTTGCAGTCTTTTGATAGGTACGAGGGCAACGTTTCAAGAAAAACTTACTAAAGCAAATGAAAAGAATATTAAATTATATATAGAAAATCAAGCACCCCTGCTTCAGTATATATGCAATTCTGTAGCTCTTATTAAAACTATTGAAAATCTTTTTTTTTTTCATTTTAAAGAAAGAAAGCAATTTCTCGGTAGAAAAATCGTTTTGGAAAGCAGTTTCTTCTCCTTTTCTTTGTACCTGAAATATATCAAATCGTATCCACTTAGTTTCTACAGTTTTAAATACTGAAACAAATTCAAAAATCTGCTATGGACGATTAACAGGAGACAGTAACGCTACATTGCATCTCTTTGCTCAAAACCTACGTAACAGAATACATATACATGAAAACCTAATCAATATGCATATTGGGCCTAAAATCGCAAATTCCTCGTCGTACGCTTCAAATTTAATATTCTAAAAAATTTAATAGAAACATGATGAATATTACATTACATTACAAAACTAAAACTGTGTGCTACTAACGAACATGATTAAATGACCAACCACGTATTACTAAATTTGTATCAAAGTAAAAGAGTCTGTATTTCATTCCTATTTGTATGTAGAAAAGACATTAAGAGCTAGAGTTGCTAGAAAACAAGTCAGAAAGAGGAGATTTGGTTGACATAATTGTCGGCGATTATTTTTAATCAGTAGAAGTAATTTCACAATTCCATTGACTATGCTTAAAAAATATTACTTAGAACATTTTAATAGACTAGTAATTTGAGAAGAATAGTTTCAACTATTACCGGAATGGATTTAGTAGTTACTTACATATAGGCCAGGAAACCTATATAAAAACGAAAGCCAATGCTATTTTTAATTGAAAATTAATATTCCAAAATAAGATTTCTACTTCTTATTTGTGCAATTTAATAGAAAATGTTAAGGGAGAAGAAAATGCGAATAGGTAGCTACATTTTTTAGAATATTCCCTCGGTTTCCTTGGTTACTTTTCCAACACGGGAAGAATTCTGGCCCTCAAGAAAATGTGCGCAGATAAATTTCTTTCCCCACACGTCATATACAGTTTTTACTGTTTTTTGACTAAATAAATAAATAAATAAATAAAACCTGATTCCTGATTAACATCGGAAAATGTGATGCTTTCAAGTGTTTATCAATTTATTGGACATCATGCTTTCTTCGAGTTTCATGAAGTACTCAGTACTTAAAGGAAGAGTTCGTGAGTAAGAGAAATTTGTGACTGCAGAACCTTTTTTCTTTCTTTTATGATGGTTGAACCTGATTTTATTCACACTTCACCTTCAGGATGAATCGGGAGATGTAGATGCTCAGCTTTCTATCCATCTATTATTTGGTGTTTCTGGGTGGATAAGGGTCTTGAATATCTTGATATTTTGATCAGCCTACTACTATACATAGATATTTATCTGCCCTAGAAACGTGTTCATCACAGTGTTTTCTTCTTTCTCGATTGAATTTAACAATAACCGACACTCGACATTCATTAGCAAGCAACTTCTGCCTTCAAAAATGTAATTGAGTTACTGCTCTAAGGGTCCATGTGGACCCAAAAAACAGTTATTTAATTTAATATTTCAATTGAATCATGTTGAGTCTTGTGCACGTATTTAGTTGTACGGGCTTCTAAGCTTGTTCAAAACACCGTGCCCCGAAAGTCGGGAGCTGAGATTTGTCCCGATTGGAGCGATGTCGTGCTGTTGGGTGATAGATGATTGTTAGGAAATCCTAGAATCCGACGTGTATGTCGGTGCCGAATCTTCTCATCTAGTGAGGGCGGATCACCATCACCTTCCGCAATAAAAACATATACTACACTTACGGTACTAGTGATCTTAACAGTTGACGCACCCGGAATCAGTAATTAATAAAATGCAAATGAAAGCCAAATACGGATGTTAATAATACATCGCCTAAAACCATCGATGTTTTATAGTAACATGGAATGATGGGCATCGATGTCGCCGCGCTACTCCCGGTCAGGTTGCCCGTTGAAAAGCACAAACAGCCCCGCAGCTCAGACGGATGGCCGCGCCCCGCAGCGCAGCGGAAAGCGATGCCTCGCCGCGCGACGCCAGCTGATGCATGCGGCGCGGACGCGCGTGTGTGCGCGCGTGAAAAATCCGCTGTCGATATCTCTCCGGCGGCAGAAGAGCGAAGACGGCTGCAGGCGCATCTATCAAGCGACGCGCGTTGCAAATGTATTCATAACACGGGCTCCCCGCCCGCCCATCCGCCCGCGCGCCCGCGCGCCCGCCCGCCCGCGCGCGCGCCTGGCACACGAGGGGAGCAACAAGCCACACTGACACATGATCAGGGCCGCGCGATGCGGCGAGGCAAAGGCGCCGAAATCTAGGAGAGGTATATTTCACCATGTGCGGCGTGCAAATCATCTTCGTCGGTAAGGAATCTAGCAGTGCTTTCCGATAAAACGTTCACTCCGAAAAGACGTATCTAGGCAGTAGCTAGTAGAGCCTTGATTAAATGGAAATGTTATCAGCCTTAACACTCCGTCACATGCGCTGTTGGCAGAGTCAAACAGTGGTTTCATCTCTGATGAAAAAAAAATGAATGTTCTCTTTCCAGGAAGGAACACTTTTTCCCCTCTCACGATATCTGAGAAATATACGGATAAACGTCTCATCTAGATTGTTAATGGTGTTTCAAGCGGAATATTAGCATCGGTTTGACAGTTTAACACGCGAGCACTGACATAAAAACAAGCATTCTGACTTTTGGTTTCTTTTCTTGTAATTTGGGATGAATTTAAAAATATTTTTAGACTTTTTAATGTGTTTTCTTTTCAACAGAAAATTGTTGTTCTGCAAACACAAAGAGTTTTTTTTGAAAGTGTTGGAACGTGAATATAATTCACATTTACAAAGGATGTTTTTACAAAATCTTTCTCTTGCCGTCATGCACAACCAGTTTCTTTCTCGGACTATTACAAAATTTTCCAACAAGTACTTTTCTTTTGTAAGAAAAGTTAATGAAGGAATAAAAAAATTAAAAGGGAAAAAAAGTAATGAAGGTAATTAGTAACATCATTGTTACGTGCTGTAAGTGCGGAAAGTTTACATGTAAATATAAATTAGATATCATTTCCATTCAATGAATGTATGAACGTATAGAGCATTATAGTGTCAAATGTATCCGACTTTTGTCAGCAACCGGTGTTACCTGGGCTCAGAACTCTTTTTAATTAGTATTATCTACCCTTGGGAACAAGGGAGGCATGTGGTAAAAAATTACGGACTCTCATCACAGGCCTGAGCATTTTCTTGCACAGTTATAAAATCTGAGGCGATTTGTACTAGAAATCTACAGCTTCATTTTGAATCTCGACTGAAACTCGAACGCGAGACCGCCTCACAGATAGCTGGTGCAATGTGCATGAGCTACCCGAGGGCAGAGGTTTGCTCTAATTAAATTACATTCGTTCAATATACCCTTCTGTGGAAATGTGTGATAAGTAATATAAAAGAACCTCAAATATTATTTATGCATATTTCTCTTCTTAGCTGCATAATATTGAAATGTCAATAAAACTAGAGATTGAAAATATGTAAAGGAAGTAAATTATATATATATATATATATATATATATATATATATATATATATATATAAAAACGAAAACTGCTTAATGCCAGCTTTGGCTGGAGTCCACCGTAATAGCAGCCGTGTTACGGATTAACGCAAAAGTGATGTTGTTAACTAGTATAGTAAATTTAGAGTATAGGTACAAGTAGTAAGTGACCTGTGTGAGCTGCAGGAAAAGATGAGACTGAGCAACTACATACTTTTCATTTAATTTGAAGTTCAACTTAGCAGTGTTTTGTGTGTTGTTTGTTTCTATAACCAGATTCGTTCATTGTTCCACAAACGAAGAAATTTAGGACTTGATTATGAGGAAACGCCGAAGAACATAATTAACGTTGCAGAACATTACCCGTTTCTTAGTGAACACGCTACAAATGGTACAAGCCTTACTGAGGATTTTGTGACCTTGCAAGTTTAAACGAGTGTGAATCCGCGATCTCGAGTTTTGTAATTATGCTAACTGCTTCCAATTATAATTTAGGAAAATATTTTATATATTGTTCGGTATTTAGTATACTTTTATATGAGGTTTGGGGTATAAGACGTGGCGACATTTTTTCGAAGAATACGAGTATGGAGTAGAATAGGGAAATATACACATGAAAGGATAAAATGTGAACTAAGTGCATGGATATTTAACACTGATCAAAATTGTGTTTCTCATATTTATTAAGGTATTTGAAATAATAGTATTGGTTTCAAGTTCCAAGGCATTTTATTATATACGAGTTCACAACATTCCAAAAACATTACATATTCATTCCAAAGGCACGATTAAGCAGATGCTCGATTACCACACGTGCCACACCTGTCCACACACTCACAGGTCGTCACGTGCGTTGCTTATTTCTAGTTGCTATGCATCCTAACAGAAACGTTCCTGCCCATCTCGTGACTGTCCGGTATGGAAGGGAATTATTCTCAAGACCTTCCACCAATTTCTTGCGACATTCTTGGACATTTCTCCTAAGGAGAACGGCCATTTTGGTGTATCAACGCTGCTCAAAACGAGTTACATTTATCTGTCACGGAGTCAGACAACTTCACATTGCTCTCTATGCTGTCAGTCAGTCTCTGTACTGTCTCTGTGAGTCTGTCAAAAAGCCATAATTTGTTGTGAACACACATTCGACCAACATTCCTTCCACATCACAAATAAAATTGAGGGATCCGATTGCATTTCTTTTAGAAAAAAATAGTTGCCTTGACTCCTGCCTGAACACTCGTATATTATTCTATATTTTTCGTGCCTTAGGAATATTTTTCCTAATATTGTTCTTATCGCGCTGAGAAGAGATGGTCCGGGCGTCGCAGAGCGCGCTGAGGCATCGGCGTTGCGCCTCGCAGCCCCCCGCGTCGCGTCGTCGGGAAGTGTCATCTGTCGCCGCCCTCCTTCGCTCCCACCTATCACCCGGGCGCAGCCCTCACCCCGCAAGCGAAGCCACTTTTCACTCCAACCCGCCCCGGCCCCGACGGACGCGCGGCGCCGGCCCGCGCCGTATGAATACATTTGCAATATTTCCGGCCCGTGATAGATGGCCGCGGACGGCGGCCGCGCGATGCGCGGCGGGAGCCGACCACGCAGCGGTCGCCGCCGCCATCACCACCACTCTCAATCACCAACTCCAATCACCACCACCCTCAATTACCATCACTTGCAATCACCACCACCCTCAATCGCCATCACTTGCAATCACCACCACCCTCAATCGCCATCACTTGCTATCACCAACAACTCCAATCCCCACCACCCTCAATCTCCACCAACTCCAATCACCACCACCCTCAATCTCCACCAACTCCAATCACCACCACCCTCAATCTCCAACAACTCCAATCACCACCACCCTCAATCACCACCAACTCCAACCACCATCACCCTCAATTACCATCACTTGCAATCACCACCACCCTCAATCACCATCACTTCCAATCACCACCGTCCACATCACCACCACCTCCAATCACAACCACCCTCAATCACCTTTATTTCCAATAACCACTATCCACATCACCACCACCTCCAATCATCATCACTTCCATTCACCACCATCTCAATCACCACAACTCTAATCATCACTACCTTCAATCACCACCACCTCCATCACCACCTTCAATCACCAACACCTCCTTTGCCATTATCACCAACACGAACACCCTCAATCACCACCACCTCCATTAATTACCACGTACTCCATCACCACCACCCACATCGCCAGGCCTTTCAATCACCATCTCCACCACACGAACACTTCCATCACTATCATCACCAGCACCACCACCAGCACATCTTAAGCACCTCCATGAACACTATCGCTTCCATCACCACCCCCATGACTAGCACCGCTACCATCGACATTCTCTTACTCCACCGTTGTCACTGTTGTGACAATGAATTATCATGGGATATTTCCGGTATTTCTTCAAATATAGGGTTACCAGATCGTCAAGATAGTAAAAGAGTACATAAGGTACTTTGTATTTAAGTTTAAGAAAGTATATTTCCTTACTTTTGACGAAAGAGAACCAGCGATTTTTCATTTTATTATTTGTATGTATTTCTAATATTATTTATCTACTAAGTATGTTTCTGGGTTTGGAAGTATACTTAAAGAACTTTCATTCACACTTTTTAAAATCTCCGACATTTTTGGGAATTCAATGTAAAATTTTAATGACATAACGTTTTCAAAACAAGTTTTATTGTATAAATTTCATTGATAGGAATCTTGATTAAGATATTTTAAATGGAACTTTATAGATTGCGAAGTGAATGAAATCTCTTGAAACAATGCAAATTAATTTGGAAAATTAATATTATAATTTTCAAGATTTTACAATGTTTATTGAAGTTAAAATTCATTGCATGACATATGAATAAAATACTACGATATAGAACACTATTCAGTAAGACAGAGTACAAAAGATGACACATTCTGAAAGTGTACTTGTACTTTGAAAAACGTGCGCCTGGTAATCCTACCCAAATAAATACAAATATTAATCGCCATACAAATAAATGTTTCTACCTACGCGAGTGTAGTATTTCATTTCCCTTAAACGCATGGAGTAATTTCAACAAATGTAATAATTGTATCAGTAAAAAATACTGCTGGTCTATGGGATTCCGCTCACGTACAGTACATTGACTTCATGAGGAAAATAAAAATCTTGATTTAATACTTGTTAGAGCTGATGAGTCTACGGCGTACACCATTCATTTAAGTAAGGTAACTTACTGAAATACTAAAATGTTTAATTCAAAAGAAAAACATTTATTCCTAATAATAACAAAAAATCTTTGCTCAGTATCGTTTGTAAATTGAAAATTACAGCAAAACATTTAATTAATTCATAATTTTAAATAACGTTACCTAGGTTTATCTCCTTCACTATTTAAACAGTCCTTCCTTTAATCCAATTCCAAATGTACACTACTGTATATCGACTCTCCCATTCAAGTCAATTTACTTTTTCGTAATACTGTTCTCAACCAAATTCATCGTCAATATGACATTTTATTTCTTACATTCAAATTCTTCACTGAGTTACGCAATTTTGACTGAAATGCTCTTAATTCTTTTCGTCCTTAGTCAGAAATGTACATTTTCTCTCCGCTTGTTCACTTTGAACATCTTCTCAAGTTGACAGTCTCCATGATATCAAAACATTTGACAACCTGTGATTTTATTCCAGTAGGACGTGTCTTGACGTCAAAGATGGACGAAATATATATATATATATATATATATATATATATATATATATACACATATATATACACACACATATATATATATATATATATATATATATATATATATGTGTGTGTGTATGTGTGTGTGTGTGTGTGTATGCTTATCTAAAAATATTCAGGCAATTATACAGGAAAAACTTCGAAAACATGTTATATAAATACCTCATGTTTCCGCAAAGTACATTTATCCGACACTATTACTAGACTACTCAAATGCATTTCGCAGAGTGGTTTTCCCGACGTTTGCAGACAATCAGCAAAACATTGGTTACTTGATTGACATCACAGTTGCACAAACAGCAAATTTTCAAATAGCACACGCAGAAAAATAACAAATTTCGTAGAGGTTGCCGCACTGTGGCATCATCTGTGGCACTGGCGTCATCAATCCATCAAAACGTAGCACACAATAAACTACACAAAATAAAAAAAGCAGAAAATAATGGGCTTGTCATCCCTACGTTTGGCTACGTCTGGTTAGATTCATCAATTTTCCATCGCTGCAAGTCCTCAGCGACGCTGCAAACCCTTGGTTGCGCCATCCCGAGTCGTGTCCTCACACCTCCTAACGAGACCACGCCGTCCTCACTCCTCCTCCCTTTCCTCGCCCTCGATCGGCGTCCTCTGAGGACGCGAGGTTCCGCCAGTGAGGGATGGCGGAGACACTAACAGGACACTCAAAAGCGTTGCCTTTGAAAAACTCACACCCACCCCGAACCTACCCGCTCCTCCCCGCCCCGCCCCGCCCCGCCTCGCACCGCCCAGCCCCGCCACGCCACGCCAGGCCACTCACCACCCCGCCTCGCCCCACTTCGTCCCACCTTCCCCGTCCCCATCTCCCCGTCCTCGTCCTCGTCCCCGTCCCCATCTCCCCGTCCTCGTCCTCGTCCCCGTCCCCATCTCCCCGTCCTCGTCCTCGTCCCCGCGTTCCCCTTCCCCGTTCCCGTCTCACCGTCCCCATCTCCCCGTCTTCGTCCCCCCGTTCCCCCTTCCCCGTCCCCCCGTCCCCATCTCCCCGTCCTCGTCCCCGTACCCCCGTCTTCGTCCTCGTCCCCGTCTCCTCGTCCCGCCCGCCATGCGTCGCCTCGCCACGCCCCTTCCTTTCCACGCCCTGTCTCGCCTCTCCCGGCCACTCGTCAATCCGCCCCGCCTCGGCCCGCCCTGCCTCACACTGACCCGCATCTCTCCACTCTGTCTCTCCCCGCCCCGCCCCGCCTCCCCTCTCCACACCGCTCACCCCCACCCCTCCCAACCCCGCCTCGTCCCACCTTATTCCACCCCGCCTCGCCATGGCCTCCCTGGCGCCGAAGGCCCTCGCCTCTGTAGCACGAGCCGCATGAAGAAGCAACCGCATGGTTCCTTCTTAATGTGGAGATGAAGCGATGAGTATGCTGGGTTTTATTTCCTTCGCTCTTCTCTTTTCTTCCACTCACACGCCCTTCCTTCTTCGCTCTCTTCCTCCCTATTTCCTATCCCGTACTAGGTATCTTTCTCTCTTCACACTGTATCTTCTTTACTCGGTATGTGTCGTCCTCTCTTTGTATCTTCCTCCCTCACGCTGTACCATCCGACCTTACTGTAATCCTCTTTACCTCAATGTGTGTCTTTTCTCTCATTTTCTATCTTCCTCCCTCACTCCATGTCTTCCTCCCTCTGTATCTTTCTGCCTTACTCTCTATCTTTCTCCCTTACTATGAATCTTTCTCCTTATCTCTGTGTCTTTCTTGCTTACTCTATATCTTTCCCCTTCACTCTGTCTCTTCCTCCATTACTCTGTATCTTTTTCGTTATTAAGTATCTCTTCGTCCCTTTGTATCTTCCTGACTCTTTACCTTCCTGCGTCATTCTATATCTTCCTCCCTCAGTCTGTTTCTTATTTTTCAATGGGATTCAAAGGGAAGCTTCTTCTGAACATATGGCGAATGATAGTTTAGCATGAATAACTTATATTATGTGAACAAAAGTGATCATCTTCGACGTCGTACATGCCCTTCTAAACGTTTGTATAATGTATTATCCGAAAAGTGTAGAGAAATTTGCCTTCGATGTTTTGTATTATTTATTCTGTGACACCTGTAGAGTGGAGTATGCTAGATGTTTGTATCTCATATTCTGTGACATTCTGTAGAGGAGTAAGCCCTAGATGTTTTGTATCATTTATTGTGTGACGCGTGAAGAGGAGTGCGTCATAGATGTTTGTAAGGCATATTCTATTATATTCTCTAGATTATAACCTTTATGTATTGTATCAATTATTATATGACATCTGTAGAGGAATATTCTTACATTATTGGTATATTTTATTCTGTGATACCTTGTGGAGAACTATGTCCTGGACGTTTGTATCACACATTCTATGTCATCCTGTAGAGGAATATACCCTTGATATTTTGTATTATTTATTCTGTGACACCTGTGGAGGAGTATTCCCTAGAAGTTTGTATCATATATTCTCTGAAACTCTGTAGAGAAGCGCGCCCTAGTTATACTGCAACACTTGTAGAGGAATATATCTAGACGTTTGTATAATTTATTTTGTGAAACTCATAGAGGAATATGCCTAGATGTTTTGTATAGTTTATTCTGTGACATTTGTAAGGGAGTCTGACATATTTTCCTCGTACTACCCGGCAATTTGTATAACATTAAGAAAATAACTTTATTCTTCAATATTTTCTTTAATTTTTTGCTATGATAATCGCTTGATTTGCATACCGAGGTCGATCCATCGTGAGATAATTTGTTTGTGGATGTTACAAGACCGTCTGTACAGAGTCTCGGTTACGAATACTCAGTTGAGAGATATTTCTATTTCTATTTCTATTTGGGATCCAGGATCTTTTTTTACCAAAAAGATAAATAACGATACCCGCTTTCAAAATAAAGAAACATAATTTCGGGTTTTTACACTTCACACAAACAAAAGAAAACATATATGGCATCTCATACGAAAACTATAAAAAATAGTAACAATAACAACCATATTGTTATTTAACAATTTTCGTTACCTCTCCCTTGCATGCATGGTCTTTAGCTATTATTATTCTAATTATAATTTTCCTTAAATCTATACCCAAAAGTTGGTCTTTTTTCATTATTTAAATTTACATGTCCTATTTCATAACTTTCCTTTACGAGTCCTCAGCATTCTTGGCCGTCGCTCTCACGTCCATTATAAATTTCTATTTTCAGTCCGGTCCAATTTTGCTGTGGCATCTTCTTCGTTTTCACACACGGTTTATATTTTGTCATACTTATAGCATTCCTACTCTTAACCATTTACCCAATCGTCATGTTTGCTACCTCGGAGAATCTTCTACCATATCGGGTCATTACCGAGTCCGAATACGTTCTGCCCCCTCTGTTCGTACTAAGCGCTATTCTTCAGTTTTCACACGATGCGCAGTACAGTACCTAATTCCGTTCCTCTTTAGTTCCATTACACAAGTTCACCCCTTCTCACACGTATTCTCATCTCCAATTAGCTAATACCATACAAGCATTTTATTTAATTTTTCTTTGACCATCGATCCTTGGATTATTTTCGTAAATTAATTAACTACCCATGAAAATTATTCACGTGTACATTTGCCATTCTATTCGCCAATAATTCCACTATTTTTCCCTTTATAAATCATATTGTTTTCCCTTACATTTCCATTAATTCAATAGCCATATAATTTCTTTACGTTCCCCGTTGTTGTTATCGTTCATCCTTATAGTTCCTTCTGAATTTGTTCATCTTGTGGTAAATCATCACAGGAGTATGCCCGGCACGTGTGTGTCATTTCTTCTGTGACAGCGTGTAGTGGTGTATTTCTGTCGCGTTGAGATGGAGCAAGCAGCGACAGGCGTTGGAATATCAGGCGGCCGTGACCGGCGCCGTCGACGCGTAAGAAGACGAAGTGGTCCGTCGACCGGGACAAATGGGCCGGCGGCGATGCAAAGGCGGCCGCGAGGGGGCGGGGCGAGGCGAGGGGGCGGGGCGAGGGGGCGGGGCGATAACGACAGGGCGGCGCGAGGGCGGGACGCCGACGTCGGAAACGGCTTCAAGTGAGGGAGCACGCGAGCTTTCAATTACGCTACCGCCTCCCTCCCTCTCACGCCACTGCTCCCGCTAGCCCCCCACGTCATTCACGGGACTGCCTCAATGCTAGCGGTGAGGACCTCGCTCCATCGGCGCATGTCCCTTCTTTCCTGTTTTCAAGATTTATTTATTTGTTTGTTTATTTATTTATTTATTTATTCGTTTATTTACTTATTTATTTATCTATCTATTAATTTATTTAATGTCAAAATTTCACTGTTTCTGACTACGTGGAGAAGTGAGACCTGTGCCCGTTTTGTTGAGTTTAGGGAACCCTAACCTAACCCATACACAAGTTGAATTGTGACAGGTAAGAAGGCGCGTTTTTGGTAAGAATTAATAAGAAAATATTCGCTCCTCTAAAATAAAAACTATTTGCAAACGCAAATCAGCTACAGATTTTGACAACTATCTCACATGAAGACCGTCCTGAAGGAATAGACTTACTGCCGCGAGAACATGAAGAACGAATATTTTGATAACTGTGTAGTATCCGACTGGAATCAGTAAAACGAACACAGTTATCAAAGCTACTTTTATGTCCAGAAGAAAAACAAAGGGGAAAAACAGGATGAAAACCAAAACCAAGTTGGAGTCACTGACCCAGAAGCTGAGAGGCATACTGCCTGACTTACATCTTTATTATCTAAATGATAACTGATTCGTTAAACCATTGTTAAAATTAATACTACTTTCCTTTTTGATTCTCCGAGTAGACTCTGATTGTAGAGAAACACTAATGAACCAAAAATGATTTTATTTGGCCCCTAAACTCTCGTAACGATTTTAATCCGGTTAAATCATCTGGCAATGTATTGTAAAATAAGATGCGTGTAAATTTTCTCTAGTGGACTGTTGATATTGACACCTGATTCGATTCGGTCTAGTATTTTAGCTATTGACATCTGTATTGACTAAAATATGTTCCAACTCGTGAGTAAGTCATTTTTGACAAAAAAACACAAAAAACACTGATTCGTTAATTAATCAAGAGATGGAAGTTGATGTGTTTCTCAACAGACTGTGATACAAAATTATTATTACATTTCACTTCCATCCCTTTGATAGCGAAGGACCGCTGGTGGTAAGGCTTACAGACAAACCACCAGTCTTGTGATTTCTGTATACAAGGGTTTTTAGTGGTTTCATTATCACAAGTGAAAATACTGCAATAGAATTAAATGCTTGTATTGCAAAATAAACAAGTTACAACCAAGTAGACGCATCTTAAACGAAATTAAGAATTAAATTAACATAATACAAATAAATGAAAGTAAGATTTGACTACAAGCAATGTGCGTGACTTGTGTTCCATTTCAATGCTGCGCTTAGCCGGTTGTATGACGTCAGCTGCTCGCAAGTGGACACAGGCACCAGTGGAAGGGGTCGGCAGGACTGGACAAAGTGCAGTGTCTGCGAGGATGCATACGTATTGCGAAGGAATCTTTGGTAATGGAATGCCACCAAATTCAGAGTAACAATCCTATCGTTACATTGACACAGACAGAAGCAGGAAGAAAAACATTGTACAGTGATTGAGTTATAGCCTTGTATGCGAGTTCAGCTGGATATGAATTATCATTGCATAATGCATGTGTTAAAATAGTATGCCGTGTGAGCTGGCGATAAAACAGTTACAGGTCATTGAATCAAGACAGTTTCTAGACTTCGGCATATAACATAGTTTGCAGTAACATCACAGTTATGTAGCCACAAGTCGTAATGCAGATTCTACACGTAGTAAGATTGCACATTACGTAGAAGAAACATTCACCATGAAAAACTTGGAAACGTGGAATGTTTGTTGCGTCGCACTTAACAATAGCTGTAGTTGGAGAAATAATGTTTAAGGACATCACTAGATTGGCACAGTTTATAATGTCGACATATGGCACAGTTCGTATTAGAAAACAGTCACCACGAGGCCTTAATAGAGATTATACATTTGGCAAAATTACACATTGTATAGAAGAAACATTCACTATCAACTGGAGATGTGGAATGTTTGTTACGTAGCACTTAACAATAGTTGTAGTGCGAGAAATAATGTTCAGGACGTGCATTTTACAACATTGCGTCACACACGACAGAGGAAGCGGCGCGTACGTCCGCCTCGAACAAGGTTGACTCAGAAAGTGAAAAAGCTCTTTGCAACGGCTGACTGGGCCAGGCGTGCTCAAAGATAGAACTAACCAATCAGAGTCCACTTAGCATTATGACAAATGTTAGATTTGCATTTATAATTGAAATGTATTATATAGAAATACATGTTATTGAATATTAAAATTTCGTATGTATGTTACAAGATTAAGTTCGTAACAAATGTAGAATTGCGTCTGCAAATTAAGATGTTCTGGGAAGGAGGAACTGTGGGCGGCAGTTGGCGAAACTGCCGGCTGATGTGCTCATGTCGGAATTCCAAGAACCAAATCATTAACAATATGAATTTGTGGATACTGTTAAATTGACATAAAATACGGAATAAGAAAATAAATAAAATACAAAATGAAATGTACAATGACTTATACATACAATGTGCATTTGCATACTTTATAATTAAGCTTGCTTGTAAGAACAAGAGGCAAGACAGTCGACTTCTTATTGAGAAACTCTCAAGAAATTCGTGGGTGGGATTTGCTTATTACTTTGCATTGTAATCGGAGCCAACGAATGCTCTAGAGCCCCAGTTTTATACTTATTACTTTAAGTAAGAAGTTTCTGTTATTTCATTTATTCTTTCATTGTTATATTCTTTCCGAAACATTAGTTATACCCACAATATTAATTTCGTAACACATTACTTGAATTCTGGTTCTACCTATTCTTACCTTAATAAGATGTCGCATTATATGTGTTTAACAATATAAATCAATTCTTAATTAAAACGATTAATGTTATGATACGTTGTACTATACGTTGTGAGTTAGGAGTTTCCTCAGTATATTTAAAGAACTCGTTTATATAATACAGAAAAATTGTGATATCATTCTTACTCTGGAGGTCTATCTATCGACAAGGCTCTTAATTTTGCCCTTGGGCCATTTGTTTTAACTTCACTAACTTTTTAGTTTGCGACTTTTTTTGTGAATATGAGTGATTTGATACTTTTTTCTCTCAGACTACCTGATGATGCAAACATATTGATTTGTACTTAAGTGCATTTTGAGGATGATAAATATTTATTTTCTAAATAAATGAGTGCTTGATTATCTGCATGTCCTGAGATGATTGATTGATTGGTTGATAGTGATTCTAGACCCGTCAACTTTTAAGGTCTTTCATGGCGTTGAGATGTTCTTTTCATCGGAAGGTAGCGTGGATATTCCCTCGCCGGATGGCGAGATGGCCTACCGTCTGCGAGCGGGAGTTTCCCCAACAAGGTATCACCCAACAGCGAGGCACCGTCGTAGCCGGGCCGACCGGCTCCACCCCTGCTCCTGCGCCATTCCCAAGAGGTGCCATCCACGCTGTTACGTATTTATCAATTTACAAAGGAAATGTTTAGGACCTGGGGACAGAATATTTTCACAATTACACTCATGAAATTTACATTAGCGCATTACACATTTGTCATTTATATTAAACTATTCATTAAACCTCTGAACAATAATCTCTTATATTTTTCTATTTAAGAAATAACTGATCACATTGAAACTAGAGACGAACTGCTCGTGTTTGATTGTTAATAGCAAATATATTGATGATTACAAATTATGATTCTAATTCAAAAACACTTAAGACAAGTAAATTGATATAATAACTGAGTTTATCATTGACAAAAAATATTGTGGATTATTATTACGTAAATTTTGCAAATAGTACACACTTTTAATACTGCCTTTAAGTTTGGATTTGCTATTTGGTTTAAATTTAAAAAAATGGAATATAGCACAGCAAAAAAATGAAAGATACATGAGATTAAAAAATGTTATTCATATTTTGAAAATAATTTAGTATTATATGCATTTTAGTATAAATCTATGCTTGAAAACCTTTTTTCTTGTTTTCTGCGAAAATATTAAGTTAAAATAAGTTAAGATAAAACTTATTTAACAAGTTCAGAAATTATTTTACCTGCTATAATTCGATAATCATGCATTATTTTTCTCCCCCACAAAATGTATACATCAGTTCTAGTTTGTTTCAGTCCCTGAAGTTACAAATCTACAGGCTTCTTCTTGGTTGTATTAGCAAAAAGGGAAATAAATGGATCGTTTTATTTGTGATTGAGTTTAAATGGACGTATTTAACTCCGAGATGAAATGATGGGAGATGTATTGTTTTAGCGTTTATATTAATTAAAATGGCGCTCGGGGCACGTTTGGGTGCTTTTTTTAGTATTCTCTATTTTTGATGTGTAAATTTATTCTGTTCGTATTTTCGTCGAATACAAATCTGGTATTTCTCTCTCCGGCGATTTTTCTGATATTCTGGCATATTAAAGAGAATCATCCAAGAGTAATAAACCATTTTTGACGCCTAAACTCACTGAGTATATAAAGGCATTAACAAAGAATCAGAAAATGATAAATTAGTTTGAAAGTCTACATATTGCAGTTCCACAATCATGATGTCAGTGAAGATTCTTGTTGTCATTCTCTATTTAATAAATGGGGAGAAGCGTCTCCGTTTTCATATGTTCTATGTAAATATTCAGTCTTTACAGCTATGAGTGGAACATGAAAACTATTGACTTCTGTTGAATACTTCGAACAAGGAGTTAAAATTTCGACAACATTCAGATTACTTTATGAGTTAACATCCAACATGGTCTGCATTTGCAAATATGTAAATATATAACAGTTTTATTTTAGTTTCTTGATGACCCTGTGTATGACAGCTTAATTCAAGTGTCTTTAGTGTATATTGAATTGTGAGGAAACAAAAGACCCCACGGTATACTGAATGGGAAAATTTGCATCAGTTGCATTGTGTGCAGTTACGTGGGATTGTACGCGTGTAGAACGTTGAGAATCCCAAAGAATAGACGTTAGGGCAACGAATCAATAACTGTAAAGATTTCATTGTTCATGTCATAGCGTCATGCTGTTACGAGTTAGCACGGTACAGTGGTCATTATGTGCTATAAATTTGAAGTAGTCTTTGGAAGTCGTGGTCATGCAAGTTAGAAATGCTCAGTCTCGCCAAGCTGGAAACACCTAACTAATTGGTGTGTTTCAATTAGTTTTCAGTATAATCTGAGGTAATTAGTGAAATCTGAGTATAATATGAGGTTATTGGTAAAGAATAGGGAGATTGTTGTTTTTCACTATAATCTGGGGTTATTGGTAAACGATGGAGCGATTGTTAATTTTGTAGAACGGCATGGTGTAAATCCAAAGTTGGAAAATTTTATTAATATTAAATTGTAATTGTGATATTTGTTTCTTGTTTTAAAGTAATTTGTTTGATTTAAGTTAGACAGACTTTGAATTTTACGAACGGTGAATGGCAGGATAGCTTCGTAGCTGGGAAGGAAAATCTTAAGTTAATTAAAATAGATAGTTGGGTATAGAGGTTTCACCCAAAACATAGACAGGATCAGTCGCGATATAATAGAGAAAATCCTTTAAATTACATAAAGTATCAGAGATGTTCCGGGAGTTATTTGCGAATTTATTCGAACGATAAGCAAAAACATAAAAACAGGGGTACAGAAGACATCACATGGAATTGGAAACCAACTGAGAAGACAGCCGGGAAGTTAATAGCAAGCTTACAAAGATTATTTCAAAAAACTGTATGGTAAATTCATATCATTCAGACAAATGTTCAATTTTTCCTTTCCATGATATCTTGAAAACTGTGTATAAGATTCGAAATAAATGTCAAATTTGATTTTTGTAGGAGAAAAATCTGATTATCAATTGTAGTTGCCATCAGTTCAATACTAAGTTTTTCATCCACAGAACTTCCAGTAATAGTAATTCTGTATAGAATTACACATGTAGTAAGTAAGACGAGCAATGTTGTACGTCAAACCAAGGACTGAATTTAAAATTAACTAGCGTACCCGTGCGAGAACTCTCGCATCCCACACTTTGTCTATCCATTCCATAAAGGAGAGGAACTACTAATGTACTTACAGAATATCAAACAAAATAACAATGCAATTGATGTTTGAAACAAATTTTCAATTAAAGTTTATTCAACATTATAGAGAGATGTACCTGGAACAATTCATACTTCTTTAAAAACAACATTTGAAGACATTTTTCAATCTTCCTTGAGAGTTAGCTTTTCGCTTTCCTTGATAGTCAAATAATAGAAAAGGTTTTTACTCTTGAGAAAGTCAAGTAAAGTAGAGCGAAATATCGGATCGCGCAAGAACAGACCTATTCATTGCAATATTATTTAACTTTCTTTGATTTGTTTTGAAAAACCGAGTGGGTTTTGGAGAGTCAGAGTGCCAGCTTGCTGGAGTGAGAAAATTGAAAAATTATTTGTATACTAAAAAGTATTGAATTATTTTCTGCGTCCTTACGTACCTCAAGAAAAGCAATTCCGAGTCAAAAAATAATCAAACTAATGTTTTCACCTTCGAGTACTAAATACCATTTGTTAGCATTAGAAACAATTTAGTAGGCATTAAGAAGCCCACTTCGGTACATGGGAATGTTGCTCAAACGATGTTTGCATTTTAATATCTTAACGAACCGACACCTTGAGTTTAATATCTTTCGGTGTTTTATTTACGATATGCGTTTGCAGCTGGGCGTTAGTGTACATACTTTCAGATACCGCCAATATTTAAATCGTGCGTTTGGACTACGATCTTTGGCAGTTGTCGGGTGACTTGCACTATTCTTTCTATAATTTTAAATTTAGTTGTTTTTTAATTGATTCACGTAGTATTGTAGGCTAGCGCGTTTTAATTTTTGTTTTCCATTTATTTCAAGCTATTTTACTTTAGCTACTTAAAAAAGTTTGTTTTTTGTGTTGTGCCATAGCACAAGGTTTCCTCCACTACCTCTGTGTACCCGTGCGAGAACTCGCATGTTAGACCCCACACTCATCCCTATTCTTCTATTTTCATTCTAAGAGGGAAAGTAGTTAACGAAACGTGTTTATTTGTTTAAAATCTATAAAGGTAACTTGCTAAACTTGCTTAACTTGCTAACTTGCTAACTTGCTAACTTGCTTAAAATCTATAAAGGTAACAATGTATTAACACAATTACAAATAAAATAAACAATGCAATTAATGTGTAAAAGAAATTTTTAATAAATTTTTATTCAATGTCATGGAGAATTTGCTTGGAACAATTCCCAACACTTACTTAAAGACATTTGAAGTAATTATTCGATATTCTTTATCAGTTAGGTTTTAGTTTTTCGTGATAGTCACAAAAAGATTAGCATTTTACTTTTGAGAAAGCTACGTGTCTGAACCCGTTGACTTGAAAATTTCATCGAATGATAACGAAAATATTGGTAGGGGTAAAACACAAACAGTCTTCACTCTTCACTGAACACCCACATCACTTCACAATTAAGTACGCAGCACTTATAGGCCATGAAAAAACGTTAAATGAATAGTTTCAGTACTCGCATAAGAAACTATCTTCATACGTATAGATATCAAGCAACTATAATAGTAATTCTAGTTGTTGCTGGAGAGCAAATCTTGAATTAATGATTATGCAAATAAACCTCGTCAGACTGCACAAACTACGGTGTTAACAGAAAGCGTAAATAAAGATGGTCGAATCTAAGCATTCTAAGCGTGTCGCCATAAAAATTGCTACCAGCAGGAAGGGCTGAAATACAGAGGTGGCCTTGATGGTATTGAAGCGTGGAACCGAAAAGTTAATTGAATGGATCGGAGAATGTGTCATCTTATGGTATGAGAAACACTTCTTTGAGGCCTTTGGCCTCAAAATTTTACTTTTTACGGCTCTAAAACGCTTTGTTTATGAGTTATTTGCCGATGTATATTGACATGTGATGCGGGTTGCAATTTACATGAATATTTCTATGCGTTTTTTTAAAGAAATCATCCATATTTTTAAAGTCAAAGTGGAATTCGTCAAGTCTCCGTGAAATTCTCTTTCTTTATAGCCCTCATTTATAAAGATTGGTTGCGTGTGAGAGCCGGAACCCAAAGGTATACTACTGAAATAATACAGGAGACGATAATGCTACAGCAGTGTAATAAATAAGCTGCAGATTTATAAGCACAGAAAACTGTAAAAATGGACAGGCAAAATAGGCGTTTAAAAATGTAAATAGGCATTTAAAAGTGTTACATTAGTATTTCAAACGGCACTACACATTTTTACTTTCCCGGATACGTACGTATACACGGAGTTATATACGTAGTATAGGGAAAGTTATGCAATGCTGCGCGAAGAAACGGCGAATTTTCGGCGGAAAAAAATTCATTGCCGGGAACTGATAACAAAAAAGTTAATAAAACCAGTTACTGAACTAAAACAAACCTAACACGTGGATTAGCCAGAAACCCTCTTTTGTGGGTCCTTGATACCCAAAAAGCCAATTGAAAGGAAAACGTCCGACAGTCTGTTTGTCCGTCTGTGAACACTCCTAGCGCCTAAACCATTAGTACAATTTCTTTCAAGATGCATATTCCCAGGTCGATTTGGTTGGAGTCAGAGTTTTGAGATTTTCAAAAGGATTCTTAAAAATTTGGGGATACTATCCATGAAGCTCTCCGGACATGTTCAAAATTTTCTCAAAAATGGCTCCAAATTTTTTCTTTAAATTTCTTGTATTAATAGAGTAAAATACACTTATTAAGATGGCATTGGTCCGATTTTCACGGATAACTCGTAATATTCGAAAATTGTGAAAGTTATATTTTTTCCGGCGTCTTTCTCCAAATACAAAATTGAAGATAGAGATAGAGAAGAGAGAGAAGATAGAGATAGTGATAGAAATTGAAGACAGAGATTTTTGCTTCAAACAAAAGGTATTCTCCAAAGTGAGTTCTTTGTTTCAGGTCATATACATTGTTTTCAAAATTTTATTCGTTTTCGCCCAAAATTGCATGCAATATGTGCAATTTTAAAAAATTACAAAAACTAGATTTTCTCAAAAAGGCTCAAAATTTTTTCTTTAAACTTTTGGTAGGGATAGGGGTAAATATACTCTATCAGATGACATAAAAGACATATTGCTGTATTCTTTTGTGTTTTCAAAAATTGCAAAAATATATTTTTTTGACTGGTCTCTCACGTCGATAATATTTATATTAGCGGGGCTTTGTTCAGATTATTATATTCATGAGTACATGTGCTTTAAATAACTTCAAGTAAAGTTTCTCGAAAACAGAACCATTTTCTGTGAAAACTAGCTCAAAAGTCCTCATTTTAAAAAACGCTCAATCGCCATTTTCTCATTAATGGTTAGAACAAATTTCTTAAAACTTTTCGATCGGATAGTGCTAAATATACTCCTTGATATGACGTAAAGTTTTTCCGAGGTAATTTTTGTTTTTTCGAAAAATACACAATTGTAGTTTTTTTGAAAGATCTCTCACGTCTTTAAAATGCACATTACTAGCAATTTGTAAACATTATCATATTTCTGAGTGTATGTGCTTCAAATAACTTCCAATGAAGTATTTTGAAAACTCAAAATTTTTCTGTGAAAAAGAGCTTCTAATATAGCATTTTTAGTAGCGCTAAAACGCCATTTTCTTTAAAACGGTACAACATTTTTAAGAGAAAATTGCCATTTAGGACTGTTTTTGTGTTCTTTAATATTCTAAAATGAATATTTCCGTTCTACCATTAGGAAACCGAAAAATTAAAAAAAATGTGAAAAAAATGTAGTTTGTCCGGTGATAGATGGCAGCTGACAAGAGTATGCAGCAATTTCGAATAGCTAGACTAGACCCAAGTAAATAGAAAACTAATACGGAGAAGTCTGTGCCATTCTATAGCACCACTAGTTTTTATTATTCATATTGTTTAGAAAGTTTCTTAAGTAAACATAATGTAGTAACCTTGATGGAATGTTTGCCTTCATCATTGTTCTGACATTTCCTAGAAATCCTGCCTTTCATTGTTGGGCAATTCGGACAAAAAGGTTTGTAGCTACCATTTTGCTTTTTATTAAATGCTAGCTGATACTCTAATGCTGCACAGTGTGATCTTTTTTCTCACATTTAAATTGTATGATTTGTTTTAATCGCCATACATAACACAATGTTGTAACAAGTGGTGTTACAACAGCACATATTTTTTCGAATTAGAACGGAAAAATATTTCAAAATTTAAAATTTTAACAAAAATTTAGAAAATTCAATTAAAATGAGACCTGAACCTTTTAAGCATTTTTCTTTCAATCCGTGGGCCAAAATATTGAGCAAACATTTGTAGTGGGTTTTGAGATTTAAAAAAAAATGATCTGCGTTAATTTCAAGCAGAAATTCTACAAAACAACATTCGTTTTAAAAAATATACCTGACCTGTTTTTAAGAACTGATTATTTTGAATAGTCTTCATTTAAGACAAAAATCTCTGAATTCAAGATTGTACTTTTGCAATGTAGCTTTTAGCAATTTTCGAAATTACAGTGTTCGCGAAGAATGGAACCAGTACCAATTCTTTGATACATACGGGGAGAAAGTTTTAAGAAAAAAGTGCAGAAAAAAGTGCCTTTTAAAGAAAAAAATTAAAATTTCGAAATTTTAAATAAGTCGACTGCACTAGCGGTGGTAGTAAAAGAAATAGATTTATTGATAGTTGTTAGATTATTATGTACACTGCAGGATAAAAACGAAAAGAAGGTACAATTGTTTAAATTATTTATTAAGGTTAATTGAATTTTGGTCAAGGAATACGAGAATAGGCAAGATTTATGCATTTATACATAAAATAGGCATTTATTATTGAAATAGGCATTTATAGGCACTACGAAATTCTCCTTCAATGCTCCTAATGTCTCAAAATGAATAAGTAACGATTGTGTTTTCTATTGAACGGAAAAAATAGGCAAAAATCCGCAGCTTAGTAATAATACAACATTGAGGGAATCAAGAAGCATAGCAGGGCAACGCTAGAAATAATAGTATTCCTAATATGAATAGAAAATAGTAAGTCAAAAGTAACTGCCCATTTTGAAGTAAACTAATAAAAGAATTTGTAATATTAAAATAGAGCTTGTAACAGTATACGAGTTCATGTAATATATTGAACTGATATATTCAAACTAAGTGTTATTTGCAATACATTAAATATAGAATGCAGTCCTGCTGTTGAATTTGTGAAGAAATGATGTTCTGCAATTTGTCAACTCGTATAGGAGATTTTACTTCCTAGGGCTGAGTTGCCGCGCACAAGAGGGAGTGCTGCTCCGAAACGCTTTTTACTAAAGAAACGTTCCAATTGATCACCGATAAGATGCAAGAGTGGAGGATGTATTTGTACACTGGTGGCCAATACCACCACATGCGAATAGCTCGAACTGAAGCATACCCCCGCAAGCAAAGGTGGCTCAGGGAATCAACTATTGTCACGGTCGTGCCTCTGACTGGAAGGTCCTAGGATTCGTCTCCTACGGTGGTAGGATATATTTTGACACTAGGAAGACAGCATCTGCCTGCAGGAGAACTCCAGCGGCAGGCTGCTCTGATCAGTAATTTTCAGTGTTTTCTCTGGCCCACAACAGCCGAACTCCGGAATAGCACCCTAACAAAGTGGCCTCGGACCGCGCGCGATCTCTCCCTTGTCCCATCCTCATATTTTACTTACACACACAAGCAATACACACCTGTGGCAGACCAGACGGGAGCTTCAAGCTTGTCTCAACTGGGGTGGTTCCATGCTGGTGGGAGAAACCTGGTTAGGGAAAATCACCGCATGCTGACGTTCGTCCTGGTTAAATCCTGCCATGCAGTGGGAAGAATAACAACGCCACCTCCCATGATAAAGACATTTACTACTCTTACGAGACTAATAACCTTAGCAGCTGACACGCCCGGAATTGCTAATCAATCAGTCAATCTGGAGCACACCAACTGCAACCTAAATTTTGAGGTCATATAAAATCTGATAAAGTAGAACACAGTGCTGCTACATGCCTGCCTGTGGATGAAGGCATTGCAATGCTGTACTGGGAGGAAATTTGAAAAACACATTTAAAAAATTGTGTATTTCAGAAAATTTCACCCAAGTACGAAAATTAGAAAGCGCCAAGAGAAACGAGATATAACGGTACTTCTTAGACCTGCTTTTCAAAATCTAACAAACCCAAGAAATCATCAACAGAACGCGTAGGGTAATTTAAATCTGAAGTGTTGATCGCTGTTGTTGAGTCTACTTGCATCCGTCACTTCAAACCCTAGGGTCATTGAAATACACTTCCTTACCCATAAATTACAGTGTCAGAAGAAAGATATTTTAATGTAAAATGGATAACTGAAGTGTACAGATACTGTCCCCCGCTCGTTGGTTATATTCAAGTTGAAAACTAATTTCAATGAGTTTCAATTTTAATTTTTTTCAACAAATCAGAATTTCACTGAAAATAATTTCCATTTGTTGTTTTTGTAGATATGGAAAGTCCCGTATTTCAGTTTTTTTATTGATAAATAAATTCCAAGCATTCACGAAGCACTGTTGTTTAAATGAAATGAGTTTGTCTCTGTGAGTTCGAGATTTTTACTTTCGAATTATTTCAGCATGCTTTCGGATAATTAAATAATAATACACAACACGTAGCAGAGTGGTTTTCAACTACTGCGTTGAGAAAAAATAATACCATGTGATGAGTGGCAGCAATATTTGTTTCTGAATGCAGATGAGGGAATAGATCAAATCTCTTTGCCCTCCCCTTTATTGCATAAATGATTGTCATTACCTTACTCCAATTGAACGGTGACAATTAGAGTTTATTTGATCGATTTATAATTCCGTTAGGTGAACAGTCTGGTCAAAAATCTCTTAGTAGAGTCTCGTTAGCCTTAGTCTCTTTAGCTTTAGTAAAGTCTCTTTAGCCTTAGTATCTTTAGCTTTAGTAAAGTCTCGTTAGCCTTAGTCTCTTTAGCTTTAGTAAAGTCTCTCTAACCTTAGTCTCTTTAGCTTTAGTAAAGTCTCTTTAGCCGTGAGTGTTTTGTTCCGGAAGGTAGCGGTGTTCCACCCCACTGGATGGTGAGATCCGGCATCGACCTACACGTAGGGTTGCGGGGGATATCCTGATCCAGATATCACCCCCAACGGGACACACCTCCGCCGAGAAGCTACAAACTCACAGTCTCCCGATGTGTGTGGAAGCGTAGTCCATGTACGTGTAAATAAGGGACAAGGATAAGACAAGAAAGAGGAAGGAAAGATCGCGCGCGGTTCGTGACTCGTCTGTTGGGGAAAAACTTCGGTGATCGCCTGATATTGATCAGAGAAAGTACATCTAGCTAGAATACTCCGGCAGAAAGCGCCGCGACAACACCGTCGGGGCTCGAATCTAGGCAGAGTCTGCAGAGTCAGCCACCTCGCTCTGCCGTTTTATAGGTTAATGATAATGATACACGTAGAATAATAATTATGGATGAGAGGTTGCTCAAATGTGTACGTGAAGGTATGAGGACTATGCTAGTCGTCTATTACGAAAAAATACGCGTCATGTTTATATGTTCTGGCAAACAGCTAAAGCAACATGTTTTTGTAGATCCAGCACGTCGTGTATAATAAGTAAAGATCGAAACAGTTATGCGTGTGAATGTTTTTGCGATAAAGTGGGTTACAAAATCACATCACTACGGGGAAACAATTCCAAATCAACGACCTCCACGATTAAGATAAAACTTTTTAACCCCAACCTAAACCTATCCCCAACCCCATTTTATACCAAAATCAAAAACGGCTTATCTTGAATGAATTATCTCAGTATCTACTGCAAAAATGTGTATATTAGCTTAAATACACACATTCCTCACTTGTTTCATTTATCCATTCTTCAGCTGCTTGTCCCAAAGTATCCGCCTTCGGAATTCAAACCGGAAAAAACAGCAAAAATTTAAATATTTTAACAAAAACCGCCTCCACTAACTGCAATAACATAGTATGGTATTTGCACAGGCGATTTTGAATTTAGCTCAGAGGCGTCATTTAGGCTTGAGGATCTTTTACTTGCCAGTAAATCTACTAACATGGGACAGCTGGCTTTACTTCCTCTCCGAAGGAAGGCGTTCGAAGGATTTTTTCGCCCTTAAAAATCCATGGCTTCGATCAGGTTTGAACCCGCGAACTTGGGTATAACAGTTCGATATGCTAACCGCTACACTACCGCCGCCACGAATTCGCTAGCTATTTTCGCTAGACAAAGAAAACCGTCACATCCTACACGGCCATAGGCTGTTCTGTTTAGCTTTTGCTCAATCTCCGCGCGCATACAAAAACAGTAATACGGATAGAAGGGAATATCGCGGGAAACAAGCTCTAATGTTTGTTTCACTTTAAGTGAAGTGGAGTGGTTGTTGTGAAGCTCAGTTGGGCAATCAGAGCGAACATACTCTGAATCGTTCGTTTAAAAGTCTGGTAATTGGAACAACCGAAGCGAAGAAAATCGAGATTCAAAATGAAATGCCACTTGCTGGAATTCTATGTTAATGGTGATGGTACATAGCATGTTTTGATACGTTCTCTTTTGTACCGTTTTTCAATGCAGGGGATGCTCGTCAGAGGATTTCAACATGAACTAATAATGCTACCGAATGGCACAAACATTTTCGTACAAGTTCGTTTCCTCTTCTTTTGCCTAGCTATTCGGTATTGCCTAGTTACCCTTTCTCTTACCCAGCTATTTGGTATTGCTTAGTTGCTTTTTCCCTTACTTAACTATCGTTTCCCCCAGCTGCAACCTACCAGCGTCTAAAAGATATTGATTTCCATTTTCTTAATTTTTCGATGCCTTAGACTATTTGAAAATGATAGAAGAGAAAATTCTGGTCATATCAAAATATAAACTTTTTCATTGAAATATTTGGGGCTGATTTTGAGTTAAAATTGTTTCAGCGATTTGAAATTGCGCAATATTGGGCTCATGTTTAAAAAATGTTTTGAATTCTTGAGAAACGTCATGAGAAATCACTGGAAGGAATCAAACTTATCAATTCAATAATGAGTAAAGAAAGCCTGAAAAAATGTCCATACGAATATTATCGATGTAAGAGATGTCTAAAAATATTATATTTATTAATTTCTTGAAGAAATCAAAAGACTACCAAAGTTGAAAATATTTGAAATTTTAAAATTCCTAAGTTCATATTGAAAATCTTCGTATGCAAGGACAATAGACAAATTCACTGACACTTCTTATCAGTGTATTCTTGCAAGAAATTTAAAAAATATTCAAACACAGTTTCCAGAAAATTTTGAAAGCGTCATTGGGGCTTCGACTTTTGAACCTCCAAAAATCAAAATGGAAGACATTTGAAGGGGAACCCCGGAAGCCTATGTGTAGGCCGGCACGAGATCTGACGCACTACCAAGGAAGAAATATCGGTCGCTTCTCCACGCTATCGATAAAAGTAAGCTGACGAGAACGTCTGCTCCGGACTCCGATCGACACCAGGCAAATGTTGGAGCAGTACCCTAACTGGCCCGGAACGCGTGCAATCTGTCCTTCCCCTTCCTCGTATCCTCACCCCTTACACATCCACTTATACTTACATGCACTACACTATCACTCATGTTGGGATTGCCTCGACGGCTCGCTGGTCGTCGATTGACCTCGCTGGACCGGTGCCTCATTGGTGGGATATAACTGGTTGAAGAAAACCCCACGAGCTGTCGTTTAGGTCAGT
Source organism: Acheta domesticus (assembly GCA_031308135.1). Taxonomy (NCBI): domain Eukaryota; kingdom Metazoa; phylum Arthropoda; class Insecta; order Orthoptera; family Gryllidae; genus Acheta; species Acheta domesticus. The sequence continues at coordinate 28,875,264 of JAHLJT010005437.1, read as the reverse complement.
TTCGGATCACGCCATCTAGCGGGGGAATATCACCACCACATTCCACGATAAAAACATACCCTACACTTACCATAACATAAGAGTTGGTATGCCCGGCAACATCAGTGAATGAATGTATCAATTAATCAATCAACAAACTAAAGACCACAGTCATCTCTTGCGATCAAAAATGTACTACAGGTAAGGGTCTAAAAACCATCGCCGTTTATGAGACTGGAAACATCAATCAACAATGCAATTAAGAAATCAGTCAATCAGTAATCAAAAGAGTAAAAAACAGGAAATCCAACAATCAATAAAAGAAGCAATATAGCAACCAATCAATGAAGCAGGCAATCAAGTAGTCAATCAACAATCAAGAGAGCAATAAAAGAGTAAACCAAACATGCAATATAGCAACCAATCAATCAAGCAGGCAATCAAGCAATCAAGTGAGCAATTAACCCTCGATCTCCGTTTTGCCGATCGCTGCGCCGCGCCGTGCGCACGGGAGGGTGATGGCCGCCCGTGCGTCCGCCCCGCTGCGCACGCGATGGCCTGGTCTCCCGCGCGGAGCGTCACCGCTGAGCTGACCACTCGCCGCTTCACTTGCAGCGACCCCTGACGCCCGCGCGCCCTTTGGTCGCCCTAGTGGGGCACCCGCCGCGCTGCCACGCACTTCCGGCACAGTACAACATTCTCGCGAGAATCGAAATCACTTCACTATCAACGGATAACTTCACTATCAACTTCAAAGGATAACTTCACTATCAACGGATAACTTCAATGTTATCCGTTCAAGATTCTAATAATTGCTCTCATATTAATGCCCGACATCGTTTGTTATGTCATTGCAGAGTCTCTGATCAGGAGGCCCTGAAGTTTGCGTCCAGACGGTCGCAGGATTTTTGAAACTAGCTACAGAGGTAGATTGGATTCAGCCGCTGTCTGGAGGAGAATCCTGGCAAGCGGCTGCTCTGATAGTTTTCCATTTTATCTCCGATCAACAACAGGCTAATGTCGCAGCAGTACCATAACAAACAAGCCATTGATTGCGCGCGATCTTTCCTTTTCCTTCCTTGCATTATACTCCTCTTACTTACATTTACTCACATGCACTGCACTATCACACTTGTGGGGACCTTGCCCCGGCCGGGGCCGGCACGCAGGTGGGAGATACCCGGCGGGATAAAATCCCCGCAAACCGACTGAGGCCCGCGTTGGAACCGTACACTACACTTATGGGACTTGGGCCTCAGTTGATGTGCCCTAAATCACTTATCAATCAATCTACTGACATAATGCTTATGCTTAACGGTCGTCTATTATCATCGAGCCCGTGCGTATAGTCATTGTTGGAACCCTTTGCTCTTTGTATGCAAATTTGTTTACAATTTTTACGGCTAAACAATTGTTATGCTGCTAAAATATACTACTAGACACTCCAAGGCGCCTACAGTTGATTATATTAGCAATTTTTACTAGACGAACAAGCGAAACTGTTAGATCTTAGATGGTTGTACCTGCGACAACTTCGTTGAGGATCAAGCATCGTTTGCTTTACGCCGCGCCGGGCTCTGCCTCCGATTTAACCACAGGCATACAGCAGTTGAGCTCGGTTTCGGAAGAAGAGCGGAAGCCGTGTGCTTACGTACTTACTGTGTGCTGAGCCGATATACAACTTCAATCCCTCAGGTATTTTATCTAAAAAAAGAATGAGAATGTACGTATGTCTGTCATAATCGACGAGGGCCTTTGACAGAGGACCTTGCAGTGCGATATATTTATATATTTTTGAACAGCACACATCATTTCGACTCAGTCTTGATTAACATCGAAGCTGCGATCTAGAAAGCAGGAAGTCAGAACCAAATGGCCAGTGCCCAACATGTGAAGTGGTGCGAGGCGGGGCGAGGCGGGGCGAGGCGGGGCGAGGCGGGGCGAGGCGGGGCGAGGCGGGGCGAGGCGGGGCGAGGCGGGGCGAGGCGGGGCGAGGCGGGGCGAGGCGGGGCGAGGCGGGGCGAGGCGGGGCGAGGCGGGGCGAGGCGGGGCGAGGCGGGGCGAGGCGGGGCGAGGCGGGGCGAGGCGGGGCGAGGCGGGGCGAGGCGGGGCGAGGCTGGGCGAGGCGGGGCGAGGCGGGGCGAGGCGGGGCGAGGCGGGGCGAGGCGGGGGCGAGGGCGGGCGAGGCGGGGGCGAGGCGGGGCCGAGGCGGGGCGAGGCGGGGCGAGGCGGGGCGAGGCGGGGCGAGGCGGGGCGAGGCGGGGCGAGGGCGGGGCGAGGCGGGGCGAGGCGGGGCGAGGCGGGGCGAGGCGGGGCGAGGCGGGGCGAGCGGGGCGAGGCGGGGCGAGGCGGGGCGAGCGGGGCGAGGCGGGGCGAGGCGGGGCGAGGCGGGGCGAGGCGGGGCGAAGGCGAGGCGGCGAGGCGGGGCGAGGCGGGGCGAGGCGGGGCGAGGCGGGGCGAGGCGGGGCGAGGCGGGGCGAGGCGGGGCGAGGCGGGGCGAGGCGGGGGCGAGGCGGGGCGAGGCGGGGCGAGGCGGGGCGAGGCGGGGCGAGGCGGGGCGAGGCGGGGCGAGGCGGGGCGAGGCGGGGCGAGGCGGGGCGAGGCGGGGCGAGGCGGGGCGAGGCGGGGCGAGGCGGGGCGAGGCGGGGCGAGGCGGGGCGAGGCGGGCGAGGCGGGGCGAGGCGGGGCGAGGCGGGGCGAGGCGGGGCGAGGCGGGGCGAGGCGGGCGAGGCGGGGCGAGGCGGGGCGAGGCGGGCGAGGCGGGGCGAGGCGGGGCGAGGCGGGGCGAGGCGGGGCGAGGCGGGGCGAGGCGGGGCGAGGCGGGGCGAGGCGGGGCGAGGCGGGGCGAGGCGGGGCGAGGCGGGGCGAGGCGGGGCGAGGCGGGGCGAGGCGGGGCGAGGCGGGGCGAGGCGGGGCGAGGCGGGGCGAGGCGGGGCGAGGCGGGGCGAGGCGGGGCGAGGCGGGGCGAGGCGGGGCGAGGCGGGGCGAGGCGGGGCGAGGCGGGGCGAGGCGGGGCGAGGCGGGGCGAGGCGGGGCGAGGCGGGGCGAGGCGGGGCGAGGCGGGGCGAGGCAACAGATGACAGCGGCCGGCCGCGCGAGGGCGTGCCGGCACCAGATCGTCGTCGGGGCGCGGCAGCGAGGCCGGGTGGGCGGGGCCGGCGGGCGGGTATTGATCCCGGGCCACGCCGCGCGCGCGCCGGGGAGGGGGCGGCGCAGGAGGACTTGAGGGCCACGTGGCGGTGACAGCGCCGAGAGCGCTCCAAGCGGCCCCTTCCTCAACCGAGCGACGGACAGGTGGTCGGAGGCCCCGGCGCCCCGCCCCACCCAGGCGTTGCTCTCGTCGATAGCCCGCCGACGCGTCTTCGCGGTACAGGCCCAACGGGAAGGGAGCTGTTTGGGGAACGGAGGCTGCGGAAGGTCGCGACGACATTTCCGGTGCCGCGATTTGTGACACGAGCTACATAGTCCAGTCAAACGGTTGAAAATAAGAGAAAGTTTTGGTGTCGTTTTTATATTTGGTTCCTGTATGTTTTTGGGTCGATGAAAACGAATATCAGGTTTGCCAACAAAAATGTTGCCCGCAAAAACATTTTTTAGGAATAAAAAAAAATACAGCGGGAGATAGTCACTGCCATCTCCCAAAGAAAAACATGTACTACACTTACGGAACTAATCACCGGGTGTGTCAACTTGTTGACACGCAGTTGACGCGCTGGGAAAAGTCAGATGATGCTCCCGGAATCACTAATCAATCAATCAATGAACCTGTAAAAAATTTCATGTCTTACGGCTGGTATAATGCCCCTTTTTTGGTTAGCAACGTGACGTCTTCTGGTGATTGGCAGATACTCGTTTTCAAGCAGTGAACTTTGTTTCTTGCACTTGTCGATATACAATGCCATAGAGGTCCTTCCAAGCAAAGAAAATGCCACGTATGTTACTTCGTCATACAGAATTGTTTTCTCATGTTCATTGGGCAAAAGTTTTTTTCGCTTACCTACATAGAGTGTACCCCATTTATTCTAAAAAATCTGTACTTAGGTAGATTTCCTTAAGATTAGAAGCACACCAAAAGGTGTATTATACTCAATGCGTATCCCTCAGTCATCTGTATTCTCATCCAGGAAAGAAACTGCCTACATCGTAACATCAATTAAAACGGGCGGCTGTCATTAAAACTCGAAAAGTAACACAAACACGGGAGAAGAAGTTCATCATTTTCAAACCAGTATAATAAAACAGTTGTCAATTTATTTGATCGGTATTCTACAATATAATGCCGGAGTTAAGGTTCCATTCAAGAACACGTGAAAATCCGATTCACAACTAGAAGAAAACCTTTATTTTTATTTCAAACTGGACTGAGTCTGAAACGCGTGTCAACTGTCGGACGGCCAGGCAAAAGGAATTGGTGGTCATTCCAACGGGCAGGCAGAAGAACGTGCGAACGGGATCCAGGCAGACTATCGGGCAGACGAATGGACATGCGGATGGATGAGTGGATGCAAGAGTAGACGGATGGACAGGGTGAAGGACGAACGAATGGACGGTTGGGAGAATGAGAGACAGGTAGATGGACGGACTGGCAGATTGACAATCGGATGAATGGATGGACGGACTGACGGATTTACAATCGGAGAGATGTACGGGATGGAAGGACTGACAGTTGGACGGACTGGCAGATGATCAGTGATTGGAGGGATGAACGAAAGGGCGGACAAATGGACAGTATAAAGAACTAATGGACGGATGAATGGATTGGCGGGTGGTAAGATGGGCAAATCGGTCGGATGGTGGGACGGGCTGGCGTGTGTCAGTTGGTATTGGCTGCATGGTGACGTCACCAGGAAGTCGGAACGATCGCCACCGGCAGCAGCTCAGATAACGCAGCCCGCCTAATTGCCCCCTCCCCCATCAGCTCCCCCGCACGGCCGCCATTCGGCTGCTTCCGTCACACCCCTCGCTCGAACTTTCTTTTCAGCACGTGAGTAGAGTACTAGATGAGAATACGACGACACCCGTTATTGCGTCTTAAACGATCATTGATAATTGAAACCGACTCGTATAAATAACGCAAAATTGTTATGCAGAACCATTTATTATAATAAAAATAAGTATTTTTGTTTTCATTTTTATTATAAGGTTGCAAATTCAATAAGTAATCGTTTCCAAGTAGACGACACAAAGAAAGAGTAGAATAAACCAATGCAAGAACTTTGGTACAATTGGATCAATCGGTGAATAATATGTGCCATGTGCACTTCTTAAGCATCTTAGTGTTAAATATACGTGTTCTATTTGTGAATGGAAAGTGTGTCCTTGCTCACATAATATTATTAAATTTTTTCTACTAATTTTAGTACTGGTATACGTTGATAATTAAAACTCACTTTGATTTTTTTAAATTATTGAAAACCGGCAAGTCAGTTTATACTGCATTTCCTCGAATTCACAACTATTCTAAGTCAACCTATATTAGTAATGCTAGACCAACATCAGTCCCAAGATAGCGGAGTTTACGGAAATGATCAAATATTGACATAGTTATTGTGATCCAATTTCTGCGACTAAAGGCACATACGCAACTGAAATTAGATGTAAATTTGTGGAGTGTCAATCCTATATCGTAAATGAGATGTGTCTAACTTCACTTACTTAGGCTGCAAATTATCAAATGACATCAAATCCGAAAAGCAAGAGAATATATAATGCAATAAGTTGAATGGCTTTGTGAAAAGACATTTTCAACGTACGTTGAGCAGTACACTAGTGAGATTTCATAACATGATATCTCAACCCACCTTCTGCTTCACAAGCGAAACATGGTCACTGAAAAAAAATGACGAAAGAAGACTAGAAGCTTCCCAAATGAAAATATTAAGAGCCCTACTGGGCCTAAACTTGAGGAGCAGATTTCCAAGCGAAAACATAAGGTCAAGGTTAAATATTGATAGTGTGGTAAGAGGCATTAAAAATACCAACAAAAATAGTTGCAAGATGTAAACGGAAGAGAGTCAAATAGGCTACAAAAGTTAGCTCTCTTATGTAAACCTGTTTCGTTGCCCGAGATAATACCTTTTTTTCCCGCTAGATGGTGAAAGGAGCGTAGAGAAATTTGCGTGGTTAGACAGAAGAGCGGGCCTGATGGCCCGAGTCTCGCCACGTAAAATAAGGCATTAACTTAACTTATACCTAGGAGCTTCAGAAATGTGGATAGTCCTACAATGAATCCGAGAGTCAGATCACTTGTGACTGTCGGAACTAGCAATTGGCTCTCAACTCTTGTAAAGAAAGAAAAAGAAGTGTTATGCGGGAAAACATATCACAAGAGTGTGTCTTATACGAACAAGCAGCATTTGTAAAACATACAAATTGAAAGAAGAATCGTAAGTTAGACATCATAAGTTAGAATTCTTCTCTTTCCTTCAAATTCCTCTTCCTTAGAATTAATTACCTCTAAACTTGAAAATGGTGAAAAATTATGAAAGATTTTGTTTTCTAAAATTCGTCAGTTACTACACTCTGATTTATTTTTGTTTAATGATTCAAGCAGTTTTGATCTGTCTGCTTTCGTTTTGGAGATATTTACGTTTTCATTAATTTACTTACTTTTTCTTCCTTTCTTGGATTCGATCACGAACATTGAGGTAAACATTTACACGAAGTTTCCCACAAATAACATTTTCAATTACAACTTGTAGATAAAACTTTATATCTTCAATTATATTCTGTGTATAAAGACGTTTACTTTTGAAAATTTATTGAAAGGACCTAAATATATCACTTAAATTGTTTTCTGTACAGTTCGGAGTTCTTTTGGGATATTTTCAGAAGTCTCAGATAATGTTTGAGGTAGTTTTTTGTTTTCTGTATTTACTCCGAACACTCGTCAACATCTCCAACACTCGCACCCATTGATAATGATAATTCGTATTTTCCATAATGGTTCACTTTAGTTAATATTCGTTTACAGAATAAAATCATATTAATTCTAAGAAAAAACTAAACATAACATACTATACATAAAACTAAACATACAACTATACTACAATATTCGGAACGTTTCTCAACCTGTCGCGCGAGGAATGGATGGCAACAAACTCAACAAAGCGAGAGAGTTGATCGGAATGATAGTTTCATGAGTTGGCTTTTCTGTCAGATAATATTTTAAGTGTCCATTTTGTGAATCTATTGGCACCTAATTCGTGGTCTTCACTATCGTGAAACTTTTCTGCATCTTAGTGTTACTAGTTTTTCTTCAACAACTCATATTTTTTTGAAGTGCTTGATCATTATCATTTAAAGATCAGTATTTACGACCAGTTGGTAGGTACGGACTTCGTCAGAGGTTGTTGCGCCATTGGTTGCGTCAGAGGTTGTTGCGCCATCATTGAATGATACTGATTAAAAATCTTATCGTAATGATCTTTAAAAGATCGAGAAATTAGAAATAAATTTTAAGGAGAGTGGAATCGCTGACTTCAATATTGAAGGTGTAGAACAAGTTCAAAAATAAATTTTAATATTGCAGTTTTCAATGTTCATATATATTTTAATCAAAATTAATACTTCATCATTTTTATAAATGCACTGCATTCTACTTAACAAAACATGAAAGTGTTACAGCTATTTTCCCCACAATTTTGAGAATGTCAGAAAGGTTGGGCTTCGTATATAGCTACACCAAAAATCACAATTTATTAATGATATCCCGAACGTCACAAATATATCATACTCCTATATCATCCATCCACACATCTATCCATCTATTTATTTACTACACGATCTTAACTTTATCATTCCTGCAAAAAAAATCAAAAGAATCTTAAACACGAATCTTACAACCTAATATATGAAATCGTATTGTTAAGGTGACTAAACTACATTTTCTACCTATTCAGAGAGACGAGGATGATACATCAACTTTTATTTCCTTTTTGTCAAAGATATCATAAAACTCTTAGTGTTTTTCACATACGTAAACAGGTTAGTTAAATATGTCCAGACAGATGTATCTTTTCTGACAAGCGTGGCTTTTTTAATCTTAACCCACGTGGCTATTTTAATCTTAACCCCCCACACACGTAGTTTAACTTTAAACTGCAATTCCCCGCTAAGTGTGTGAGTTCGCTTTTGTACATCCCTGAGATTCGCAATCACGTTGAAAATCGCACTTACCATCGGCAGCGTACGCATTTTTTACACCTCTTTTCAGACGAATATTGCAACCCTCTCTTTCGCTTTAACAAACATCAATACCGACGCAAAGGCCACTCCGGAAGCCAATATGATGTGACGACCTGTTGGCCGAGTACATACAAGTCCCCGCCACGAACATTATGGGAGCGATGTGGCTGGACGGAGGTTGGGTCACATGTTGCCACGGTAGTGATTGCTCACGTGCACGACTGCCCAGATCGATATGCACAGCAGCAAACGAAACGATTCGCAGCACTGGTAAAGCATGTTAGTGTGTGCTAAAAGCTACAAAAATAACCCCGAAAAAGGGGTGATAAAACAGCACATACTCTCTCGAAGTATTTGTTATCGTTTGACATATGTTGGTCGAGTTGAGCAACTCGGACATTTTGATAACCTTACCTCGAACAGGTTTTTAGTTCAGTCTCTTTTCATCCATTGAACAAATGATGAGATGTACCATTTGTTTACTTTCCAGAGATAAACATAGCTTCAACACGCACAATTGTTAACCTTTACTAGTGTTATTTGAACTAAAGTAGAAACGGGTTTGTGTGTTGTTATGTTTCAGAGGTGCGTAATACATGAAATAGAAAATATTTTAAAGGACAAAATGATCTGTGACTCGATAAAAGAATAACGAAATTAATTTTTAACGTGGATTTTGCATAACCTTCAAATATAAGTGTTCTTGCATTTTTGTAAGTTGCTAGGCAATTGATCATAAACATCACGTGTGTATCATGATTCCAAGGAGCTAGAGAGAAACCTTTGACTCATCAAATTTTCGACCCTGACTTTCCCTCAAAAATTCTCTCCTTGCTTGGAAGCTGCTAAAAGGGGGATGTCGTTCGGAGAGGTAGGATGCCTAACCAATTGTTAGAAGAGGAATGCCTTGTCAGGTCTTTGTCACAAGAGTGTTGTGTTCTCGCAAGCCGCCCAACGTCAGCTGCGTCGATGCGATCACAACAATTGTTGACAACCAATTTTAAAGTTTGGTATGAAGTTCAAACAATTTTGAAGTTCCATATATGGTTTTCATTGAAGAGAATTACTTTTAGAGGCTTAGTGTACGCCATTAACGTATGCTGCGGTAGTCATCGGCTTAGTATAACTTTGTATCCCTGGAAAATAATACAGTAATCCCTCGATATTCGCGAGTTCCGAACATTCGCGATTAGACAAATGCTCCCGGTTTTAACATTCGCGACTTCGACATTCGCCAGTGGGTCTTTTGGTCGTACATTTTCTTTGAAAGCGAGCACATTTCGTTTCCTTTATCATCATTATCTGGGAAACGCACTCAGCAGACCTCGGAGCTTGCAGTATAACTTTCTTAAAAAATTACGCAAATGAAATGACAATTCACATTTATAGAGTAACACAATTTGAAAATAATTCAATTCAGTTGCGTCAAATTGGAAGTAAGGGTTTTGGCCAAATGAACAGAAAAGCCATTCAAGATCTGGGCAACTCTCATTATAATGAGCTATTGTAGAGGAGCTTCGTGAAATCATCAGTAAAGAAAACCTCATCGACGGTAATAATGAAGTAACGCAAGCGTCCTGTAGCAACTTCAATGTCAAAACTGTTGATGGCGTTCTAAAATCAACAAGCTCTGGCATTCGAATGTGATCCAAACATGCAAATAACTTTGAAATTTGAGAGATAATAGAGGCAGGCACTCTTTCGTATTTGGTTATAAGAAAAGCAAGAAAGGTGTTGAAACAAAAAAATTAGCAAATCCTATATCCAATCATTTTCAAGTTCGTAATAAGTTTCTAACTTTATTTTATTTCTTCATTTTGGAATGTTAATTGTGAATTATGTTTGTCGTAGCGCTTAATCATTTGTACTGTAATTGATTGTCATATTTTTTCTTTTTTAAACTGTTTTTCGATATCCAAGAACCTAACCCATCTTTCTTCATTAAAAGATAGACTTAACATTCGCGGATTTAACATTTGCGAGGTTTTTTGGGAACCTAACTGTTGCGAATTTTGAGAGATTACTGTATAAGAAAATTGTCGGTTCAGTAAATACAAAAATGTATTTGTAACTGTAGTTAAATGATTAAAGAAGAAACCAATGATGAATGAAGGACATTTTTACACGCGAGGTATAGAAAATATAACAAATCGGTAAACAAATTCCTGATTTGTTTCTTTAGTGGTGCTATCCAAACAGTAACCCATTATCTCTGTTTTTACTTCTACCACTACTAGAATACGGACGTCTCACAAAAAAGAGGGTATAATGAAGCTACATTTGTGTCAAGAATCAAAACGAGGGGTCGTCATGGCATTTTCTCAATGGATCAGAAAAACTGAAAGAAAAATCTAATCAAGAGGAAGTCATTGATCAAAAAGCTTTTCACACAATGAATGGGTATAATTTGTAAATCCATACATTAGAAGAAGCAAGTTCATAAGTCATTAGATTATCATATAAACTATTAATATTACAATTTATTTGGTGATTTATCGTAGATCTCTCCCATTACTATTATCCCGGTAGTGGATTTACATTTTTGAATTTAGATTCAGATTTATTATTAATTATGCAATTAAGGGCAGTAAGCTGGTTGCAGAATATCTTAACATTAAATAAGCTTATTTATTAGAAATAAATTAATCTACAAAATTTTATTAAAACAATAAGTGATAGTAAATAATTCATAATTTCATCGCACAAGCCTTCACTCCACATCACTGCGCAGCACAACATTGAACTGTGATGTCTCTCTTCCACAAAATTTTCACTCCCCTTCATAACACAATACTGCATATAAATGGTAATAAAATAATAATATTAATAATAACAATAATGCCACGTTATAAAAAATATTAGTGATTTTACATTAGGAAATTATTACTAATATATTGATGTAAAATATTCATAAGTAGCTAACTTACATCTAGTAATCTAATTTATTTTTAAATTTTCGCAATCTTTGAGATTCAAAGACTGCCTTAGGCAAGGTGTTATAGTCTAATAGTTATGTTTGTGAATGAATATTTCCCAACGTCCGATTTCTGTTCTTAACCCTCTGGTGGGAACATCTGTCTGGCAGGCAGACACAGTTTCTATTATTATTACTGAGAGGGTTTTAAGTACGCCAATCATCTTCACCGTGTTCAAGCGCTTCATTTGGCTTATAATTTTAAATGTCAGAGGGCGATTGCAGCTGTGGTGACGGATATTTTCATGTAATTTTTTACATGAAACTAATTAAACAACTGTTTTTTGAAACTAGTTATGCCTCACAGGCAGATGTTCCCACAGTTGTAGGTTTTGATATTTGCTATTCATACATATGTTCCTATGGATGCATGATTTAACATATTCTTCCTAAGCAGATTAATTTATTCAATTGATTTGTACATATTATTGAAATAATTTTCTATTACACGTTGTCATATTTTTATGGTAATTATTTAAAAGATGCTGACTTGGTTACCTGTAGATCGTCTGACAATGATTGTTCCAAAAGAAAAGAAAACCATTGTTTTTGTCAAAGCCAGTAAAATTTAAAATACATTTTTTGAATATAGTCTTTTTTAATACGAACATGTAAGTAAAAATAATACATTTTCTAAATGCCGTGATTAAAAGGAGATTCATTAACGGATTTTGATAATGTCTGCCTCTGGAGCAGAAGTTCCCACTGAAAAGAGAAAAAATCATGTTCCCATCAGAGGGTTAATTTCATACAGGTGAGGCGCTCTGCCTAAGTATGTAGGTTTTCCTAAACGATGATAGCCAGAAGGGGTGGCTCAGTGCAACACCTGATGTCACTGCTGTGCCTCTGACCGGGAGGTTTTAGGTTCGAGTCGCCACGGCGGCTGTATTTGTGACACTAGCTTGTCAGCCAGGTGGAATTCGCTTTCTGGAGGAGAATTCTAGCGGCCAGCTGCTCTGAATGGCAGTTTTCCAAGGTTTCACTGATCAAACCGAGGCAAATGTCGTACCCTAAAATCGTGCCACAGACCGCGAGCAATCATTCCTTCCTCTTCCTTGTCATATCCTTACCATTTACACACACACACTTACACTGACATGTACCACACTACCACATACGCTAGGCGACCGGTCGGGAACTTAGAGCTTTACTCAGCTGGAGCGATGCTCCGCTGGTGGGAGGTACTTGGTTGAGGAAAACCCTTCTATTGGACGGTAGGTCGGCGCTTGATCCTGCCATCCAGCAGGGCAAAGATTACAGCCCCCTCCCGATGGAAAAAAAACATGCACTACATATACGGGACTGGTGACTAGCGGTTCTCGTGTCCGGAATCTCTAACAATCAATAAATCAATACACGGCGATGAGACATGCGATTTTACATTGGTTTTGATTGATTGATTCGTGTTTCCGGGCGCGTCAACTGCTCAGGTCATTAGTCCCGTAAGTGTAGTGCGTGTTTCCCCCCGGGAGGTGGCGATGATCTTTTTCCCCGCTGGATGGCGAGATCTGGCGCCGACCTACCGTCGACTAGCGGGGTTTTCCCCCTAACCAAGTATCTCCCACCAGCGGGGCACCGCCCCAGCCGGGACAAGTTGTAAGCTCCAGACCGGTCTCCCGGCATGTGTGGTAGTGTAGTGCATGTTAGTGTAAGTGTGTGTGTAAGAGGGAAAGGATAGGACAAGGATGAGGAAGGAAATATCGCGTGCGGTCCGTGGCCCGTTTGTTAGGATACTGCTCCGGCATTCGCCTGGTGTTATTCGGAGAAACCACGGAAAACTACCGATCAGAGCAGCCGGCCGCTAGAATTCTCCTCCAAACAGCGACTGAATTCGATCTAGCTGACTAGCTAGTGTCGAAAATCCTGCCGCCGTCGGGACTCGAAACTAGGACCTCCCGGTCACATGCACTGTAGTGACATCAGGTTGATGCACTGAGCCATCTCTCCCGGTTTTCCATTGGTATGCGACTGTCAAGGCCGCGGGTTTTCGAGCTCTCCCTCCCTCTGCTGCCAGAGGGCTTATTTTCCCGCCACGCCGACACTCCTCGTCCTCCGTCCTTCCGTTTGAAGACGCTAATCCCGCGTCGGAGGAGGCGCGAGGGCGGGGGAGACCGCGCATTCAAAGGGCAAAGAGCCCTTGGGCGCGCAAAGGGAAGAGGAGCGATATTGCACACATGGAGAGCCCTTCGACCCTTAGGGAGTTGCGCCGCTGAAAGACGTCCCTACGTCGAGAAGACTGCGAGAAGTTGTGCCAAACTCTAACTAGCGATGCTCTGATGATCGCTTGAATGGTTTAACGACTCGAACAACGGGAGTGGTTGATTATTATCGAACAGTATGTATCGATACTTGAATTATTGATATGTATATCCATGGTACTTTCTTTTTTATTCGCAAAATCTCATCGGCGTCTTTTTGATAGATTATTAATAAATAAGTGGTGCTAAAATGACACATACTGTATTGTATTACTGATAACGTTTACGTAATATAATTTTTTGCAATTTCTATTTCACTAAAGCTTTAGATCATACTCAAAACATGTACATGATATAACACAAATTACGCAAAAACTACTAATATTTTTAGGTAAGTGTCACAATGATGTAAATATTTAATATTCAAAGTTGCCAATTTTTGGAAAGTCAGATTTTTTGAACTTTTAACCTATCAGCAATCGACTGTATACTGAGTATTTTTGCTTGCACCAATACAAAACTGAGCTAGAAGTGATAGTAATGCCAAGATCTCCTACCGGTGGCACGGTTCGTGGCGCCGCGGCATGCTACCAGCTTCTCTGAGCAACTAGCGTCGGTAAAGGAAACTATCAGAAACCCTGCTCTCAGGAGGCAGTGAAATAGAAATTTACAAGGTACTCGGGAAATCACAACTTTCACACGTAATAGATAATGCTGCTCAAATAATAACTTCGTGTAGTAGCTCATGTCTGTGAACAAGCATTTTCAATCAATAAATTGCTTATAAACAATTACGGGGCTCGTAATTACCTCTATAAAGAGTATTGGATCAATTTATTTAATAAAATGATATACTTACTTATACAAATCAGTGGGTACTGGGTAGTTCTAATCCGATAAGTGCAAATTAAAAGGATGTGGCATTGTGAGAATTTAGCGCACTCTACGGCTGCATTTCGGAACATCTTTCATTTCGACTTAAACATGTATCCAAAACATTCTCGACTTCACCTACTATTAATATCAATATTACTGCCGATTGCTCTAAAGCTTCAACACGAAAAAACTCACTAATAAAGATTACAAAAAAGGCTGATTGTCTTCTATATTATTTCAGTGGTATACCTTCCTTTGCGTCTTTCACACGCAACCAATCTTTATAAATGAGGTCAGTTAAGAAAGTAAATTTCATGGATACGTGACGAATTGTACTTTGAGTTTAAAAATGTAAAGGTTTTGTTTAAAAAGCGCTTCTAAATATTCATCTAAAATGCTACCCGCAACGCATGCCAGGATTTGTTTGAATATAAATCGTTAAATAACTCCTAAACGAAGCATTCTAGGGCATTTGAAAAACAAAAAGTTAGATGCCACAAGCCTCCAAGAAACGTTCCTCACTCCGTAATCTACAGGCTAAGATCTCCCTGACCATGCTATTACATTTTTGCTGGTTAGATGTTTTTCGATTCTACCCAAACTGTTCAGAGTCTAAGCGATTGAATTACAAGGATATATCTCTTTTCTCGATAATTAAATTAAATTAGAATAGTTTGTATTGACAAGTGTGTATTATATTGTTATCAATAACAAAGTGATATATAGAACAAGTGACGGAAGATAAGAGGGTCTTGAAGAAAAATATTATACACACTTAATATTTTTTGAATTCTCTTTATTTTCAATTTATTTCTATAGAAGCATTAGGCAAATGGTTTAATAATAATAATATTTACATGTGTGAAAATGTTACTCAAGAGTAGGATACCTATTTAAACAAACCGGTACATTTATATCTAGTGGTCTATGGCGCTGTAGTCTTGTTTCTTCACTATTCTCTAATAAATTAATAGCGAGATGATTTGGATGATTTTCTTGTGTGGTATTTCTGACTCACAAACGTTATTTCTTCTTTGATGGTCTGGATTTGAAGGTCGTTGTAGAGTACTTCATTGCTGACATACCAGGGTGCATTTGTTACTGGTCGAAAATCTTTTGACTGGAATCGCTGAAGAACTTTGATGTTGGAGGCACTGGCTGAGCCTCAAAGTTGAATACCGTAGATCCATTTGGAATGGATCCATATAGAATACTTTTATGTATAAGTATTTTGTTTGATAATGATAGTTGGGAGTGTTTACCGGTTATCCATTGGTAAGTTTTAGTTTTTAATTCTAGTTCTTTTCTTTTTTATATAGACCTGCCACGTTAATCTTCTATCCAAGTGAACGTCTAAGTATTTAGCTTCATTACTTCGAGGGATCTGTGTATTATTTAATGTTATTGCTGAACAGTCGCCTTTTGTTAGAGTGAAAGTCTCGTGTTTAGATTTTAGTTCGTTGATTTTGATGTGCCATCATTTTGATGTGCCGTATCATCGGTCACGATATTGTTTGTTTTTGGTATATCACTAATGAATTCGAGATACAATATAGGTCCCAACACACTTCTTTCAGGAATTGGGGCTTAATATGGAAATGGAAAAATTAGGAAGAGGGTGGGTTACTGCATGGGCGAGTACGGGTGTATATATATATATATATATATATATATATATATAACGGGTACGGGTGTATATATATATATATATATATATATATATATATATATATATAACTCGATGTTGGTACCATTACCGTTTGTCCGATCTCCGTGAAAGTGCTTGTACGTGTGTTTTTACCTAGAAGATATATGTGCTGTTAATTCTGTTGTAACTCCACTACATGTTGCTGTAGAACAAAACTAAATCTTCACGTCAAATGCAACTCGAACACACTCGGCAGCATTTTGAATCTATATCATTAAATGACTCCTAAACAAGGCGTTCTAGCGCCTTAAAATCTAAAATTTTGAGGCGAAAGCCTGTTGCAACATCCATAGCTATTGTGAGCATAAATTTGTTTCTGAATTGATTCTATGCTTTTTAAACAATACTACTTCTAAACGACACGTGTGTGAGTTTTGAATCCGTATTTTTATGATACTTTAGAATTTATTAGCTGATATATTGCCTCATTATTTTTGCCCAATTTCCGTGTTCACTCTTTATTAATCACCGTTTTCTAGTTCTTTCCAAAACATAAACGAACTTTTATTTTCACATTCATATTCATTAGTGAGAACCATTATAAGGGAGTTACGAGCTCTCATTTGTTCATTTAACGAACGTACGTGCAACCAGAAGTTTCAGTGTGATATTCCCGGTTGAATTTTGTTCGAAAATCTTTTTTTACAGATCATTAATTTTGACGTCAGTGTGAAAAGGAACGCATGTGATATAGTGAGCAACAGAGCCGGTGGCCGACAAAGAAATTTTATTTTATTTCTATAGCAAGCTTTAAAATTTAAAACGTTGATTCCAACAAATTGAAAACGAATATCGAATTAAAATATCTTTCCTTTGAAACAAGAAACATAGCCACAAATTTGTCGTATACATTCAGCCAATTAATCAGATATTTATGGATATTTCTTATGATCCTTAGACAATTTTTAAATGTTATGTTACAAAAAATAACTTGTATTTCTTTGAATACCTTCTAGGCCTGTACACAGTGATAGTTATGAAGATGAATATCAAAGTTTCTTTTCGCCATGATAACGCTCTTCTTTTTTCTAAAGTTGGTGGGCCTGCGTGCAAGTGAGAAAGATTTTACTTTCAGCGTACTGATAGCAAGTCTGTCACAATCACAAAGTCTACAGAAAGGAGACTCAACTCCGGTGGTGGGGGTATGTACCGAAATCGTCGGCAGCTACTTGAAAAATGAAACATAAGTAGACATCTTGCGCTTCAGCGACATCACGCGGCGAATAAAATAACCACGAAGGAACCTATCAAAGCAGCTAATGGAAAGCCAAGCGTTTCCGCTGGAAGCAATATTTATTTACGAGTATTAACGGGACACGCCCTTGACAATAATGATAATAATCATAATTAATAAATCAATTATTATAAATTTCTCACATAAATACAGTACGAACTGCGTAAAAGCCTGCCAAGAGGGCTGCAATTCACTGCATTACAATCTTCTAGATGAAGATAACAATGAACCCGATTCAGTTTCAAGTCGGCTAGCACTATAATACTGCACTGTTACTATTCCTTTTCCATCTTATTGTCTTGGATTGAGGCACGCCCAAAGGCCGCCCCAGCAGTGCCGAGCGCCAACATGCCAGCATCCGCCATTATGCAACTGAGCGGCGCCTTCGTAAGTTCCTTCACCCACCACGTGATGTCGCTGAAGTAGGAAGGAGTCTAGTTTTGTTTTGTTGTTTTTCTTGTAGCTGCCGACGTTTTATGATACGTGCTGTATTAGCACCACTAGTTTACACATACATTTACTTGCACTACACGACCACAAAAATAAGGTTATATAAGCTATAATTGAACAAATATACAATTACAATTATATAACAAATTTGTATTTGCATTTGCAAAGAAAGGTTTTGATTCAGAAAACACCGTTTTTAAATAAAATCTACAAATCAGACTCTCCTGTAAGTGATAAAATACAATTCTTCATGAGGCTTAAAGGAAAAAGTAGAATTCTATAAAAGCATAATTCAATAAAATCAGAATATAAAGCATGCAGATTACATTAAAATTACAATAAAGAAAAGCAAATTCAGAACATCAGTGAATAAGAAAAATAAAATGTGCGTAAAGAATATCATAGTAAAAAACATTAAGGAAACAATAGTAACGCATAAGTAATAGTAGAAAAGTATGAGTTACCGTCGAAAATCCACATATAAAATTCTATATAAGTGCCAAAATAAAGGTTTTACATAGTATTCAACGAAATATTGGAGTAAAGTATATCGTACAAACAAATTTATTGGTTGCATCTAGTTACCACTGTAGCAGCTATTAGTTCATAACTATTTTCCAAAGAGATATTTTAAAATCAGAAATTAGTAGTAAAAAAATCATGAAGGATAGAAAATAACTGGTGGTTTGCCATCTTCAAATACCCATCCGGTAACTGATTAACAAGTGCGGGGCAAAATAAGAAAAAGATGAAGTAAATAATGGTACATGTGTTGGGAGACCGGTTGGGAGATTAGAGTTTGTCGTGTCTGGGGCGATGCCGTGTCTCAGGTGATACCTGTACGCGTGGAAACTCTGCAAGCTGAAATGGCGGTTGGCGACGGATCTCTTATTCAAGCGGGGGAAGAACCTCGGCATCTCATACGTTATGACATGCGTTCCACTCAAGTGACGAATGACCATACGAGTATATATTATTTAAAATATACTTCTAACTTTTAAAGATTTTTCCCATCATTCTTACAGTTTGAAAGAATACAAGAACATCTGGAGTAAATAACTTTCCACTCTACATAACTACGTTGTTTTTCTCTGCTCGAGTTACACGATCACCAAATGTTGCCTCCCTGTGTGAGATAAGACCCTCACTTGCCCCTGCCGCCGCGGGTGTTTGGGCCCACAGCAAAGCAGAATTGTGTATCTCGCAAGTCCAACGGCTGCGCGCCAACGAGCGATCGAAGCTTCGCGGGATTCCTGCGTGTCTGAACACGCCACCCTAACGATTCTCAACCGAACTTATCGAGCCTTGTGTTATAGAAATTTCCAGTATCTGTTTAACCCAGGTAGACTCACGCCAGTGCCCATAACGTATCTCTCAGATATAGCTGAAACCTTTCGCGAATGGTAACGATCTGAAGCTCTATTTACTGTAATAAGTATTTTATTTGGTTTGTACATGTCTCTCAAGGCAATTGTTTATAAATCTTACACTTGTCTTAGACACGCCTGAAAATAATATCATGATACGTACCGTTTACGCCAGGAGATCACAATGCACTGACGCCAGTGTACACAACGTATTTGTCAGATATCTCGCACGGCAACGAAGTTCCAGCATGCTCACGGGAAATGACACATCGAAAAAATAAAATAGAAGGCGAGGCGTTCTCAGTAAGTAGAGGTGTTCTCAGTAAGTAGAGATCAGAGCCACATTCTGCGGCTCTAAAATCACTCTCATCACACTTAATCACTTTGAGGTGAAAGGCCTCAAAGAAACGTTTGTGACATCGTAATCCACAGGAAGAGCTCTTCTTGAACATTGTATTACAGTTTTACTGGTTCGGCGCTTCCGGATATTACTTCACCTGCTCAGAGACGTGCAGAATCTGCAAGTAAATGTGAATGAGAGAGCAGAGAGCGGCAGAGACAGAGAGGGACACAGAGACAGACAGGGACAGGGGGAGGAAGGGAGAGACAATGAGAAACGGAGAGAAGGGGAAAGAGGGAGATAAAGAGCAGAACAACGTCTGCCAGGTTTTCCTAGTCAATTGTAATTATGCGACAGATAAGAATTTAAATTTTAATACCACATTTAAATTGATTTAATTCAAGAAATGGTAAATGATAAGTTAGTCATAAACATCTTGTATAATCATTTTAGTGAATTGATTATCAACTCAAAGAGGATTTATGGACCACATTGTTTTGATTACTATTTGAACACATTAGAATTCATCTAATCATTATTTTATTATTGGTAGTGAAAATTGTACCATATTTTTCTCTTTGATTGAGGAAAGAGGATGGGGTGCATGTGGAAAGAGTTTTCCTACTATAAAATTGAAAAACAAGTATTCATTTTGTATCAACAAGCAAATGAATAATTTTTCAACTATTTATTCTTTATTTAAGATTACAAAAACCGCGGAATTATTGTCTGCTGTGGTCAGAATTTTTTGAAGCTGGCGCGCGCGGTAATACACTGCGCGCCACAGTGCTCGCTGGCGCGGAACGCTGGCCAGCGAGAGGGAAGCCTCGAGGCGAGGCTACCCTGAGCCGCGCCGCCCCTACTTAAGTGGGAGCGGGCGACGGCCAGAGCAATGAGAGCCAGGAGTCGCAGCCAGTCCGCTTATCACCGACGGGAAACAAGGAGGGAGTCACCGCCTGGGGAGAAGCCGCGTGCCGAAGCAGCACGCGTAAGAGTCGCAACGGGCAGCCTAGGGGCCGTGCTGGAAGCACGGCAGAATAGCGTGCCAGAGGCGCACGCAGAGAAGCCGAGTCGTGCGGGACACGTCGCGACCGTCAGGCTGAGGCGCCGTGCAGTGTGACGCACGGCGAAATTGAGTGTCGGAGGAGCACGCCGTGGAGCCACGCCGGGAGGCGTGAGGGACTGTTCTCGTGCCTAGCGACGCACTAGCCAAAGAAGAGTATGTTTTGCCCGAAGATAGCCAATCCCATGTACTTTCGTTGTTGTAAAGGAGATCTTGAGAGAATAAACTAAAGTTTAGTAAGCGTGTATTTTTTCATTTGGGCAAACATAACATTGTAAACATTGCGCTTAATTTTAATTTCCATTTAATTTCACAACACTTTTAGGTAGTAGTTGTTGAACACAAAAATTGAAACCCAGTTTGTTTGAGCCCTAATGTTATTTCAAAATTAAAGAAAACAACAGTTTTGATTTCTTAGGTAGCGTCAGTTCTTAACCCATACTCACAGAAACACTTCGCGATTTCTTAACTTTTAAGTTACTCTATTTGCTAAGCGCTATCTCACCCTCTAGAAACGTAAATGAGGCGATTAGTGACCTAGCATGTTCCAGCCTCATGGCGAACTAGTTGGTGTCACATTGCATGATGGGAAAAATAGCTACACTATTAACCCTCCGTTAACACGCAGTGTTTGTGACACGGGTACACACGCGCAGTCCGCAAACGTAACACTCTATCTTCCAAATTTAATAGCGTATTTTTACAGTATTTTTCGTGAAAGTCAAATAGATCTTGTCGTGCAATAATGTAACGGAATTGTTGCAATTTTCCAATATTTTTATTAGATTAATAAAATATTAAATGACATTTTTTAATGGTTTGTGATAACACATTTCTCTGAGGCAATGTGATTGCGAAAGAACATTAGAAAATAGAGAAAGTCATTACAATACTATTACCAATAACATTGTTACTTAACAAAATGAAGTTTGTTCAAATTATTTAAAATAAAAATGCTGTCAAAAAGATAATAATGATGATGTTTACGAATGAATTTACGAGTAGTGATTATTTCATCTCAGTATCTTGAACCGTTTAGCCTGGAAATATTTGAGGTGTTTTTTGTTATTGAATGACCGTGCATAGTTATAATTAAACCATAAACCTGCCACAATGTTGGAGTCGTTGATATGGAAATAATTTGTGATTTTATAAAATTTTTATAATATAAACAATATTTTTGCACATCTCTGATAGTTCTACATTGATGAATTATTAGAAAAATGCATAATTATTTAGTTTAAATAGTAAAATACTATGTTTAAATAGTAACACAAATAAGAAACGTGAGAGTAGAACTTAAAACGAACACACGCGCGCGGAATGACGCTCTGCATTGCTAAATATTCCACGTTAGGCAAAATCTGCAACGATTGAGACAGGTGTTTTCGACCCCCTATCGATGAGTCATTCCGTCTGAGGAAGATACAGGCAGCCGTAACTCAATACCTCACGATTACTGATAATGAGAGGTAAAAATAGGTACGTGCGGACACTCACTCCGCGCGCATGTAACGTAGGATGAAATAAAGTGTAAATATTTCTAGATGGGTGAAATAATTATGTATTTAATGAAAGACATTACGGTGATGCGAACTATTAAATGAATGAATGAAGACAAAAATTAAAATTATATTGCAAATTGAAATGCAGAAGGTGTTGCAATGACCACCTTAGTGTTAAAACTGCATACAAAGAAAATTGCATTGTTTACATTTACAAGAAAAAGTTGGGATCCCCAAATTAATCCAGACAGATAAGAGGCAGGTAACAGACCGACATTCCTGAATATGACAGATAACCACTATTGGGTGATGGTATGCTCCATGAGGTAAAATCGAAAACTGTAATGAAAAAAGTTTACCAATGTAAGGAAATTGAATAGAAAGACACAATTCTTATTTACTGACCTTGTATTTGTCTCTGCAATGCAAACGTTTCTAATTTTCGATATTAATTCTGTTATTAGATTACTTCAGGGCCATCACGGGATGATAATTTGATCTCAGTTAGTTACGCTTTGTGACCCTCAGAAACCCCTAGATATTTTTTTCTGACGTAATGTATGAAAGAAGTGTGTTTTTTTCAATGATAGGGCAGATGTGGAGTGACCTCTGCCATATACATCTGCTATATAAACCGGATAGAGACCGAGAATAAGTAACCAACATGAGTAGGCAACGTTTGTCGCCTTGGCTTCTGCCACTGATTTTGGCGCTGTGCACGTCTCTGGCTACACAGCCCAGGTGCTCATCCGGGAAGGAACTCACGCTGTCGATGTCGTACTCTACGAACGCCACAGAGCACCGCGCCGTCAGCGCCAACCTGGAGCAGCCGCTGGAGAGTGCCGGATGGCTGCTGGATATGGAAGTCAGGACCTCTGGGTGCGAGTCTGACGATGTTCCACGGCGATCGCTAACCATCTCGCTCAACAGGCCCCCGGCCCCCCGGCCCGCGCCCCCGGGCTACCTGACGCTGCCCGGACTGGGGCACTACCGCTCGTCGCCCGAGGCCAAGGACTGGCATGATGCTCGCAGAATCTGCCGGCGGGAGGGCGGGGGACTGGTGGTGCCAACGTCCCGGCGCGAGGTGGAGCTGCTGTTCCTACACTTCTCACCAAACGCCACTGGCGCCACTTGGAATGATTATTTTTGGCACAGCGCCAACGACATCAAGGAAGAGGGCAAGTTCGTCACCGAGGACGGGGTGCCCCTGGAGGACACAGGCTTTGCAGTCTTCTACCCAGGAAGGCCCTTGAGTTCTGCCGCCCATAATTGCCTCATGCTTAACGTCGATAGATCACTATACGATCAAACATGTTCTGCAAAACTTTCATTATCTGCAAAGTGTCTCTATGAACTTCATTATAATATTATATTTCTTTAAATGGCTCATATGAAAACGTAATGTTGTACTATTGTATCTAATGTATATTATATTTTCATCTTCAGAACTATATTAAAATTTTTCTCCTATATCTTAACTGTTTATATATGTCAGTCACGTTAAAACAACAGTTTCTCTGCAGACGAAGTAAAAGTAGAGATGAATAAACATTAAATGTTATATAAAGTTGTTAAATATTTTGTTGAATACATTTAGATATGTATATATATATATATATATATATATATATATGTTGTTCATATATATGTTCAATATGAATGGCAATTTAAATGTTATATTAAAAATGTTAAATATGTTGTTGCATAAAAATCTGATAGTACTTTTTGCCAAGACAAATGGTCATCATACTTTCTTCAAGCCCTCTAAGGGTCTGTTGGAATATATTTGTTGGAAATTAGGGCAATATTTTAAAAGTAGTAGAATTAGAAAGATTATGAATGAGAAAGTAAGTACAAATATCAAATACATAGATATGAAATAAAATAACAGAATAATTCCTTCGTTGCATTTTTGTATTATATTTCAGTGACGAAAAAGCAACATTCATACCATAGGGTTCCACAAAAACAGAAGTATGCTTACAAGTTACAAAGTGAGAAAATTGGAAATAAAGGAAAATCGCTAAATAAATATCACCTTATTTTACAAATAATAGAAAAAAAAACAAAACCTGGGACCGGCTTCAAATGTGAGATTTACGTGTGACTGACATTCGAATACTGACATTCTTGTTTATGTGAAAAGTTTGTGATATAACCTACAGTACTCACGTACTTAATATAGTTTCACATCATATCTACAAATCAGTAAACGCTCATTTTATTCTTATTCAAAATATTTTTGTCCTTTTTTATCACTCAACCCTCAAATTTCAAACTCGGCTAATTTAGGTAAATATACATGCATGAACAGGTCTGTTCAAGAGGGGAAATGTTTTCTTTTGAAAACATAAATTTAAAATGAAATTTGATAAACTATATTTCTTTCATAATACTGTTTATTTTTTCTGGTATGATTGATTTCAAAGACCTAAAATACGTCATACAAGTGAAATAATAGTTTCATCTAGTTTATTCCATCTTTTCTTTGAAGGTAGGTGCATTTTGGTTTGTTAAAAGGTAAATTTGCTGCAAATTCATGTGCTATGATGAAAAGTCACGAAAGGAGCTGTACTCTGGGACGAGGCTCAAGAAAAGAACGGTCTTCAGGAATTTGCTTGGGTATTCTGCGTGAGAGTCCAAAAGGTGAGGCAGGAGGCTCAAGAAAATTTGAGAAGGGTATTATCAGAGAGATTAGAAACTAAATCAAACGATAATGGAAAGAGAGCTCTTTCATCTTTTGATGTTCTTCGTCAAAAGAAGAAAGAAACAATATTGGCCAAGAATTGATGATTGTTTACAGTGAAGAGTGAAGTCTATGTCTTGTTAGGATTGGATTCTGTTTTACCTGTCCAGGTTTTTCTTATTCAGCAGTGATTCAGTGAAATTTTCAAGTCAGCATGTTCAGTCATGGTATTGCATTGAAGATGCTGGGAAATAATACTTTCCCTAGAGAGATTAGTAGTTTCAACAAGTTAATTTATATCTTGGACAAGTTGAAGAATTTGCAAGAAAATTAGGACTATTTTCGTATTACATTAGGACTGAGTATAGTACAATATCCAGATGTTACATGCAAGCTAATTAAATTTATTATTAAACAGATCGATTTTTTAATCATTAAATATAATTGAAAATCTAGTTGGTACAGCGTATGATAGTCAAGATGCTGCTACTTCATCTAATGTTTTATTGTTTAGATTATATAAAATATTCTCCTTTATTCTTTCAGTAGTATAGATGAGTAATGCACACTCAACTGATCTTCATGAATGAAATCTTCATAAGAAAGATAACTTCATGGAGACGTGACGATTTGCGCTTTGACTTTGAAAATATGAAGGATTTGTTGAAAACATGAATCAAAATATTCAGGACAAATGCATCACGCAACACTTGGGAAGCATCATTAAATTCTGTGTAGTTGAATAACACTACAAGAAACGTTCTAGGTTCCTAAAATCTAGAAGCTTAAAGCCGGAGGCCACAAAGAAATGTCCTTCGCACCGCAATCTATAGAACGAGAGTTTCTAGGACTTTCTGTTATATTTTGCTGTTCCGGCGCTTCTCAATTATATCTCACCTATTCAGAGACATGCAGAATCTTAACTGTGTGTGAACTTAAATTAATTACTTGATATTTTTGGCGATTAAATTGCACGGGCTCTCAGTTCGGTGATAAAGTTAAGTAATATTCCAAAGAGTAGTGTTATGCTTGCTGGATCCTGTATTTTCGCATGGACAACTTCGAGTAGCTTTCTCGAGAGTAAAAAGCTGTTTTTGCTACTATCAAGGAAAGATAAAAGCTAACTGTCAAGGAAGGTTGAATAAATACTTCAAAAGGTTTTTTAAGGAAGTGTTGTGAATTGTTCCAAGAACAAATATTACCCTGAATAAACCTTTATTCAAAATTTGTTTCAAACATCAACTTCATTGTTCTTTATTTTTGTTTTAAATTTTATAAGTACATTGGAAGTTACATTTCTAAATTTTTTAAACTTATTAACACGTTTCGTTAAAAACTTTCCCGCCTAACATGGAAAAGGAAAGATAGGGAAAACGGTGGAATTTAATACGTGAGGGCTCTCACACGGGTAGACTAGTAGACTGATATTTCTGTATTCAGCAAACAGGCCACATCAGCCCAAATGTTGAATAAAGTTTCTATCTATTCCCATACGATCCGTCCCTCATTATGTTAGAAGACTACGACAGGTTTTCGAGAACACGAAATGAGGCCCGGGTCCGGCTGTGGGGAGGTCCCAGGGCTGCAAATGAGCACTTCGGGTATCGCCTCATGCTGTTCCATCTCTGTGTGCGCTGGAGCTCGGGACGCGCGCTGCGACGAGTGTCTTTAGGCGGATATTGCTGGCGACCGTGCGCTTGGGGACGGCGCGGGGCTGCGATGGAGCAGCGCGGGAGCGGCGCAAGGGCGGCGAGTGAGGCGCTGATGGGGCGCGGACCGGAGTGGGCAAGGCGGTGGGGACAATGCTGTGGCGAGAAAGCGCGGAAGGTGTGGGAGACATCAGATTTGCGGATTCGATGGTGTGACGGTTAGCGTGCCGGACTGTCATAGCCAAGTTCACGGGTTCAAACCCGATCGAAGCCATGGAATTTTAGGGGCGAAAAAATCCTTCGTACGCCTTCCGTGGAGGGGAAGTAAAGCCGGCTGGCCCATGTTAGTAGATTTACTTGCATGTAAAAGATCCTCAAGCCTAAATGACGCCTCTGAGCTAAATTCAAATCCCCTGTTTCGTCGCCTTCTTTCTCCGCTAGGTGAAGCGTGGCGAAATTTGCGTGGTCAGATGGAAGAGCGGGCCTGATGGCCCGAGTCTCGCCACGTAAAATAAGGCATTAACAACTATATCGTGATTCTTTGGGCTGCGGGGAGGGACGAGGATGGTGGGGGGACTTTTGTGAAGACGGTGGTGGGGCGCGTTCGCTTTGCATGCAAGAGGTTGGGAACGGCGCAGTAGTGAGAGAGCGCGGTGATCTAGACAGTAATGTGACTGCGCTGTAGTGAGAGGAACTGACAGTGCTGTTGCTGTGATGCGAACCACGGGGAAGGGGGGATGTTGGTGGGAGGGTGAGAGGACGGCGGGTGGTGGGGGAATGTGGCAGGGACGGTGGTGGGACAGGGGCAGTGGTGGCGGCTGCGCGGTTAAGGTGGACGCAGTGATGCAGAAGATGGTGGTGGGGATGCGTTGACGAGGTGAGAGGTGAGGACGGCGCCTCAGGCTGGGGGACTGTGTCATATGAGGGTGGTGCGTGAAAGGTGCGTTGGTGGGCAAAGGGGTGATAGGGGCGGTTTAGGGACCCCGCCTAACCACGACCAGCCAATAAATGTTTTTCTGTCGAAAATTCGGTATTTTGTTTTTCAAAGCATTACAATACCTTCGCATTGTGTCGTAAGCAGTGCACAAGAATGCAAAAATTTCGATATTATGTGTTCATCTTATGTGACACTCAATTCGTTGTTTGAATGATTAATCGATTAGTGATTCCGGAAGCGTCAACTGCCAATGTAATTAGTCTCGTAAGAGAAGTGCATGCTTTTAGCGCTGGAGATGGCGGTGATCTTCCCCCGCTGGATGGTGAGATCTGGTGCCGGCCTACTCCGTCATGCACGAATGTTTCTCAACCAGCTACCTCCCACCACTGACAATGTCTAATCTTCTGACTCGTCTCCTGACATGTGTGGTGGTATGGTACATGTATAAGTGTGTGTGAGGAAAGACAATGAAAATAAACAATTGATAGCGCGCCGCTCGTGGCCCGTTTATTAGGGTTCTGTTCCGGCATTCACCTATTATTAATCGGAATGCTCACGAAAAATCACCGATCAGAGCAGACACCCGCTATTTTTCCTGCTGACTTGCGACTGAACTCGACCTCGCTCCTGAAGATGTTGTCATCAATCCTCCCATTGTTAGAAACCTTAGAATCTTGTGGTTAGAGACACGGCAGTGACAACAGTTGATGCTGACTCAGCCATGGGCTAATTAATAGTTAACTAGGAAAAAGGGATTGTGCTACTGGGTAATGAGAGGAGTGGGATGCGATACAATCAAGGAGTGACACTAGTTATGCTATTCACATGAGAAACACTCACTGAGCTTAAGGTTATTATTATATCATTCTCTTACTTATAACACTATGCCCTTATAGAACTTACTGAGAATCCTTAAGAGATTTTATATCGTCATGCTTATTAGCAAACCTCGTAACTCCATATTCCCTCCTCTCATTTCTGTTTACTTCATGATAAAAACAGGGAGAGATGGCTCAGAGTATCAACCTGATGCCATTGCAGACCCTCTGACCGGTAGATCCTAGGTTCGTGCCCTGATTGCCGGCAGGATTTTCGACATTAGGTTGTCATCTAGGTCGAATTCAGTCTCTGTCTGGAGGAGAATTCTAGCGGCCGGCTGCTCTGATCGGTAGTTTTCCGTGGTTTCTCCTATCACCACCAGGCGAATGCCGGAGCAATACCCTAACAAACGGGCCACGGACCGCGCGCGATCTTTCCTTCCTCTTCCTTATCCTATCCTCTCCTCTTACACACACACTCTTACACTAACATGCACCACACTTGCCGGGAGACCGGTCGGGAGCTTGCAACTTGTCGCGGCTGGGGCGGTGCCCCGCTGGTGGGAGATACCTGGTTGAGGGTAAAACCCCGCTAGTCGACAGTAGGTGGCTCCAGGTCTCACCATCCAGCGGGGAAAAGAACATCGTAACCTCCCGAGAAAAAGACGCGCACTACACTTACGAGACTAATAACCTAAGTAGTTGATGCGCCCTGAAACATGAATCAATTATTCAATCAATCATGATAAAACATAATTACGAAAGAAGAGTAATAAATGAAAGTAAATAACAAACTGAGCGTCTTAAATATTTGAGTTCTCCAGAATTAATTAGTTCAACTAGAAAGGAAACAACATTTCTAGTTTCCGGCTATGTTCATTCTCTTCATTACAAAAGTTTCCAATCTGGAATTATGAGATATGCTAATTAGTATGACGATATAAAGTATATGTGATCATTTTCCCATGTACCTAATGAAATGCGAGACACATCAGTAATTGTCATGCTTTCATCAACAACCAACTTCACATTTTTTTAAAATTTATCATACAGCGGTGCAAGCGTCTGTAAGAGTCTATAAGAGAACTGCAACGTCGCACGCGTAGTACTCAAAGTTACAAACAAAAGAGCGAGAACACTCCCATTGAAGACTTCAATAATCAATAATTATTGTATGCGATGAAAATGAGAAAATAGGGGAGAAAAAAAATGAGAATGTAGATTACAATTAAAAGAAGAAAAAAATACTGAAAGTAAAGTTTCAGAAACCATGCACTTTTCTTTAGAGCAGTTTAAATTTATCTTTTGGGAATCTAGATCTAATTCCTCGGCGTTCGTTACAGGTTTTTCCTAGGTTGAATATTGAAGTTGCGGGGGAGGATGATGATGATGAAAGGAAACATTTATGATGTGATTATGATTGGTGTCTTATATAATGATCAACCGTGTGAAGAACAGAGTCTCTGTGGTGTTGCTTGTTTGGCACGAACCAAGACGCTTTTACGGGAGTGTGAAAGATTTTAATTTTGAATGTTTGGAGCGCCATACTTACCGAAAGGGCAGCTCCTCAACATACCGGACGTACAAAAGTATGTGACGAACGGCAGGTCTGTAAAGTAAAAGGGAGGGATCTGTTTGAAGAGCTGACTTTTTGTTTAATAAAGAATAGAATTTGAAAAGTGTGCCCTGTTCCACATATATATATCTGTGTGCGTGTGTGTTGGGATTTTTGATGCGTCGAAGAGTGAATGTTTTATCTTCGCATTTGGATAGGTTTTTATATTTAGTTTACTTAAAATTACTTATTAACAAGCTTGCTCCCAGTGGTGGATGGCACAGGGCTCCGGTCACGTGAATGTGGTCGTTGCAATCCCTGCGTCGCGGTCCGTGCTTGAGTCTATTCGCGATGACCCACAGGGGCGAGTTCATCCTGCTGTGTCTCGCCAGACGCAAAGAGTGGCGCTGCAGGCGTCTGGTTGACTAGGCGTTCTTCTTCACATTCCGCATTTAGCGGCTTTCGTGACCCGGATGTTCTAATTACCACTGTGCCCAATAGGAATATATTTTATGACTGTGACAATGCCACCTCATCCTGCGTGAACCATCTAATCCTGTGTGACACTGACCTCGTGTAGACGAGAGGGGAAATGGTGGAGGGTCAGTTGCTAAGCAACACGCAATGCACGGGGCGGAAGTGTACGGAAGGAAGTCGGAGCCCACAAGGAAACGGCGAAGGGCACATGCACCGATTAGCCAACCCCAGTGCGAGGGGCGATAGTGCCCTTCGATCGCCCGAGCTATTGAAATGGACAGGGCTGGCCAACATGCCCCACAAACCGTTTCGTGTGTAGGCCGAGGCATAAGTGACGAGGAGTTTCATGAAAATCAATCATCGTACTGGTACCAAACATGGAGCCTCAATGCAAATTCTCATTGCTGTCCGGTTGACGCCGCGTCGAAGACTATAGTGCCGACGTTTCGACCACTTCGACGTGATCTTCTTCAGGGTTGGTCTGTGACGGAGAAGTCAGTGCTCCGGCTCAGGAGGCCGAGTGCGAAAATTCGGTAAATCTGGACGTTCGCTGTCAACCGCGGGAGGGGATCAAACCGGGCGGCACAGCGCGTGAGCGCAATGATCTGGGTTGCCCCTAAGCCAGCGGCAAGGGACCGTCCGGTATCGAAGAGCAAGGGCCGGTGTGAGATCGGGCAGCAATGGCCGGTATGGGATCAGAGGCCAAGCATCCGCCAAGGGCCGGACTGAAACGGTCTGCAAGGGCTGACCTGGAATTGAACGACAAGGGCCGGTCTGAGATCAGAAGCCAAGAGCCGGTCTGGCATCAGAGACCAAAATCCAGTCTGGGATCAGAGCCTAAGGGCCTGTGTAGGAACAGAGGCCAAGGGCCGGTTTGGGATCAGAAGCCAAGGACCGGTCTGAGATCAGGGGCCAAGGGCCGGACTGGGATCAGAGCCCCAGGGTCTGTGTGGGAACAGAGGCCAAGAGCTGGTGTGGGTTCAGAGGCCAAGGGCCGGTTTGGAATCAGAGCCCCAGGACCAGAGGCCAAGGGCTGGTGAGGAATCAGAGGCCAAGGGATCGGACTGCAAGGGCCGATCTAGAATCGAACGGTACGGTACTGTCCGTGGTCGGACAGCATGGAGTGATGCGGGTGTGCGGGCATCCAGTGTGCGCCTGTAGCGATGCGATCGTAATGGAAGACCACAACAGGATGATCCAAACGTTGGCGACATAGCCGACGCCCATGTTAGTGTCAAACTTCAGCCGTGAGGAAGACCACTATAACATAGTCCAAACGTCGGCACCACAGCCTTCGACGTGGCGTCACCCGGACAGCTAAGAGCCTTTGCATGTCACTGCCCGCCTACGCATTCAGTCAATGGTTATCGAAGGGTACCTACTAATCTGACTGAGTTTAGATGAGAGCTCGCTTTGCCACCTTCTCTCCTGCAATTATAGCCGGTACGTTGTAGGGTACGAGTCCGTCTGATGGAGTTTTGACGCTAGCTTGAATGGTAGGTTGAATTCATCCGCTGTCTGGAAAGATTTCTAGTAGTTGGCTGTTCTGATCGATAGTTTTTTGCAGTTTCTCCGATTAACACCAGGCGAATGTCGGAGCAGTACCCTAACAAACAGGCCACGGACTTGCGTGATCTTTGCTTTCTCTTCCTTGTCCTATCCTCACTCTTTACTTACAATTACATTTATTACACTGCCACTCTTGTCGGAAGGCAAGAGTTTGTACCGGCTAGGGCTTAGTAATTAGATATAATACATTGCATTGGTGATGCAAAAATAACTTTTTCAAAAATTGCTTGAAATTTGTTATATTTTTTCATGTATAAAACTAGAAACGCCTAAAGGAAAGATTTACATTTTATTTCCTTTAAACTCTCTGAATTTTTTAAAAATGTGAGTTGGAAATATGGAGTTAAGACATTTAGATTTTTAAGCGTCGGCCCGACGTCTGAAATCGGACAGTTTCCATGGCGTTCGACGAGTTAACTCGGAGAATCTGAGTGTGAGTCTGGGTGGTGGGGAAAAGTTGTTGGTTGAAAACTATTTTTGAGGTTCGTAGAATGTAGCGGGGCAGTTAGAATTAATGCGAGAAAGAGTGAGCTGTTGTAGCACCACATGTTTTCTTATTGAAATCTGTTCAATAAAGACAGATTTTTAAAGAAACCACTTTTTTGAAAATATGAGTAGTTTTCATGACATTTTGCTTGGAACGTTGACAAAACTTAATCTTTTTCTACGTATGTATAATATAGGGAAACTTCTGTAATGCGCAAAAAAACGGCGGACGTTGGCAGAAAAAAAATTTATTTTAGAGCCCTGGTAAGGAAAAGTGGATAAATCCAGTTGATAAATTAAGAAAAAATCTCTTAACACGTGGTGCAGCCATAATCCCTATTTTTGAATCTCTTGATACCAAAAAAAACCAATTGAAAGCAGTCCGTCTGTCTGTCTGAGAACATCTCTAGCAACTAAACCGTTTAGCCGATTATCTCCAAAATTGATACTTCCCGATCAATCTGAATGATCTCACGGCCCATTGAATTTTAAACCGATAATTTAATTTTGGAGGATACTTTACATAAGCCCCTGGGACATTTTCAAAATTTTCTAAAAAAATGGCGCCAATAATTTTTACTAAATTTTGTTGTTAGATAGTCTCAAGGCCATTTAATAGAATGGCGTAGGTTTCATGTTGGTTAAAAACTGTGATTTTTCGTCAAATTGAAAAAAATTCAAACTCCAATTATGAAGATACAATTGTTCTTAATGAAATATGTTCATAAAAGCAGGTCTTCAAATACGGTCTTGTTCAATTTTTCAAAAACATAAGTATTTTTATTGTGTCAAACATTGACCATTTTCTATCTGCTTTAAACCCTTTTCTTCTTCAAAAACCGCTCAAGGTTTTTTTATTAAATTGGGACCTGAGACAGCATATAAGAAGCTTCAGAGAATGGTGCAGGTTGCATGTTCGTTGAAATGCCTGATTTTGCAAGTATTTTTAAAAAGCTTAAAAAAGTAGGCGTCTTTCTACAACTACAATTGTGAAGATACGATTGTTTTTATTAATGTAATCTGCTCATGAAAAACAGATCTCCAAATGAGGTCTTGTTGAATGTTTTGAAAATATGAGTAGTTTTTCTATAATTTCCTGACAAACTAAATAGCCCGCTCGGAATTGACTGAGCTTTGTTTTCTTACAACTACAATATTTTAAAATACAATTTTTTCTCAATTAAATGTACTTATCAAAACTACATCTCTAAATAAGGTCATAGTTAATTTTTTTTTAAATACGAGTAGTTTTTCAATAATTTTGTGACAAACACAATAACCCGCTGTAAATTTATTGCGCTTCGGACAGCTGGATGCGACGTAAATTAGAATGTGCAATTTTGTATATTGTTTCTTTGTTCGTTTCTTACATTCGACCTTTTGTTATACATTTACACATTAATATTTTGAAAATTGTTTATTTTAAATATTTTAAATAAAAAGTAAAAAAGTTAATAACTCTCAGAATAGCGACAATGCGGAGTCTGCAACAATGGAATTCACTTTGCACTCGCAAATACCTCTGACTTAAGTGTGATTTTTATGACGTGATAAAGCTGTATGAAAAGGGGTTATAATTGTCTAATTTATGTTGATATTTGCATGGAAATATTTAGTTTTCGCACCAAATGCTGTACCATTTGTAGTGAGTAGAGTATTTGTTGCATGGTTTTGAAAATATTATTCTCTAATCCTGGCCCTATGGAATGCATTTCTATATTGTCCATGGTATCAAGCTTTTTTTTCCAGTACAAGTTTACGAAACTTCTGTATTCTATTTTTGTGCAGTTGTAGAATTCCCTTAGTTCTGACAACACTGCGATGGAAACAGTGAGTTGTCCGCTTCTTGGTTGAATTGGACGTTTTCAAATAATAGCTAAGATTTTAGTAGTGCATAAAGTGCAATATTTTAGTACTACCTAGCTGTTTCTAATAACACGGGAAAGTATATTTTGTTGTAGCATCACTAGTTTACATTTATTTATTTATTTATTTATTGGGATAACAGGTAATCGCTCAATTACATAGGTATAATATTCACAATAATCGTTTCCTATATTATTTCAGTAGTATACCTTTCCATTGCGGCTCTCATACGCAACCAATCTTTATAAATAACTCTAAAGAAGGATAATTTCACGGAGACGTGACAAATTGCACTTTGACTTTAAAACTATGAAGGATTTGTTTAAAAAACGCACCTAAATATTCATGTCAAACGCAGCCCGCAACATTTGCCAAAGTTTTTGTCAAATAACTCCTAAACAAATCATTTTAGGGCTTTAAAATCTACAATTTTGAATCAAAGAAACTTTTTCACACCATAATCTACAAGATGAGACATTCTTGGACATTCAATTAAATTTTTGGTTCGGCGCTTCAGTACCACCAATGCCACCTAAATATTTGAGCCCTTGATGCTGGTAGCCATTTTTGTGACGACACGCTTAGAAGGCTTAGTTTCCTCAATCTTATATTTACATTTTGTATACACCATGGTTTGTGCAGTCTGTCGAGGTTTATTTGCATAATCCTTAATTTAAGATTTGCTCTCCTGCAACAACTAGACTATTATATTTGCTTGATGATTGTTTCTTATGCGTGTAGTGAAACTATTCAATTAACGTTTTGCCGTGGTCTCTAAGTGCTGTACTTAATTGTGGAGGGATGTGGGTGTGCAGTGAAGAGTGAAGACTATGTTTTACCTTTATCAATATTTTCGTTATCATTCGATGAAATGTTCAATTCAGCGGGTTCAGACACGTAGCTTTCTCAAAATTAAAACGCTAAAGTTTTTGTGACTATTACGAAAAGCTAAAAACGAACTGAGAAAGGATATTTAATAATTACTTCAAATGTCTTTAAGGAAGTGTTGGAAATTGTTCCAAGAAAATTCTCCATGATATTTAATAAATATTTATTGAAAATTTCATTTAAATATCTATTGCATTGTTCTTATTTTTATTTGTTACTGTGTTAGTAAATTGCAAGTTAATTTTATAGATTTTTAAACAAATTAACACGTTTCGTTAACTTCTTTCCCTCTTAGAATGGAAATAGAAGGATAGGGATGAGTGTGGGTCTAACATGCGAGAGTTTTTGTACGGGTACGCGGAGGTAGTAGGAGAAAACTTGTGCTATGGCACAACACAAAGAACAAACTTTTTAAAGTAGCTAAAGTAAAATAGCTTGATTTAAAAAAAACAAAAATCAAAACGCACTATCCTACAATACAATGTGAATTTATTAAAAAGCAACTAAATTTAAAATTATAGAAAGAATAGCGCAAGGCACTCGGCAATTGCCAACGATCGCAGTCGAAACGCACCATTTAAATGTTGGCGGTATATGGGAGTATGTGCATCAACATCCAGCTGCAAACTTACATTGTAAATAAACTCCTTTTGATATTAAAATCAAGGTGTCGGTTTGTTAAGATATTCAATATGCAAACATCCTTTGAGCAACATTGAGCATGTATCGAAATGAAGTCTAAGCCTACTAAATTGTTTCTAATGGTAAAAAAAATATTTAGTGCCCAATGGTGAAAATATGATTTTTTTTTTGGCTCGGAATTTATTTTCTTGAGGTACGTAAAGAACGCAGAAAATAATTCAATACTTTTTAGTATACAAATAATTTTTCAATTTTCGCACCCCAATAAGCTGGCACCCTGACTCTCCAAAACCCCATCTGTTCCCCATAAGAAATCAAGGAAAGTTAAACAATATTGCTAGAGTAGGTTTGTACTTCCCCGATCCGGTAGCTTTGCACTACTTTACTTGAATTTCTCAAGAATAAAAACCTTTGTGACTATCAAGGAAAGCAAAAAGCTAACTCTCAAGGAAGATTGAATAATTTCTTCAAATGTTGTTTTTAAAGAAGTATGAATTGTTCCAAGAACATCTCTCTATAATGCTGAATAAACTTTTATTGAAAATTTGTTTGCAACATCAATTGCATCAACTGCATTGTTATTTTTGTTTGATATTCCGTAAGTACATTAGAAGTTCCTCTCCACCATAATGGAAAGATAGACAAATGGATGGGGAAAGGGTGCGGTTTAAGATGCGAGAGGTCTCGCACGAGTACGCTAGTAGTATATATATGTAATAGTAATATACATAGAAGTAATAGTACATATATAGTTTTCTTTAAATTTTCTTCTCTTGTGTGTCAAAGAAGGGTATAATAATTGGCGCGAGTTCCTTTTCCAGCGAACTCTCTGTACCTTTACATTGTACAAATCTCTGTAAGTTAACATTGCAAAAGTAGGGACTTTTGTCTTAAATGAAGTTTGTTCTAAAAAATATATCTTAAAACATGGAGTTTCACATTTTTTAAACGCGTAATTCTAGCGGAATATCTGCTCGAAGTTAATATAAATATTAAAAATCATAATCTCAGAAAAAACTCGAAATTTTTTCTTCAAATGTTTCCCACGGATAGGAAAGGAAACGCTTCAAATAATGATGCAAGTTTTTATCGAAATCTATTAATTTTCAAAAATTTTAAAAGTTAGAAATAATATTTGAAAGTATGTTGTGTTGTAGCACCATTATCTTCTGTTCATCCGAATTCTTTTTGTGCTGACCATGACCCGGGACCTGGAGTGACGGTTATGAAACATCCTTCTGTACGTGAAATATCTTGAGGCCACGAACGCCCCTGCTTCCGTCCCTGTAGCACCCTGCCTCGTCGGGCGATAAATCATTTGAGGCCTAACCACTGGGAGGGGGCGGGGGAGGGGCAGACGCGGTCAACGGAGATTGTGATTGGGAGGAAGGCAAGCTCCCCTGCAGCCGAAGAGGCGCGCAGTTGTTGAGACGGTCAACCTGCGGCGGAAGGGAGCGCACTTTTGATTGAAGAAGACGTACTCCCAACGTGTTAGGCAGTTCAGCGAGAGTTTGTATTGAAAGACGTTCGTTGTAATATTAATTGTTTGGCACACATTTAAAAAAATGTTTGAAGTTCATTTGAAAAACATTGTCAACTCACTGGATTTATTGTATGAAGTACGGAACTGCTATATTTGTGAGTCCCGTTAGCGTAGTGATGAACTACTATTAAATTGAAAAAAAATGATGATTCATTTTATATTAACAAGCGTCAGAATAATTCTCAAGAATTTATTTTTTCTTGAAAGAAAAGAAATGGGGAATTATTGACAGCATTCCATGTAATTTTAGTGTACTTTTAATGTTATGATACTCTTGGGTAGTGGTTGTTGAACACAAAACAGGTGAAACCCAGTTTTTGTTTGAGCCTTAATTTTATATATATATATATATATATATATATATATATATATATATATACACACACATATATATATATATATATATATATATATATATATATATATATATATATGTTTCACTAGCTTTTACACTACTTGTCTTTCAGAATTTAAATGTTCTAATTTGAAAAGACTGTACATGAATACTCATATAAAGTATGTGGAATCAATATTCAATTGCGGTCGTGTGCGGCAAAGTATAATCAATATGGTGCGGCAATGTTACAAGGCACTCTTTAACTTCCATTTTCTGAGCACAAGTGTTTGATCAATGCTATTCTCGCATTTGTATTGTCATAGTCTGAAAGAAAATTATGACTACTGAATATTCTCACTTAATATAAATGGAGAAAAAATGTAAGAAGAAAATTAATTCATATTTCATTTTCAATTTACAATTCAATATTCAAATATTGAACTGTAAATTTGCGAATCTATTAATGGGAATACTGATGTGGTGGTTTTGAAATTATTCTCGAAGTACCCATCGTTTTCCGTGTATTTATCATAGTCATTTTTAGTCAGAAAACAAAGAAATTCTATCTTTACTATAAAATGGAAGAAATTTTATTTACGTTCTTAGGATTAATGATTGGACGGCTGGATGGATTGATGAATGGATGAATGGAGCGTTGGATGGATGGATGGATGGATGAAGTGTTGGATGGAGGATGGATGGATGGATGAACGGATGGATGGATGGGTGTATGGAAGGATGAATGAAAGGTTGGACGCATGGATGGTGGATGGAAGGACGAATGGATGGTTGGGTGGATGGTTGGTTGAAGGGATGGATGGATGATTGGATTAATTGAGTGTTGGATGGATGGATGGTTGGATGGATTTATGGTTGGACGGATGGATGAATGGACGAAGGTTCGATGGATGGATGAATGGTAGGAAGAATCGACGGATAGTTGAATGAATGGATGAATTGAAGTATGTGTCACGCCAAACTCTTGTCAAATACGACGCTTTTGAGCTGAAACGGTCAATACGCGCATTTGATATATTTGTCATGAATACTATTGAGTGGCGGCAAAGAGGCTCCGAGTCTTGGCCTCCTCTTAAAAATGGCAATGATGTTGGTGGCAAACATCGCTCGGAAACAAGAGAAGGGGATAACACTTCCATAATCTGTTATGATTGTGGTGAGTGCAGTATTCGCGTTTTCTTTTGTTACACGCTGCTGCCAACATGTTTTTGTTGCAAGCACCAAGGTGCCACTGTGGAGAGATTCTCCTGGCGCGCTGTAATTGGTTTATTCCGGAGATTATGAAGATATTTTGTCGGCCCGGTTGCTGAGATTCCTAAGTGCCGTAGCGATTCCGGATGCGTTGCGGGTTTGAGTTCCGCCTCGGACATGGTTGTTTGTGTTCGTCCTTTCATCCCCTATCATCACCATATCGTTTAATCATCATCCAATAGTTTTATGATCCAATAGTGGTCGCCAATGACCTAGTAGTTAGTGCGATCTTAAATAACAAAAAAAGAGAAGATATTTTAATAATACAATTTTTGAAAGTTATTATGTTAGGCACTAAAAAAAGGATTAGTTAATGTGTAATAAGAGAATGAAGAGACGAATGTAAGTTTTGGAATTCCGTAATTTCCCACTTCTTTATCTTTATTTTCATAGGTATTAGTTCTTTAATAATTAGTTAATTTTCCAAACACTTTATAGAACAGATTTAATTGTCGAAACCCTCTAGGATAAATAGTTTGAATCGGATAATAATCCGCATAGAAATTCATTCGGTAGTGGGAAAAAAATCTGTCGGAGAAACAAACGAGAATGAAAACATTGTTTTTATTTAATAAAATTTTGAATGAACATCTTTGATCAGATGTCTGTACTGTTATTCTCGTATTCTGCATTACAGTAAGTTTCTCTTATCATGCCAAATAAAAATTTATAACCACTCTACTTTTTTATTAGCAATGTTTACATAAACAGTTAGAAAAGACAAAAATCTTCATAGTGAAAGCTAATCTTGATTGATGGGTTATTTCGTTTCCGGGCGCGTTATTCCCTTTGGTGTAGTGCATGTTTTTATCATTGAGGTGGTGGTATTCTGTCCTCACGGAATGGAGAGATCCAAAGCCGACCTTCACATTCACTAGTGAGATTTTCCGTGTCCAGGTATCTCTTACCAGCGGGGCATGATTGTAACTGGGACAAGATCTAAGCTCCAGACAGGTCTTCTGTCATGTGTGGTAGATTAGTGCATGTGAGTGTAGGTGTGTATATTTATATTGTAATATATTGTCAATAAATTTTTTACGATATGAAAACGTGTTTCAAGGAAATTGTCACCAATAATCAGATCTTCGCCAGATAAATCGGATAAACACGAAAAACGTGGATTAAAATTTAACATCCCATATGTGAAAATATGAGTTAATTTCAAATTATTCATTAAGACCTTTTTTATTTCAGTTAATATATTTTTTAACAAAAAATTATTTTTGTGTTCTATTGAAATTTTAAAAAATCACTAAGCACCATTTTTCATTCACGAAATACATTTTTTATCCTAGTATTGCTTTAAAAACGTATCTTTCTACAAGATGGATACGAGCGATCAAATCATTGTAGATTAAAAAAGAGCGGGGGTCCTTCAGATGTCCAAAGAGTCAACATGCCTTTGACGTCTCATGAAAGCAACGGCACACACCGACCACCACGCGAGCAACTTGCGGGGCACCCTGTGGGTCGATAAGTGGGGAATGGAGTGGCGTTGAATAAAGGGACGTGCCGCCCCGAACGCCGGTCTCCTTGACTGCTCTCTACAGAAGCGTTTACGCGGGGCGATCTCAGAAGTAGATCTGCTCGAGAAGCAGTTCAGGTGAAGCAGAATAAATGTTTCTTGTCCATATGCAGAACGATTATTACAATCTATACAATCGGTTTCAATTGTTTCTTTAAGTGGCGTTTCCAAATATTTTTTAAAATATATCTAATTAATTTTAACCAAAAAATCCTTTTGAAACATCCATGGAAAATCACTTCGAAATATCCGTAAGTTTCTTCTTTCTACGGGATAACATAATTTTTATTAGATTTATTTAAATCTATGTTAGATTTCTATTATTTATTATTAATATTATTAATTTTTAATTTTCAGTAATACATATAGTTAAGAGGTAAATAAGAAAACTATACAGTGGTATTAGATATAAGTATTTGAAAATGGGAAAACACGAAATAGATTTGTAATATTATACAGATTATCAAGACAAATGAAGATTGCAAACCGTTGAAACATTTATATCTTTATGTTTAAAAGTATTTCGACTTAAATAAATTAAATTTTTGTTATAATATCGTAAATGTCTGACTCCAAATTCCTTACGTTTTTAAACAACCCTTACGTGAGTCGACGACACATCTCGTAGAAAATGGATAATTTCTGAAAATGTATTCTGTCTAAAAAAAATAAAATAATTGATATGCGTAATGTAATTATTAAAGAAATTACACACAAAACATTCATTGGGGAAACCCATTTTAACCGAAGGAGTAATTTCTACCATCACCTAAGCTAGTATTTGAGAACGTCGAAATTAACGTATTCAAAGAAAGCCTGTGATGCATATCTACATTCATTTCCATGGAAGCAGCAAACATTTCTTACTTTCATAAATGTAACAAATAGATATAAATTTAACTCTTACTCTATTTGCTGCATATATTCCAGAAAATCACTGAAAAACATTGAAGTCAGCTGGCAATCATTGAACACCATATTCAGCGATCAAAGCATCTTCTAATAAAGAAGTGAGTGTATTAGTTCTAAGTTAATCTACTATCTTCCTTCAAACTATTTCCTTTCAAAAAATATCTACATCATAAATCATCGTGGCCGAAAACAATGGGATGAATACGAAGGATTCAACCTTTTCTGTTGCAATAAATCGTTCATTAAAGGGCATTTTATGACACAGATGACGTATTAACATTTTACGGCACAAACGATTGTGTCATTACACACTCAGGGAATCGCGTAAACGGAACAGCCGTTCACCGTTTTTTCGGACAGATTTCAAATACCTGAGACGTCACAAAAAAGTTGTTTTGCAAAATTAAGTTTGATTCTCTTATACATTTATAATACTATTATGCAAATATAGCGTATGTAACTCGCTTATAATGTCACTCTTTTCAAACCAAATATTCATGCGATAAAGCTCAATTATGTAATCTAATTACATAAACTATTATTTACCATGTCCTGAGAAATCGTTTCCTATTTTATTTCAGCAGTACAGATAACTTTTGCAGCTCTCACAGGCAACCAGTCTTTATAACTGAATTATCAAAATAAAGATAATTTCAAGTTGACGGGACGAATCGCATTTTGACTTTAAAAGTGTAAAGGATGTTTTAAAAATCGCATCTAGTAGTCATGTCAAGTGCAACCCGCAACATTTGACAGCATTGTCAAAATGTATATACTTAAATAACTCCAAAACGATGGAAAGAAGAAAACTTGGAATTTAGGAGCAGAAAACGTGGAATTTTGAGGCCATATGACTTAAAGAAACTTTGATCACACCGTACTACACAAGATAAGATACTCTTGGACATTGTATTATATTGTTGCTGGTCCGGCACATATCGATACCATATAATAGCAACTATACTGCAAGTCTCAACTCTAGAGACCCTCTTTGCTGGTGACGCCACGCTTAGAAGGCTTAGATTCCTCCATCTTATATTTAGTTTTTTTGTGTAAACCGTGGTTTGCGCCGACTGATAAGGTTTATTTGCATAATAATTAATTCACGTTTATGCAAATAAAACTAAATGCTTTCGCAGCAACCACTAGAAACATTTTAATAGTTTCATGATACTCATGAAGATTTTTTTATGTGTAAAGTGCAACCGTTCATTCCGTCCATTCAAATCTTCCAGTGGACTACCAGTGTTGTGTACCTAATTGTACAAGGAACTACGCTGGAAACGGGCCACATGTTCCCATGCTTCAGTTCCACGATACCCTTAGAAAAAATGGGATCCCTGCTATTCATCGACGGGATTTCGTTCCCACGCAACACACGATTGTAAGTATTGACATTCTTGTTTCTGTGAAAAGTTTGTGACATAACCCACATTGCTAATGCACTTGGTATGGTACCACATCATATCTACTAATCACTAAACGCTCATATTATTATCATTCCATTTTTGTTTTGTTTTTATCGCTCACCCCTCAGATCTCTAACTCTGCTAATTTAAGTCAATATGCATTCATAGACAAGTCAATTCAAGAGGGGAATTATTTTTGAAAACATGAATTGAAAATAAAATTTGATGAAAGCATAGGCCTAAATTTCTTACACAATATTGTTTATTTTTTCTGGTCTGGTTGATTTTAAAGTTCAAGAACACGCCATTTAAGAGATATATGGTTTTACTTTGTTCACTCGACCTGATTTCTTGAAGGTGGGTACACATCACTTTGATAAAAGGGA
Source organism: Acheta domesticus (assembly GCA_031308135.1). NCBI lineage: Eukaryota > Metazoa > Arthropoda > Insecta > Orthoptera > Gryllidae > Acheta > Acheta domesticus. The sequence continues at coordinate 28,832,429 of JAHLJT010005437.1, read as the reverse complement.
AATTCGCTGCAAATCCTTATACTATGATGAAAAGTTAATAAAGAAGCTATAGTGTATTATAGGACAACTAAGACTCAAGGAAGGAACCATCCTTCCGAAATTACCAGGGTGTTATACATGCAAATCCAAAAGAGAAAGTAGAGATCACAAGAAATTTGCAAAAATATCAGAGAGTATAGAAATTAATCAAACTGTGATGGAGAGAGAGAGAGAGAGAGAGAGAGAGAGAGAGAGAGAGAGAGAGAGAGAGAGAGAGAGAGAGATCTTGCAACTTTAAGTGTTCTTCGTCAAAAAGAAGAAAGAAACAATTATGGTAAAAAAGTGACGATTGTATGTTAGAGGTTGTAAGAGTGATGTCTTGTTAGAATTGGTTTCTGATTTACCTGTGGCAGTATTTTCGTTAATAGCAGTGATTCGGTGAAATTTTCAAGACAGCGTGTTCATTCATATTGCATTGAAAAATCTGCGAAATAATACTTTTCCTAGAGTGATTAATAATAACTAATTAATTTATACCTTCGCAAGTTGAAGCATTTGCAAAATACTAGGACTATTCTTGTACATTTAGTAGCATAAATGCTCTTTTGAGCAGGTTAGTAATAGACCTAGATGTTACGTGCAAGTTAAATTTATTATTTAACAGAGCCATTTATTAATCATTAAGACAGTTGAAAATATAGTTGGTATAGTGTATGATAGTCCAGATGCTGCTACGTCATCTCATGTTTTATTGTTTTGATTACATAAAAACCTGTCCTATATTATTTCAGTAGTATAGATAAGTTCACGCTCACGCAACAAATCTTCTAAATTGAGATCTCTAGAGAAAGAAAACTTCACGGAGACGTGACAATTGGCACTTTTACTTTAAAAACCTGAAGGATTTGTGGCATCTAAATATTCATGTCAAATGCAACACGCAACACTCCGGGAGAATTATTAAAATCTATTTCGTTCAATAACTTCTAAGCAAAGAGTTCCTTGAAGTCTGAAATTTTGAGACCCAAAACCGCAAAGAAACATTCCTTGTACCTTTATCTACAGAATGAGAGCTTTTTGGACGTACAAAAAAGCTCCTTGGAGCAAGAGCTACTTGGACATTCACATTTTGGTGGCTCGGGGTTTCTCAAACTACCCCAGCTGTTCAGAGAAGTGCAGGATCTGCAACTGTATATGAACTTACACTAATTACTTGATATTATAAGCGATTGAATTGCACGGGTGTACCTTTCAGTTTTGTAATAGAGTTAAATAATATTTGAAAGAGTAGAGTTGTGGTTGCTTGATCCTATATTTTTACATGGACAAATTCACGTAGCTTTATTGAGAGTGAAAATATTTTGCAATATTTTTGTGACTATCACGAAAAGTGAAAAGCAAACTGTAGAGGAAGATTTTAAAATTACTTTACTTGTTTTTCAAGGACGTGCTGTGAATTTTTCGAAGAACATGTCTATAATACTGAATAAACCTTTATTCAAAATTTGTTTCAAAAATCAATTTTATTGTTCTTTATTTCTATTTTTAATTCTATAAGAATGATAAAATTACCTTTTTTAATTTTTTAAACAAATAAGCACGTTTTGTTAACAATATTATTTCTTAAAATGGAAAAGGTAAGATAGAGAAAAGGTTGGAAATTAACATGCAAAAGTTTTCGCACGTATATGATAGTTAATATGAATGAATAAATTTGAGGTCTTATAATGTATACTTTAAAACGAAGCATTTTATATTTTTGGGATTATTACAAATATTTCCATAAATACTAAATACGAAGTCATATGAAAAATTTTGAAAAAATACTGGAATCTAATGAAACAATTACATAAGTATTTTACATTAGTTTGTACTGATCACCAAGAATTAAATTAAAATTAACAAGAAATTGTTTCTAATAAGTACAACCTTTTATACACATTCTCAAATAACAGTATACATTTGGCTATTGTAATAACACAAAATTTTAACAATTCCTAAGTCATAAGGTAATTTAATAAAAATCACATGTACACTTGAAATTTGAATTAAATAAAAGAAATGGCTTAATTAATAATTGATCTCTTTTCAATCCTACTCGTTTTTCTTAATTTTTTGAAAATAAAAAATGGGATTTCCAGAAATTTTAAAACACTGAGTTATTACCATTCTAATTTTCTACTCGAAATTTGTCGGGAATACTCGTTTACAGTTACATAACACGAATATTATTAAAAGAGTTTTCAGAAAATCTGTGAAATTGGATTTAAAGAGTTTAAAATGTATTTTAAAAGCAAAACAAAACAAACGGCAACAGATTGGCATGATATGAAATATGACAGAGGAATTAGATTTGCGTGTATTTTTTTCTCAATAAACCCATGTAATAAACTCTGCAAATATGAAATCTCTTTACTTCGTTCATCAAGCTGGATATAAAAGCAATTTGCCATTACACGTTGGAAAAACTGACTAAAATTAACTTTTCTGTCATGAAATATATAGCTGAATTCATCACAACAATAATTTAAATTGACACTTATCTAATTAATGTCTGTGTACGGAACAACATAGAGTTTACTTTTTACTGTGTACGGAATAACATAGAGTAAATATGTTTTGTGGCTCCTTGGTACCGAAAAGTCGTTTGATATCAAAACGTCTGCCTCTCCGTCTGTCCGACTCACCGACTATCCGACCGTTCACCTGTCTATCTGTCCGTCGCACCATCTGTGGTAAACTCAACTCTTCAGCTCATTTTATTCAAATAGAAATTGCCCGTTCGATCTGAACCAACTCAAGGCTTTGTGAGTTGGAAGCAGACATTTTGATTTTTGAGGGTACTTTAAGCTTCAACAACAGTTTGAAAATGTTCTCAAAAATGTATCCAATTGTTTTAATAAACTTTGTCCTCGGATAACGTAAAGGACATTTAAGAGAATGATGAAGGTCTCATTTTCGTTGAAATCCCCGATTTTTTGAAAAGTGAAAAAAAATCATCTTTTTGGCGTCTTTCTACAACTACAATTTTGAAGATAGTTATTTTCTTTCTTACTAGCATCTGTTCTTTACAAATATTTTGAAATAAAGTCATTCAATTCATCACAATTTTTGAAAACTATGAGTACTTTTCGCGTGAAATGTAGGCAATTTTGATTTTGTTTAACATTTTTCTCGAAACAGCTCCAATTTTTCTTTAAATTGTCTCCACGTAAATATCAAAGTTCGGTAAAAAATTTGTGCTAGTCTCTATTCCATGAAACTGTATTTTCGAAAAATGTCTAGTCATGACGTATTGGATATTTGCAAGACATCCTAAGTACTGTGAGGAAGGGTTTTGTATTTTCTTTATCGACGAATTCCATTTTATCAATGGATAGATAATTGAAATAATGAAGTAATTGATATAATAATCATCATCATAACTGCCCCGATTGGCATCACCAGACAATCTGACACTGAGTGCAACAATTTGGTTTATTCGGTTTTACTTTCTCGCCCTTAAGAAGGAATTTCTTTAGAAGAGAAAGTTATGTAATTGTGCGCCAGAAAATGGCAAATTTCCGCCAGAAAAAATCTTATTGGTGGGCTTATGGTAACAAAAAAGTGGGTAAATCCAGTTGCTAAATACAGAAAAATTCTAACACGTGTAACCAGAATTCGTGTTTTGTTGGTTCTTGATATCGATTGATGACAAAACTGTCTGTCCATATGTTCGTCCTTCTGTAGTCAACGCGAGCGCATAAACCGTTCCGGCGAGTTTCTCAAAAATTGATGTTCCCCAATTGTTCAGGATGAGGTCGCGACCTCTGGAATTTGAAACCGATATTTTAATTTTGGGGGTACTTTACCATAAACTCCTCGAACATTTACAAAATTTTCCACAAATGGTCCCAAATTCTTATTAAATTTTTGTTCTTGAATAGTACAAAGTACCAATAACTGAATGGTAGTGGTCTCATTTTCGTTGAAATCCCCGAATGTTGGAAAATTAAAAAAAATGAAGATAGAGATTTTTGCCTCAGACAAACTCTGTTGTGCAAAACTAGCTCATTAAAATAGGTCGCGTATAATTTTTGAAAAAACTAGAATTTGTGTGTAATTAGCGCTTGAATTTTACAAATATAATTTTCTCTAAAACTGTTCCAAATTTTTGCTTTAAAATTTCCCCGGTTATGTAATGAGGGGCGGTAAGAAATATGGTGCTAGTCCTATTTTTGGAATATTGCTCGTTTTTACGAAAATTGCAATATTTCCGTAATACGTAGATGTTTCCAATAACGCTGGAAAGTAAATGCTGTTGTAGCACCACTAGATTTTTTTGCTCGCGAATAGGTGTCTTGGACCATGCGTGCATACACACTGCACTTACCGGGAATGATTAAAATTATCTTGGCGGCATGTAATTTTATCAAGGGACCAAATTTAGCTGGATAAAATTTTCATCCTCCAGAGTTGTTATCTCAGGGGGTATGGAAGATGAAATGATGATAATGAGGATTGAAAGGACGACACAGACAATGAAACACACACATGCCCGATGTGGGACTTGAACCCGCGATCCTTCCGTCCGAAATCGCCGCGGTACTAGTGCTATCCGGCTATCCGTCCCGGCGGTCTATTTGTTTATTTATTTGTTTGTTTATTTACATTTTGGCGCGTCATCTCGCTTGTTTCTCCTCCGGAGCCGAGTGCTGCGCTGGCCGAAGGTCAACAATCGCCGGCAGTCAGCGCCTTCTGAAGCCCCGGACCGTGCTGTCACGTGCACAAAACACTCGCGCAGCGCAAACGGGCCCTCCCCTCCCCTACATTCCCCCTCCCCCTCCCCGCCCTTCCCCTCCGAGGCATTCACCGCGACAAGGGACCTCTCCCGGGCACAATGGAAGAGCCGGCGGCCAAGGCGGCGGCGGCGGCGGTGGCGGAGATTGTGGCGATGGAGGCGCAGGTGGGGGTGGCGGCAGTGGGGGTGTTAGGGGGAGGCGGAATAAATTGCGATTGTGGAAGGGGAAGCGGAGGCGGCGGAAAGATGAAAACTGAGGTGTAGGCAAAGGGAGTGGCTAATGATGTGACGGAAATATGACGGGACGACGAAGGGAGAGACGATGGAGGTGAAAGAGGAGAAGGCGAGGAAGAAGGCGGGTTCGGAAGAAGGTCAAAGGGAAAAGTGAAAGGGAAAGATGAAAGAGGGAGGTGAAATGAGGTGGAAGGAGGAGATAGAAAGAGAAGTTGAAAAGAGGAGATGGAAGGAGGAGGTAGAAGGAAGGAGAAGGTAAAAGAAGGAGGTGAAAAGAAGAGTTGAAAAGAGGAGATGGAAGAAAGTGGCGGATGCGGAGGCGAAGACGAAGGACAAGGGGATGACGATGTGGAGGTTGAGGTAGTGGAGTCAAGAGTCGACAGAGGAATAAGAGTTGGAGGGCGGTCGATGGCGGAGGCCCGGCAATAGGGAAGAATGAGAGGACATTCAATGGAAGCAGCCGCATCAAACCCTTGCCTCCCCTGCATTCCCCCTCCCCCTCCCCGCCCTTCCTCTGGTAGAGGTGCAGCAGATGGTAGTATTGTGACAGCAATAACTGGCGACAAAAATGTATTAAATCTAATTCGGAATAGACACAGACAGAAGAATGACGCAGAGTTATCTCAGTATTTTCAAATCGCAGTTGTTGGAACTAAAACATATTTCGTTTCTAAATGGAGGCACAGGGAAAGAGAAGAAATGTACTAGGTGTTGGGAGTTGCACATATTTCGGCTTAATATTTGGTATTTTATCCAAGAAGAGAAAGATGTATTGATAATTGCATCGACATTTTCCAGTCACTAAGAAAGCTTTTTCAAATATTGATTGCTATCATGAAATTTGAAATTTGATGCTATTGATTGATATCATGAAAGAATCGAACAAAATTTGTCTTTTATTTTGCAATCGGATAATTGTTATTTTGTAAATATATTACATATTCAACTATTACCAGGATTACTTTCATGCCCTCATTGATAGTCATTATCAATGATTGATGCCATGGAGTCTGCCGACCTGAAAACAAGCACGAAAATCAACAGTTAGAAAGGAATTGAACGTGCTTGAGTAAGATCGTAAAGATGGGCCAATCGTTTTTGGGACAGAGATGAAATAGAACACTTTAGATGAGTTGTGTAATTTAATGGAACATTTGATGTAATAGATGTAATGTTGTATTGGCAAAGTATTAACTGACAGTCACTATGGGATGAAGCTTATGTTGTTTTGAATCGCGAATAAGACATGTACATAGGTATTGTTATTTAAAATGTAATTATCCACACGTTTTGTTATTATTTCCGTTTGAAATAATATTGTGTAAGTTAATTTTTGATTATGAATAACCGTATGATGTGATATGAAATGTACCTTACAACTACATCTTTTGCACGAACTGTGACTTGTGACACATCAATTTTCCACAGCTCGCCTGTGTTTAAAGCTAATAGCCAGCATGGTGGCCATTCATTCATTTCCTACAAACAAAATTCCACTCTGCACCAGGTTACAGTCACACTTTATTGACAAAAATCACCGCTATCGGACCTGCTTGTCTCACGTCATCGACTGATATCACTGCAGTGCCACTACAGTACTTCTTCGTTTTATTCTTACATCTACACGCTTGTGCATGTACTGCACTATGTTGGGGACGGGTCGAGAACTTAGAGCTTATCTCAGCGGGGTACTTCAATGCTAGGAGATACCTGGTTGAGACAACCCAGGCCAATGTAAATGTCTGCACCAAATATAACCGTTTATCGCGGTAAGATTACCGCCATCTTTTCTGAAAAACAAAACATCCCATACACTTATAGAACTAATTACGTTAGAGAGGGGGCACATGGTGGGGAGATACTTGAATGAGGAAAATCCCGCAAGTAGGCGTGTACGTCGACGCCGGATCTCGCCATCCAGTGGGGATACAGCCCCACCACCTCCCTGATCAAACGTGCACTGCACTTACGGGGATAATGACCATAGCAGAGGACGCGATCTGAAGCACGTAACAATCAATCAATACACTGCGGTGCAACCACAACAATTGATTTCAACTTGCGGTATCCGTCGCTTCCCGGTGAGTCTCTGCGTGACGGAGCGTGCTTTGGCGTGACGCACGCGTCGCACGGCCTCCTGATAGAGCGGCCTGATAAAAGCTACCGCTCGCCACGCGCGAGTCCACACGACAAGACACAACGCGATGTTGCATTTGATGTGAACACGATGAATCATAAACAACGCTTTGCGGTCTAGACAGGCCCGTCAAATTTCAAGTGCTTTATCTGAAGCAGCACCATTCGGTCTGCAGTAGCGTTGAACTGGTGATCCTAGGATCGAGTCACGGCGGTGGCGGATTTTCAACCGCAGATACGTAGGAGAAAGATTGAATTCCGCTGCTGCCAGGAGGAGAATTGTAGAGCCGGCTGCTCTGAGCGGTTGTTTTCCGTGGTTTCTCGCATCAGCACCAGGCGAATGCCGGAGCAGCATCTAACAAACGGGCCACGGGCCGCGCGCGATCTGCCCTTCCTCTACCTTGTCCTATCCTCACCCTTCTCTTACGCAAACACACACAAACACATTACATGCCTACCACACATTTCGGGAGACCAGAGGGGAGTTTAGAACTTGTCGCGGACGGGGCGGTGTTCTGCTGGTAGGAGACACCTGGTTGGGGAAAGCCAGACCGGTGTGAATGTCGGCGCCGGATCTCACCATCCAGCAGGGTTACAACCATCTCTTGTGGAAAAATATGCACTACATTTACAGGACTAATCGCCGCCGCAGTTTCTGCGCGCGGAAACTCAAAATAATCAATCAACCCAGTACTTTATTCGCAGTAACACTGTTTCTGAAGTGTCGACGAGATTACGGTTCCAGTTTCGGCGCTGGCGCATTTTTCACTAAGGCTAGAAAGCTAGGTCGAGTTTTGTCGCAGTCTGGAGGACGGTTCTTGTGTCTGTCTACTCTGATCTGTAGATTTTCTTACTGTCTCCGATCAATATCAGGTGAATGTCTGAGCAGTACCCTAAAAACGGACAACTGGCGGGGCCCATGGTGCGTTTCGTTGCGGTCCTCTCTGTCCGCTTACACCAGACACGTCAAACCGCGCCCGCCTAAGCTACTTGCCCGGCGTTCCTACAGGCACGGGCCACTTCCCCTCACTCCGCACTCATTTCCCCTTAAAATCCAGAAACGGGTGAACATGTGCAAGCTGAAGCGGTGCGAGGCGGTGAATAGTCACTTCATACTAAAATATGTTCTCCAGATTTTTTCTATCAAATACACGAGAATTGTATTATGTATGGAGCTACTATTCTTTGGTACTAATTACAATTTTATTGTCTTTCCAAATTTGCCTTTGTATGAACATTCTGCTAAGTCACTGTGATAAGTTTGAATGGCGAATTTTTTCCCTTGTTTTTGTTTTGTGCTGTGTTATTAAATCACTAAATTATTTATTGTATTTCGCAATATTGTGAAATAATATAACAAGTGTCAATAAGTTAACAATTCTCGCTTACGGAAGGAATGCGCTGTTAACAGATAAGAATAAACTGTTAAACCTTCTAACTCTTTAATGTCGTAAGTAATTGGCCTTGTGTAAATTACTAGAGATGTTTGTTCCTTTTTTTGTTTGTTATTACGTATGGCGTGAATTTTCTGCACGTAAAGAAAAATTTTCAGTTTCGAAGCCAAAAATCTCGTTATTGTATTTGTTGGGTCTTTTTAGAAAGGTTTATGTAATTAAGACAATGATGATGATGATTGTAAAGACAACGGAGATGAAGAAGATGGTGGAATGCAAGGTATGGGATATGGAAGAAGTCCCATGACAAATGTCGCCATTATGTCTTTTTCACTTCAAAACCCACTTTTATCGTACGAGAATCAAATCGGTTCGCAGCTAGGGTATGCCAGCTTGTTGACCGCTCCACGATGTTCTCTCGCTAATTAAATGTTTAGCACGTTTGCCGTTTAAAATTATTCCTACGGCACCGAAACTATTTGTTATCACAAGATGCCACCAGTACTCATCAACATATTTTGTTCATAATTTAACGATATCCGCCAAAATTGTAGTGTTTCAGCTTCCGCGAGAATTTGTACGCAGGTGTTAATGGTGTTGATTTAAAATTTAGTTTTTAATTGTTTTAATTTGATTCTTCCATTCTATTCTTTTTAGTTTATACTTTACTTGCACATCTATTTCAACTTTTAAATACTTCTAAATCTACAAACATATGTTTGACATTTTAAAACTAATATTTTGAATGATATTAGTCAAAGTTACATCCTTGAAGTGGAATTTATTAGCAAAACGTTTTTGTGATAATTGTATTTTTTTTCCTTTGTCGTACGAACTTTATTAACTAATCATTTAATGTCGCTTCCTTCCTATTTTTTCCTTGGTTCATTTCCATGTTTCACTGTGACCCATATTTCGACAGTTTTTTGGCACGGGAATTGCTGAGTTCTCCGATGGGCCAGGGTCAATAAATAAGAAGGGTTTTCCACTATTCTCCTAGGGTCTTTGTCATTTAAGAGAGAAGCATTAACCTCAGAGTATTTTATTTCTATTTTTAAGAACTACGGAAACGCATTTTTACTTTCTCGCTGTTCATGAAGTGTAGTGCAGTACATAAAAACTCTAATTGCTGGCCCCAAGTAACAAAAAAATGAATAAATCCAATTGCTAAATTTAGAAAAAAGAATCCTCTAACGCGTGGAGTAACTAGAATCCATATTTGGGGGAATTCTTGATACCAACAAATCGATTGATAGCAAAACGTCTCTCTCTCTCTCTCTCTCTCAGACCGTCCCTTCGTCCATTTGTGAACAACGCTAGCGGCTAAACTCTTCAATTTTCTCCAAATTCATATGTCTCAATCAATCTGATTTATCTCTGGGACATTTTAAACATTTTTTGATTAAATTTTGTTGTTGGATATTCTAATGGGCGCTTAAGAGAATGAGTGAAGTCTAATTTTCCTTAATATCTGTTGGGATGTTTGGGAAATAGAAAATGTTCAAAAATGTGTAGGTTTTCTACAACTAAAATACTGAAGATAGAGTTTTTCTCCTTAATGAAATCGGTTCTTTAAAGACACATTTTCAAAAAATGTCACCAATTTTACTTTCTTGCTACCGCTGCCGGGATAGAGAGAAGGTTATGTAATTGCGCAAAAAACGGAGAGTTTTAGGCAGATAACTCTTACTACAGTTCCTTAGCAGTGAAAAAGTAGATAAATCCAGTTATTAACTGTAGAAAATGAATCCTCTAACACGCGGTGTAGCCAGAATCCATGCTTAGTGGGCTCTTGTTACCGAAAAATCGATTGACGAAAAAACATCTATCATTTTGTCTTTCCGTTGGTCTGTCTGTGTTTGAACAAAGCGAATGGGAAAACAAATTTGTTTATAACAGTATTCGTTCATTTACTTTTTCATTTTATTTTCACCTTTTCAAAAACAAACCTACGAATTTGGAAGTTTTTGAAAGAGTTGGCAGCAAAAATGAAAGGTTTTAGCGGGCTTTTTGCTACAACCTCTATTGCAACGAGGTCTTCGTTTGAACCGTTGTCATTTCGCAAAATGGCAACACACTGGTTTCACAATTCTTTGAATTCATCCAATTGTTGTCTATCGTGATGTAGATATTATTCTAATGAAAGAAAAAATAGATGGAAGGAAGGCAATAAATTTACGAATTTTTGATCACCGAATATGATATTCAAAAACTGAAATCTCGTTTCAATGTATTCAAAGCAGGTTTGTGTGAAATTATTATTGCTTTTCTGGTTAATGTGCTGTAAATACTGGAACAGTTGAATGTATGTGTTTGTTTCATTTGTAAACGTAAGAAATTATTGCTACTGATTCTACATCATAGGCCCTTTGCATGCTTTTGGTTGAATTGGACGTTTTCAACGAATAGCTGAGGTGTTAATAGCGCAGATATTGCAATACTGCAGTAATAGGTAACTATTTCCAATAATACAAGAATGTATGTGATGTTGTGGAACCACTAATTTTGTTACTAATTCAATCTCGTAGTACGCTTGTGTACCAAGAAACACAAACAAATGCTTTACCACAGATTTACTAAACACAGACTTATACCTTCCACCTCAACTCAGATATCAAAGTTCTGGAAGTGGAACTTATATTCTCGAAAAAAAATATAATTTTTTAGAAGTTGTTCACATTTTTCAATTCATTCAGATATCTAGAACCCATCTTAATAAAAAAACATTCTCTGCAATCAATTTCTCGTAAATATTGCATATACCTTTCCTAACTAACAGACACCTCCAAACATATCTCCAGAAAAACTGATTCGACCGTTTACTTCCCCTCTCCTCAGCCGAAGGAAACTATTTCAAACTCCATTCCAAACTTCCATCTACTCTACTTCTTGCAATTCTTGTCGCAAATTACGATATCAGCAGCTAGTCTTATTGACTTTTAAATTGTGTTTTATTTTCTTTCTTTATTATTATTTTCTATATTCACAATCTATCATTTCTTAAAAATGTATTTTATTTGTACATCTGTAAAGTGACAATGATGGCAAAACCAACAAAAGTAGGCTATCAAAATAAAGTTCAGTGGGAAAAGATGAGTCTATTAATACATTTATTACTTTTGTCAACAATACCATATAAGTATTTCCAGATCCTCTTCCTTTGAAATACTATTTCAGTACAGATGAATTATGGGGCTCTCTCACACAATAAATCTTCATGAATGTGGTCTCTAAAGAAAGATAATATCGTGGTTATGTGACTAATTTCACTAATTACATTTCTTTTTAAAAACATGAAGGATTTGTTGAAAGAAGTATCTAAATATTCATGGCAAATGCAACCCGCAACACTCGCTCATTTTTGTGCTGGTTCGACGTTTCTAGATTCAACCCCACCTCTTCAGAGATTTGCAGTATCTGCAACTGCATATAACTGCACTTTGATATTATATGCGATTTAATTACTCCATATTAGGTAATAAAGTTAAATAAGAATAAGTGTATTGAAAAGGGTATATTGTTTTGTTATGTTAAAATAATTTCAGTTAATAGAATTAAAATGAGATATATAGCACAAGTGATGAGCGTAAGAAACAAATGATGATATGAGAGTCTGGAAGAAAAAATGTATTATGAGCTTAATATCGTAATGGAAGGATAGGAAAGGTGTGGGGTTTAGTAGGTGAGAGTTCAAGCACTGGTACGCTATTCTCTATTAAATTTCAGTTTATAAAGAGAGTATGGATCATTAGAATGATTCAGTGAACATTGAAAAGACCTCTTATTTACTACTGAGATGTCAAAAGTGGAACGCGAGAGTCCATGAAAATTAAGAGCCTACGAATGACCAAGTTCTGAAGTGGCTCGTTAAGTTGATCACTTGAAGGTACTTTGCCGGATGGTTACACAAGTAAGTGGACAAATGTCTGACTGATAAGTGAGCAGGTAAAGTGCAAATGGATGATTACGAGGCGGAATAGATGGGAAGGGTTGGTTACAGAAGATGGAAGAGGCCGATTACAACCAGGAAAAGAGAGCGGAGTAATTTTGCCTTGTGCTATTCTACAACCGAAAGATCACAAATAAAGAGAATGATGGAAATGTATAGGAACTTGTCATACTCCAGAATATAAAAATATTTTTTTAACTCAAAGAAAATGATTGAAAAATGTTTTTTCATACTTCAGTTCTTTTCTTGAGTTCAGTTCTTTAAAATATAAATTTTCTTTATTTATTTTCAGCATTACTCTGGGATTCAGCGTTGGCTCCCATTCCATTTGGGGTTTTCCGGATGTCGGAATGGCACTGGGAAGCGCCTGTTAAAAAATTCCATTTATTCAATTGAAGCACAAATACAAATACAAATGTCCAATGTTACTTTTTGTTCATTATTTTGTAACTAATATATTTCTCCATTATTTTGTGTAGATGTGTGGGAGAAAAATCAAAAAACCAACGTTTGGAAATCCGCCGTCCTCACTAATATTTAATGCCATTAAACTTAATATATCTGCGTTAATTCACATGAATTTCTATTCAATTATCATTAATATTCATTCTTTCTACTTTCACATTTGTTCTAATTATTTTTTCACCCAAACCGGTAATACACAATATATTTGTTGTCATAATTTATAAAAAATTCCAAATTCAGTCAGTGAAAATTAAAATCAAAACCACATCAATGAAAGCATAAAACAAAGCTAAAAATAAGGTACAAAGAAAGATGTAAAAAATTTACAGCAATATCAATGCAAATAATGTTCAAAATAAAACAGCAAATTATGTTAGTTTCAAGTGCTAGAAATTGTAATATTCAATTGGTATTCGTAATACAAAATAATTTTTATTGCGCATAAATCAAAGTCAAAATGTCAGATCTTATCTTAGAATGAGAAAATATTAATCAAATCTGGAAATCTTAAAAAGAACTGGAAACGTATTTAAAAATAGTCCGTATCTATCAAAGCCCTATCAAGTGTACTTATTCCTCATGTTTACAGTTTCCATTAGAGAAAATTGAAAGCTCACAATTCATCCAAAGAAATAAACAATATTTTTTGTCGTTAGATTGTTTTAGCGCAAGTGGACCTCTACAATTAAATTTTCCTTGCAATATTATAAAATAAAAATGAAAATATTGTAATTAATCAATAAATATAAGTATTTACTTACATTGTGGTAATTGTCATTTAAATTACTCGTACAAATGACGACATCAAATAATTAAAATGTAGAAATAACACAAGTATTAATTGCATTCAAGTTTCGACGATTCGTTAACACAGACTTCAAGAGATGAAGAGAAAATTGAAGCGTCAGAAAAACGAATCGAAAGATAGCTGGAGGACGAGATGTAGAGGTAAAAAAATCTCAGCGCTTGAGCAAAAGAATCACAAAATTATCGAAAAAATGAAAGAAACACGAAGATGCAAGAACTAAAGAACTCGATTTAGAAGCAAAACCGAAAATAACGAAAAAGTGAATAGAGAGAGGACGTGCGTGCAGGATAGTAAATGTAATTACTGAATGGTAGAAAGGCGAATATGCCAAGGAAAAGGAAGAATAAACTGTGGAGATGCGATGAAGACCCAGGTGCCAGCGTTACCAGGCTCAATCTGGAGAAGCGAGGAATCGCAGGGTGAAATCGATTGCCGCTGCCAATTAGCCTTCACAGCGGGGGAGTCGCAGCCGCAGTGGGGTATCGACCTATCGATATTCGTCACGGAACGCGAGGCAGCTCGGCGTAGGCGGTTGGCGCTCGCTTTTTTTTTTAAAGCACACGTTCGCGGCTGCATTTTCCTTATCCTCCGTACAAGCATCGAATCCCACTATACCTGTGGTGTCAAGGTGTTCTACTGGTGGCAGTGGCACGCGTCGTGGCTCCGTAGCATGTCACGAGCTTCTTTGCGCAACTAGCGTCGGGAAAGGTAACTACTACGAGTAGTAGTAACCCTGCTGTTTTACAGTAGGGATGGCGTTGTTTCTGGTAGTGGGGTGAAGAACTACGTGGAGGTGGCAGGGTGGTTCGTGGCATCGACCTTGACAACACTGCTCTATACCTTTACCGGTTGAGTTCAGCTAAAAGCCAGTGTTGCCACTGTCTCTGCAGTGATCCTGAACCGCGATTCCACGGTTAAAGACAATACAGGGGCCCATTTCCGGCACCAGCTTCATAGATAGATCGCATGCAGCGCTGTCTGGAGGAGAATTCTCGCGGTCGGCTGCTCTGATCGATAGTTTTCCGTAATTTCTCCGATCAGTACTAGGTGAATGCCAGAGCAGTGCAGTAACAAATGGGCCACGGATCGCGTGCGATCTTTTTTTCCATTTCCTTGTCACATCCTCATTCCTTACACACACTTATGCTTACATGCGGTAGAGTACCAAACATATTGAGAGTTCGGACTGGCTCAGGAAATCAGTGCCTTAGGGAATCAGTTTATGTCAGTGCAGTACCTCTTACCTGGAATTCTTAGGGTTTGATTTCTGATGGTGGCTGGATTTTCGACACTAGCTATATAGCTAGGTCGAATTCAGTCACTGTCTGGAATTATAATGAAGCGGCCAGTTACTTTGAATGCCTTTCCAGCCAAATGTCGGAACAGTGTCATAAATATACAATCTTTTCTTCCTCTTCTTTGTGCTCTTCTCATTCCCGACATACATTTACACTTGCATGCCCCACTTCCCACTGCCACACATACACTTACACTTCCCCACACATATCAGGAAATCAGTCGAGAGATTAGAACTTGTCCCGATTGGGGTAGCGCCCCTCTGGCGAGAGAGACCAGGATATGGAAAATCCCGGAAGCCTTCAGGAAGGAAGACGCCGAAACTCACCATCCAGCGGAGAAAGAATACCGCCACAGCAGGGTGCAGTATCAACCATTTTAGTAAAATGTTTGAAACTTGAAATCATCTGCTACCGCCTTTATTTGTTCATTTTCAAAATCCGAATTTATTTTCTCAAATTTTATGTTGGTTATTTTGTACAAATTCGGTGCAATCAAGCACAAGAATTTCTACGATTTTACAAATATTTATAGGTATATACACCAGATATCATACAGAAAAAAATATTATGCAGTATTTACACTTACAAATATATACTTAGCTTTACTCTCTGTTAGAAGTTTAGAAACATTTTCACACAATAGCAACGTTACTTTCTAGGATGACTAATATTTTCTAGTTCATTATGTGCGCTGTAAAGTATTTTTAGTTGTAGTAGTGTTGATTTCAGTTGTTTGGGGATAATTCCTGTAACAATTATAACATTCCCGTAGACAGGTTGATAGACAACTATTGGACGACCTATGCTTTTACCTCCCCACACACGCTGATCTCGATTTCCAAATTGTTGTATTTAAGACATTTCTTTGCCTCCTTAGTCACGACATTTTGATCACAGGGTACAGCAACATCTAGAAGTAGAAAGAATTTTTTCCAAATTCCGGATAACAATATCTGGTTTGTTTCCTGCTATCGTGTGACTGGCATGAGCAGTGAACGGCGAATTACGTATATCGCGTAATTTTGAATGTAAAATTTTGGTCTCCGATTTTTTATTTAATTTAAATATTAATTTGTTACCATTTTTTCCAATTTATACGAACTTTTCAGAAAAGAAAATTATATGATTTTCAGAGATGCTGTTTCATTTCATTGAAGACAGTATCCTTGTTCAGATCTCGTGAAACTAAATGACTTTCCAGTCCTAATTTTCCCCACTGCCTTGCACATGCAATATGGTATTTATCTTCTTTCGGGAAAGAGAGCTACGACCACGGGAGAGAAAGGTCGAAATACTGTGCTTGATTTTCGAAACCAACGATGAAATTCTTAGAATAACGGAATACTTATTAAACTGACTTCCTTTAAAACCACTCTCTCTGTATGTGTATATATATCTATCTATATCTATATATCTATATATATATATATATATATATATATATATATATATATATTGTAACGGTACCTACCGGCGAGCGAGATGGGTTCTCGCCGCAGACAGATAATGTCCGCGACGTTATTATTTATTTTACCAAAGATTCAGGCTACCGAGTCACCCCCGTACGGGATCTGTGGGTGAATACCCGTTCCTACACGTCGGCACCACCATCCTGGTTATCACGCCCACCTGTTCATTCATAAACAATCGCCAAAACGTTCCTCCCCCCTCTCTTACTCTCTCTACCAAGTTGGGAGCACCTGTGTGTTGTTCTACACTGGCGGATCTTCAACACGTAATCGTAAACACAAAGACAACAAAACACACACTGAAAGAAAAAAGAAAATACTATATTCTGAACAAAGAAACATACAAACAAAATAGAACGGATAGTAATCATGCACTGTCAGAGAACATACACTCAATTTAAACTCCCTGTGGTTCGCATTGCGCTATGTTAAACCATAACATAACCTACGTCCCCCTCAGATGTCTGAATGAAAAATGAACTGTACACACAGACGATTATTGTTCCCTCCCCCTCTGTTCACTTAGCTGTCTGTAGGGTTGTAGCCGTTGCTACACAGCTGGCTCCTCCCAGGGTCCATCTACCACCTTCGTGATGACTCCGTCCACAAGGCTGCCTCGGACGCTAACTCCGATGACTGCTCCATCCACACACTCAGCACACTGGTCATAGATCCACTAGCTCACTTTTCCTTTCTGCTCTCTGTCAAACGTCCTACCTCTCTTGCGTCTGCCCACCATCTCTTCACAGCTCCGACGACACTCGCCGACCCCTCCGCTTTTCACTCCCCCCTCTCTCTCGCTCCAAACGACCAGCGCCAGCTCCCCTAACTCGGCCACCTGTCCGTCCACCCGCTCGAACACTCCACAACTCCGATCCAGTACATTGTCCCCACCTGTGGTATTCCCCGTATACCACTATATATATATTGAAACGAGTTGTTGATTAACTCTCACAAAATTTATAAATAAACAAGAGGGGGCAGGAATTCTTTTTCGGGAATGGGCTCCGGATCCAATCATCCACACAATGGAGACTAGGGGTAACGAAACTTTTCTTTATTACAAAAACAGAACAAAACCATTGCTATACAAAGTCAGTTGCTTTTGGCGCTCACAGGAGCATTTACTCTGTTTTTCCCGTGCTTTGTCTGATCCCTTTTTACAATTTTGCGGTCGCCTTATGGCTTTACTCCTTTACACTAGTTTTATTACTTAGGGGGGGCTCAAATCAAGATCACTGTTTTCTCTTGGTCAATCACTACTCTCCCAACCTTCCGACCGCTTTTACTCACGAAAACCCCGTTGACTTGCGCCGTTTCAATACTCGCCCGTCCGCCGTCGGCCGGCACCTAGCGCTGCGGGAAGCCAGCGCGGGGAGGGGGAGCCCCGCAATGCCGCGCCGGCTGCTTGCTCGATGCGTTCTTGCCTGACGAGCCTGGCCGCGCCACCTCGCCCTTCGGGTAATTCCGTCTCCTTCGGAGGTGCTCGGAAGGGCGGCGGAGGAACGCCGCCGCCGCCGCTTCTCACCCCACTCGTAGCCGCCGGTGTCTGCTTTGAAACGTAACCCAACGTTTTGATTGTATCAGAGCGTTGTCCTCCCCAGCTGCTATTCTCTCGTTCTTTTACGATACAGTTCTTGACCTTTATGGCAATGATCATTAACTGTTCACCTAAGTGGTGCTTGATAATGTTTAAAACTGGCATACTATGCTCCCTCCCTCTATACGGCAGTGTCCGTCCCACGTGTTCATCATCCAAAGCGTTTCACCGTCTGTAACACTTTACTACTTTCTTGCACTCTCTCTGTCTCGCTTCACTTTTCCGCTAATGCGTTCACTTTGGTCCCACACTTTCTCCGTCACAACTCCACTCTGGTTCCACTCTGTCCGCCACTATACGCTTTTCCTTCCACACGATACCTTACGTCCACTCTCTTTCTCCGCCATTGCTCTACTGGTCTCCTGCTCGATTCGTGGCTCCTGGTTCTTCACGTTGAACCGGCTCTGGCCCCCCCCGACTCCGCCGGCGGGCTGGCTCTCTGCCGCGCAGTTCAAACGTACAAAATTGGTTCGAAACGCATTGTTATCGTCTTGGTGATAACAATTCGTTTCAATATATATATATGAAACCAATCAGCCCAAATATTGGCTAAATCCATTTTCAGCCATCTGTTGTACGAGATTCCACCGCCCGCGCGATTCACTCGCGCGCCGCCGGGCGGCCGACGGTTTTTCTTATCGGTTGTTGGGAGGGGTGAAGAAGGGGTGTGCACCTCTTATCTGGGGAGTGACGTGTGCGGTAGGGGAAAGAGAGGGGAGTGCGGAACGACGGGGCAGAAAGTGCTTAGACGCGGAAGTGTTAAGTTGGAACAAGGTAGTCTTTTGGTAGCCACGAAATGGCGAGGTTTGACCAAGTTACGAGACGCGATGGTGCTAGCTACAATTGCTGGAGAGGCATGGGCCACGGCTTGTGTATGCCGGTGTCTCCGCGACGGCAAAAAGAGTTCCTGAGGCGCTGACGCGTATACAAAGCTAGGGCCCAACCACCGTCATGCCCGCTGCAACTTTCTGCTGTTTTGGGACGAGGTCAGATCTGGTGAACTAAGTTTGTCAAGAGATTTCTTTGGAGCATTGTGTTATCAAAAGCGGTATTTATTCACTCTAATAGGATACGAGATATTCTTTGTGATTTCGTTCTTACAGTTAGTCAAGAAAAATTATTTTGAATATTCTGTGTTATAAACAAAATTGTATTTATTTACGTTAACAGAATGCGAGATATTCTTTGGTGATTACATTTTTTACAGTTTTCGAAAAAAATCCTATTGAATATTCTATGCTATTAACAAACTATGTTTATTCACTGTAATAGAATATAAGATATTCGTTTAGTAATGTCATTTCTTTAATTTTAAAGAAACTTCTTTTGAATTTTCTGTGTTTTCAAAAAAAGCATTATATTTGTTCATGTAATTGAATGGAGACATTTTTTCGTGATCCTGGAGAATTTCGTGCACGAAATTGTTTGCATATGTGTTTTGATGTAGTGGATAATGAGGGACAGTTAACTGCAATTATCGTAAACGGAATGTACTGCAACTTTGTGTTTTTTTCATTTGAAATCTTCTGGTGAGCCACGATCCCACTAAAATCCCCCGAAACCGACATACACGTTCGGTTACAATTTATATATATATATTATATTTATATATATATATAACGTTTCAATTATATATATATATATATATATATATATATATATATATATATATAATTGAAACGTTCCTCTTTCGAGTTCATTTCAACAATGTTTTATGGGTGGGACAGGTGATCGTTGTTCGCGAATGGACTCTGTGTTTTGACACATTCATCAGAAATACACACACATTGAAATATAAAGAACCTGGACAATGCTTAATTTTACATCGATTCATACACTCGGTGTGACACTTCTCCACTTTTCTAATATTAACTGCTAACATATCACAACCACACCTCCTTTTTATTCTTAAAACACTAGACCATGCACAAATGGAAAGAGAAAACCTGGTATTTATTGGGCGATTCACTTAGCTTCCAGACGAGGCAGAGAAGGCGCAGTCCCCCCCTCCAGATCGGCATTGCTCGGCTGCCCTCGGTCGGTGCCGTTACCCGGAGCCACGACCGGACGACGCTGCTTGCAACTTGGGGCCCATAGGGTACAAACACGTAGAACGCTGGGACGCTGACGCCGGCATCTGCTGCTGATAAGCAGCGCTGCTCGACCAGCAAGGGCGGACACACAGGACGCCGATTCGACAGTGTCGAGATCTAGCGGTTCATCCTAGTACTTCATTTCCGAGCGTGTGCGAGGTAGAGAGCGGATCATTCATTTATCGAAATTATTTCCAGTGACATCCAAGAAGAAAATGCACTGTTTTTGTGAATAATAGTAAACCAAATTTGGAATACTGGAATTACTGAACGCTGCTTTCGACAATTATATTCAAAATACTTATTAACCTTATATAGACTAATGTTAATTTACGAGAATTATGAAGTATGTTTCTTTTACAAAACACTATTATTGATAAATATGGATTTGATAACTTTCCCAATAACACTATTCAATTGTTTTCACGTAACGTTGCAAGACAGTCTACAGAACGATTGTCCAATTCATCAGTTATGGGAGATACATTTCTGAAATTCGTGTATAATCATCTAATTGTGTATACTCACATAAACTGATAAATGCTTCTGAAATTGTATTTTCATTTAGTTTCTGTTGATTTGATTAATGTTTCCCTTAATGTAACTTTTAACATTACAAACTAATATTGAGGTTATGTAGATGTTTACTTGTTCATATACGCAGAAATTTCTTTCCAGCACTTTTCCACATTTATTCGCGTGTCTTTTGCCCCCCTATTACACACAACGAGCCTCACAAACAACATCAAAGCCAAAAAAGTACTCAATCCCTTTTGAATCTTGTGATCAGACACTTCAAAGCCACGACTCAACTGAGAACCAGCGAGTGCAGCCAGCGCGCCGAAACTCCCAAGAGTTCCGGCTGCTGGCCGGCGCTGGCGGATGGAAGCCGATAGCGTTCGTTGTGTGCGCCTCCATTTGATAACATGGCGCAATTCAGCTGCCGAGTGACGTCATTCGGCGCCGGGCCCTCTCGCGCCGGAAAACAGCGTTGTACGTGTGTGTACCCATACGCCCCTGTACAATGCTCCCTCCAAAACACTTTTCTTCCAAGCACTATTTATGTTTATTTTGTCCATCCCTTTCACACTATCTAGCCGGTGGACCCGCTGCTCATCAGCACTCAGTTTCTCGTCCTCACCGAACGTTTTATAGTCACATGTACCGACACATGGCGAGACTAGCTTCCCCTGATATTTCGCACTTGCTCAATTCTCTATAATTCGAACTCCGATTAGCAATCGTATATTCATCGTAGTCATCTATACACTGTTATTACTATGTCCACTGTCCAATATTACTCTTCACGTTTCCTCAGTCCCTAGATTACGATCCAAAATCACTCCAGCCCACGTGTCCGTCCGTCTCTTAGCGAGTTCTCTTACTCACTGACTCATTCCACGCCCGCGCTTCCGCTGGCGCGCTCTCCTGATCCGTTCACAACGGGTCAAATGGCAGCGGCGATAACTGCCGCGCTATTTGAATAGGATCGGCCGACGCTTCATTTTGCTAAACGTATTATAATAATAATATTATTATAATAATTCGTATATGTACTTACTTACTTACTAGCCAACGCCCACCCTTGGCAGGTTAGCCATTTGGTGACGCGCTGACCAGTATAGACGGGCTGTCTCTCTGTAGAAGTCGTCCTCTGCCGAGTTTGTGTTGGCACTCAGGGCTGGACACATCGGAAGGTGTGTTGCATCCATCTTTGGACCATTACAGAGAACACATGCGTCGGTTTCGAAGACCCCTATACGGTGCAGGTGGCTGGCAAGGTAGTCGTGTCCTGTAGTTGTTCTGAACACGGCGACACTCGTGGCTCGGGGTAGATTGTGGGGGATGGGTGTTTCCGTCAGGCTGGACCAAAGTTTTCCAGCGGCGCTCTCGATTCGCCGTGCTTTTACCCAGACATTTATTGAGCGCTTTATGCAGGATTTCGCAGAGGAATACGACTGGTGGCTTTGTGGCTGGTCAAGTGTTGTGCCTTTCTTGGCCAGCTCATCTGCTTTTTCATTCCCTGGAACACCAACGTGGCTAGGAATCCACTGTAGGACGATTTGACGGCCATCTTCTATGAGTTTTGAGATCCTGGCACGGCAGGATAAGGTTTTTTCACAGTCTGTATGGCAGTTACTAGACAGTGCCAGTATTGCCGCTTGGCAATCAATGAAGAACACTATCTTTTGGGCGGTATGAGCTTCTAGGGATTTGCAGGCTTCGTTCACGGCGGCGATTTCGCCATCGTAGTTGGTCAGTGGCGCCCCCACCGCCAAAGAGCCCTCAAAGGCACAGGAGACATACCCTGCTCCAGTGTTCCCAGTATCTGGCATGGAGGATCCATCACAATATATGTGCATCCATTCTTCCGGAGGGTATTGAGTGCTGATGGTTTCTAGAGCGACTTTTCTTAGGAGCACTTCACTTGATAAGTGTTTTGGTGTTTCATAGTCACTTAACTGTAATACAGTGATTGGTAAAAACCGGACAAATCGTTGCTCAGGGAATGGAGCGGCCACAGACTGCAGGATGGCATATTTTTTCCTGGTTATGGTGGCTATGGTCAGAGGCGTTGCCTGGGTTTTTAGGCGCTGTGTCGCTTGTCTATACTCTTCCCACTTCTTGGGTAGTACTCTTCTTTGTCTTTCCCAAAACATAAGGTGCGATTTATCTCTGCGGCATTGTATTGGTTCGATGTTCATCTGAGCTTCCGATGGCCAAGATTGGTGTAGATTTAGGTGCTCCCGTGATAATGTGCAGCGCTGTGTTTTGAGCGGTGTGCAGTTTAGAGGTGGTAGTCGCACTGGCTGTTATAGTGGCCTCGCTGCCATATTCTAGAATGGGCCGAATATATGTTTTGTATGTTGTTGTGAGCACGTCTTGCCTGGACCCCCACTTCGTAGCAGTGAGGCGTTCGTATATGTCAGTTGTGGGGATTTCAAATGAAAAAAACACAAAGTCATGACCACAGAACAACAGATAATTGGATACGCGTTGAAGCGAAACCACAAAAAAAATTGCAGAATGGCAATAACATTGATACTCAAAGAAAATAATCAAACAAACCAAAAAACATTTAACACTGTTCAAAAAATATCAAAAAGGGAAAATCATTTGCAAAGTTATCACGAATTAATTTTAAGATTTGCACTTAGAATGACAGCAATATCTTCAGAGACAAAACAAGTTGAAGCTCAACAAATGGAAAGAATGAAATTCCGGTTTTGATGTAGGAAGGGCACATGCATCTCTCATGACCCAATGTCGTAGTACGTTCCGTTTACGAAAATTGCTGTTAACTGTCTCTCAACATACACAGCATCAAGACATATGGGAAGACCCTTTGGGAGGAATCGTGAGCACGTAGTTGAGCACGATCTCTGGTGAAGAGTTGGAGACGATCACCCGGACCCTCAGTTTTACGGTGACACTCACACCGTTAGCCTCAAGGTAGAGGCAGTGAATAGGTGATGCTAAGCTCCTGGTTGTCGGTTCAACCCGGCAAATCCACCAGATGGGCCCCTGGCGCGTCGATCTTAAGGCAGAATAGGGTGAAGGAGACCCATCGGGGTGCTCTGGAATCCACATTTAGAAGTCCGGCGGGAAATTACCTACCCTCATGTTGCCTTGGTTGCGATCGGTAGCCTGAAGGTGCAGGCAGTGGAGAGACGGGATGGGGGCCCCGAGCCGCCTGGACCTTAGTTCAGATGGCCCCCATTTGGATTCTTGGCTTCGTCGTGGCAGTAGCCAAATACTCAGGGCATAGAGGAAAGGACTCGTCTCAGTGCATGTGACTGGTGCGTTGTCATTGACAACATTGACTCCGGAACTAGCCCGGATAGCTAGTAGCTCTGAGATGGCAGAGTGGCCATACTCAGGCATTGAATGGGAAGGTTGCCGTGAGGGCAAACTGGGTACCGGCCGGATCCGGTTACCGGCCAGTCAGCGTACTTGTGCGTCGGTGGGGGGTGAGAATAAAAGCCAGCGCCTTGGAACCCACTCCGGGGACTTGTCCTCCACTAGAACAAGAAGTACTGTGACGTTGTAAACCACACAGGGTTCCACTTCCTCTTTGGGTGGGATATTAGGCCTAACTGTTCGGGATTTCCATGCACTGTACGCCACGGAACGTTGAGTGCAAAGAGTGGGCGCATGGCATGAACGATAACACTTCCCCTCGTATTTACTGCCGCCGGCACACTTTACGCTTCAGGAAACACTGAACTGCGAGCATCGTGCGATGCTCACTTGGTTTATGCTCGACATGACGCAATAAAGTCAGTGGGTTTGAGGCTTAACTGCTGCCTCCCAAATGTATCTAAAAGGAACCTTTCTGTCATAGCAATTGAAGTAATTGGCTTCACAAAATTGGGATAATTATTATCTATTTGTGTAACTCAAAGAAAGGAGAAGATCTTTAATATTTTGAGACAAATTACTCACAAATTTGAACGGAAAAAATATTTTTTTATCAATACCACCCCCTAAATCATTTAATTATTTATAACAATGTATTACTGCGTTCTAAAAAGATTAAACTTTTTACTCAAAATACGGCACTGAGCTTTCATTATTAACTCCGTTGTACTTATAACTTTAATATTCTTTCTTAATGGAATTCATATAATAACATCCTTCCCTTTCATTATGATTGTAACGTCGTTTTAAGCAATACTCTTTTCAAACACACAAATGAACCCAAAAAATATATTTAGAACCTGCAGATGCTTCCTATTATTTTTAAGAATATCTTACGGTAAAATATTTATTAAAAATTCTACGTACTGGACAGACTACTTTAGTTTCTCTCACGATATTCCACAGACAATTCTTCATCTGATAACTCAAATTAAAAAATGTATGTAAGCTATACCCACACACACAAAATTCTTTTTACGTATATACACTATGCTTTTATTTTTTGACTTATTTTTCTCCAAAATACCAACGTTCTCTGTTATGAGCTGTAATTGGTTAGAATATTTTTCGACAGGTTTCTAAATGATGAGTTAATTAAATAAATGAACTGACGTTTTTCTCTTATTTCTTACAGGTGAGTGTGCATTCATTGGTGGCTTGCATTTGATACACGTGAAGAGAAAGGTATGTTATTTATAATTATATTAAAACATTAATCGTAGTTTGCTTATTTTCTTTATCGATACACATAATTGTGAACATTTTCTTTGCAGCTTATTAAAATTTATCAAACAAAACGTATTTGAAGCTTCGATTTCAAATAAGGTGATTCATTGATGGGTAATAAAAAACAGCTGTAAAAATATTTTTGCACCAAAGTGAAATATCACATTGTCATTACAATGCATTCGTGAGTATAAGAAGACTATTCTCCAATAATTGTCTCTATGGGAACGGTAGGTCCTGGAGAGGCGCTGGTAGTACAGCAGGCGCCCATAAATGGCACCCAGAAAGAGGCTAGAGCACAACCGAA
Source organism: Acheta domesticus (assembly GCA_031308135.1). Classification (NCBI taxonomy): domain Eukaryota; kingdom Metazoa; phylum Arthropoda; class Insecta; order Orthoptera; family Gryllidae; genus Acheta; species Acheta domesticus. The sequence goes on along the minus strand of JAHLJT010005437.1, from coordinate 28,806,769 downwards.
AAGGCATTCGCAACTTAAAAAAATGAAACCAACAAAATAATTGATTTATCGGTGATTCCGGGCACGTCAGCTGCTAAGATAATTATTACCGTGTGTGTATTTATCGAGGGGGTGACGGTGATCTTCCCCCGCTGGATGACGAGATCTTGCACCGACCTACATCGGCTTGCGGGTATTTTCCCCAACCAGGTATCTCCCACCAGCGCGGCATTGTCCCAGCCAGGACAGGCTCTAATCTTTCGAGCGGTCAAGTGTGATGGTGTTGTGCATATAAGTGTGTGTAAGGGGTGAGAATGGGACAAGAAAGAGGAAGGAAAGATCTCGCACGCTCCGAAGCACGTTTGTTTGAGTATTTCTCCGGCAGTCTCCTGGTGTTGATCGGAGTAACCACGGAAAACTAGCGATCAAAGCAGCTGCTAGAATTCTCTTCCAGACAGCGGCTGAATTCGATATTGCTGTCTAGCCAGGGTCCAAAATCCGACCATAGTTAGGGCTCGAATCCCAGGAACTCCCGATCAGACCAAACTTCGAAAATACTCGTGAAAGTCTCAGGAAAACTGCATAGTATATTTCAAACCCGGATATGTAGCATTTGCTTTGTTGTTAATTGCTATGGGAGGAAAAAGGATTTTGATAAACCGCACTGAAAGAACTAGTGGTGTTTCTAAAGCACATGCTTTCTCATATTATTTATAAATATTTTATTTTCGAAAATTCAGAAAGCTCGACAAAAAGGGCATTTACGCAAGTTTTAAGCTTCATTTGCTTTATCCAAAAAATATAGAGAAATATTTAGAGCCGGCTCTTGGAAATATTTGTTATAAGTTGCCTATATTTCGAACAAAAATTAGGCGAAAACTTCTTGTATTTTATAAAAGTTGTACTTAACCATATTTATTTTTTAAAACAAATTTTCTTAAAAGGAAACTCAATCATCAGTGTTGTACTTTTCCAATGTTAACTTTCCTCAATTTCCGACTTTGCCTAAATGGTATCTGCTGCAGTAAACCTTGTATTCGAGAAAAAAATTAAAGTTTCGGGATGATTTTTGACATGATATTTTTATTGTATTTATTTTACGCAAAATGAGGTAAAATTACTTTTAAATTTGTAAAATTGTACATGGCCGTATTTAAATATCTATGTTTAAAAAGCGTATTTCATTACAGAAAAAATCGCTTAGCTCCAATATGTTACGGACATAGTTATAGAAAGAGCCCGAACATTTTTCAACTTTTGTAATTTACAAAAGTTCAGAAAGTTCATTGTTAACTAGACCTGTGTCATTGTTTAAACATTCTGACCGAGAGAAAATATCCAAACTTTTGGGGACTGTTTAGAGAAAATGTTGACAATGTTGATGATTCATGTGAAGTACTCCCAAAAATTCCAATATCCGCTTCAATCTCGAGAAGTCTTGAATTCGGCTAAATTGATTGTTAGAGTGGATTCGTATTCGGCCGAATTCGCGTTCGCCTGAAAACGGCCGAATATTTCAAAAACTCACTAGAGCGCAGGCACGGTCACAATGCATCCAACGAGTTCTGGCAAACACAGTCAAACTTCGAAGTTGGCACTCCGATATCAAATGAATTTGATTTATTCGGCCAAATTGAGCTGTCGGAGATGGATGTTAAAAAGCTGGTATCATTGTACATGAACGAGATGCTCTGTGGAAGACATTGGATTCCAGGTACCCCAACAGGGACAAAAGTAGGAATTTATGAAATGAATTCGCAGAAGAAACAGGAGAAACTAGTACAAAACGCGTTGTAAACACACATACCTCACATAACCTCACATACCCTATGGTCATGAACAGTCGTTCCTCTGTAGTAATACATTTTATAAAATTCGACTTTTTTTCAGTGTCATCTCTAATTTCTCCAAGTATGCAAGAAAAGTATTAAGCGTCATTCTTGTGTATTGTAAATATTTCACTGGTTGAATCAGTAATTGGCAATATAAATAATGAAATTCACCAGTATTTTTGCAATCGCCGAAAATAGGATTCACCCAGTACTCTTTTTTGATTTTCAAGCAGAAGACATTTAAGAGCAGATCTTTCAGCAAGCGGTTGTAATCTTCTCGCTTCCGTTACATGCCACTTATACCCGATAATTTACAGACAGATGTCTATTGCAGTCGGATGCAGTGTGAACAGTCAGGCCGGCAGAATCAGTTGGCCGTTTGCGCGCAAACATTTCTTCGGCGGAAAACGGACCCACTCTGACCGTACCTTAAGGAATATCAGTTTTGGATGCGCTAGCGTTGACTACATTCACGCGTATAGACAGAGAAACATTTTGCCACAAACGTAGATTCTATCTACACAACGTGTAACAGGAAGTAATTTACTTCTTAGAACAACAATATTTATCCGCTTGTTTGATACCAGGCCTTCAGTATATAAATTTTTCTGTCGAAACATTCTTGATTTTTCCCGCGAAACTAGAATACTTTCCCTTTACTATGTAAGAACGTAGAGAGGAAACAAAGTTAAAAGGGGACGTTTCTGCGACAAAGAGCAACCTCATAACCCCACGGAAAAGACCAGGGGTTCACGAATAGAGCGAGCGGTGGTGCACTATTTAACAAGCAGTATTCGCCCGGGAGGTGAATGAACTCCCCACATTTCTCGAGTACATAATTTTTCGTGATATTCTTTGCATCGCCTAGCAAACAGCAGTCACGTGACCAATATCGGGTACAGTCTTATGTATTATTTATTTAACATTAAAAAACAGTTTAAAATGTGAGTGTTGCAGTACGGGGAGATATCAATCTGTTCACGGTGTCTAGAGCTCTGGGATCTTCGTCCTAACACATACCATTTTGGTTGAATAATGAATAGAGGTAGCTACAAGAGTTTTTGTCAAGATGGGGAAAAAGTATTCATTCTTTTGTAATAAATGTATTGCAAAGGCAAATCAGCAAGTCATAATTTAGCTAATATGACTTATTATGTCTTTCATAGTAGGGATGAGGATAGGACAAAGACGAAGAAGATGAATTGCACGCTGTCCGTGACCTATTTGTTACGGCACTGCTCCGGCATTCATCTGATGTTGATCGGAGAAACCGCGGAAGACTACCAATCAGAGCAGCCGGCCGCTAGAATTCTCCTAAGGGCAGCAACTGATTGCAACCAAGGGACCGTTAACCGTCGGTACTCAAACCCTAGGACCCCCGATCAGAGGCACTGCATTGACCTCAGTTGATGCTCTGAACCACCTTAGCACATGGGTGGTAGGGAAGTGCTTATAAATGAATGTGTAATGGCAAAGGGGGCCATGAATAAGAAAAGAAATATAGCATTCGGTCCGAGGCCTATTTATTAAGGTACTGCTCCGGCATTCGCCTGGTATTGATCGGAGAAATTACGTAAAGCTACCGATTAGAGCCGCGACCCCTGCAATTCTCTTGTTACAAAAGGTTCAACATTGAGCCAACACACTTATTTTTCCTTGTTCCTTCTGAAAGGTTGGTCAATGTGCACCCAAGCGTTTCTCATTTGAGTTCGTGTATTGTGCGTTTATCATCCCATCTGCACACCAGCGCTCCCGCTCACAGACATTACGTTCTGTTCCGTGGCTTGTGTTTGGCCCCTCGGGCAGTCATCGACCGGTTGCATTAACCCTGTAATTACTCCTCGACCGCCGCGCGGCACCGCGCTCAAGGAGGCCGTGCTTCAGCTGTCACGGCCCCGCAGATCCCGCCAGCGCCACCACACAGTGGCTTGAGCGGCACAAGCGGGCAAAACTTTTTCAAGGCCGACACCGATTAATACTAGCATACCAGTACTCTTCTGATATTTGGATAATTGCAAAAAAAGAATACCCAGAATGAATTTTAATATATTTTAACCCAAAGGGTTAAGAGAAATTCTTAATAAATTGAGAAAAAAATGTTGACTGTGTGCCAGATTTTTTTACAAATTAAGGTCGTTTCGATCGCATGGCGATGATGATCATCTTAGCGATGTTTACATGAAATTATTACAAAAATACAGTGCTATGTTCTAAAACGTAAGACAGAGGTCGCTAGCAAACAGTATCATACTTAGCTCACAGCGTTTTCTTTCCTTCTTCCTTTCTTTTCCTCACTCCTTTCTTACACAGACTCTTACACTCACACGAACTACACTACGAGACTTCTCGGGAGCGTAGAACGTATCCTGGTTTGGATGGTGCCCCATTGGTAGGAGATACCTGGTTTGTGAAAATCCACGTAAGCCGTCGTAGGTGGCGCCGGAACTCACCATCCAGTGAGGGACGATCACAGCCAATTTGCGGGATAAAAGCATGTACTACATCAGTGTTGTCAAGGCCGAGCGGGAGTCCGTGGCACGAGTGCCTCGACGAAATCGCCCCTCCTCGCAGTTCATTGCCCCGCTACCAGAGACAACGCCATCCCTATTGTAAAACGGCGGGGTTACTGCTAATAGTTTCCTTTCCCGACGCTAGTTGTGCACAGAAGCTCGTGGCATGCTACGGTCCCACGACGCATGCCACTGTCACCAGTAGAAGACCTTGACACCATTGCACTACATTCACGGGACTATTGAGCTTAGCAGTTGTCGCGCCTGGAATCACTAATCCAGTGATGTCCAACTTGCAGGGCTTCAAGGGCCACAATTAAAACCTTTAGTATGGTTGCGGACCATATTTTCATTACTCGAGCAATCCACAGCTGACTTCACCGTTAGCAAACAGTTACCTACCAACGGGGCACCATCCAAACCGGGCTAAGTTTTACGCTCTCAAGAAGTGTCGTAGTGTAGTGCATGTGAGTGTAAGAGTCTGTGTATGAAAGGAGTGAGGAAAGGAAAGGAAGAAGGAAAGATAACGCTGCGAGCTATGTATGATCCTGCTTGCTAAATTCTTAATTTCTCGGCACATCTCCCGACAGCGCTGAAACGGGGCAGGGGGCAATGGAACCTTTTGTGATATCAGACCTACTATGCACAACGCAGTGATTCACATTGAGATGATTTTCAATATCTGAATTGACTGAGGAAAAACCTCAGATGTAAACTTAACCTATGTTTACATAAGGGGGTGTTGACACCGGCAAGGCGCGTGCAGAGGCGTATCTAGGTATTCAGGCGGCCATGGCAAGCATATAATTTGCGCCCCTGTAGGGATGCTTGAAATCAAGGTTGTTGTTATTTGTTTTAACGGGTATACTGTAAATAGCGCCCCTTGTGAGTGGCGCCCATGGCACGTGCCATGCCTGCCATATCGTAGATGCGCCACTGGGCGCGTGCACTGGGCACACAATGTTCTCACCAGACATGAATGCAAGTGAATTTTATTTTTAAATAATGTTTCGTGGGACACCAATTGGACAACCCTGCACTAATCAATAAATCAAATTCAAGAGAAGAGAGCAATGGTAAGTGGCGAAGCCAAAGTGCCGAGTGAGGCCGAGAAGGACAAATTTAACTACGGTTATACAGCTTGTTATGTGTGTGAATCTTTTTAACTGCAGTTTATGTTAGTATCACCTCCTATATTATTTCATATTATTTTACGTCAAAAACAAAAACTATGTTACGATACGTTTACGACAAAAAATATGTAATGTGGTCCGGGGAGAAGTGAATTATGTGCAAGTTTTCTTAACCCTTCAGCGTGGTATGCCGTCTGACGACGGCAATTTCCTTTCTCTTCTTAACGCGGGGTGCCGTACCTGGACGGCATGGATTTTCCTATCCATTCGCGGTAAGCCGTCTCAGGACGGAAGGAATCTTTACCTGTTTTTCCTCTCATTTGCGGTGTGCCGTGTACAGACGTTGGTCGCTTGGCGGTGCGGTGCATAGACGCTGGCAGTGTGTTATGGCGAGTTTTCGGTTTGTTTTTGAGTGGTTTTGAATAGAAATGTTTTAATATCGATTAAAGTATTTCTATTTCTTTGTGGGTGTTTTTATAGAAACAATTAATTGACAATACATCCTCTTCTATGTACTACGTATAATATTAAATTATTACGACTGTCAAAAATAGTGGTATGTATTATTTCATTATCTGAAAAAATTTGTCGCTACAAGTTTGAATGTAAAATTTATAATAAATTATCGTAATTTTTTCATTGACTAATTTTAATATGGTTGCCTCGAATTGTGTTACATTGTCCAAGTCAGATATTGAGGATAAAATTCTTCTCAAGCGAGGAGAGTACATCGCCCAACACTCGGGCCCCGTTTCAGTTTCGAAATGGATGGACAAAAAGGCTGTTTCTATGATAAACACCTACCATAAAGATGATTTCAAAACCGTAATTACAAAGAGAAAAGAAGGAATTAAAAAACCCACGTGCGTTCTTGATTACACTAAATCAATGGGAGGGCTAGATCTGAAAGTTCAGTACTTGCAAACGTACCTTATTGAAAGGAAGAAAAGTAAGAAATGGAATATGAACATGTTTACAAGATTGTTAAATGTCACTGTCTTGAATACTTTTATTATTTGGGAAAAGAATCGTATTAGGACAAGAATCAATTCTTTGAAATTTCGCTTTCATCTGGTCGAGCAATTGCTATCTGCACATTCACATGACAGAAGAGAAGTACGTGAACATCGTTTGATATGCGATTTAGATCGCTTGACAGGAAGACACTTTCTTGAAAGAATTCCACCTCAAGGTGACAAGATAAAGCATCAGAAACGATGTGTAGTGTGTCACAAGAATGGGAGACGTCCAGAGTCTACATTATTGTGCCCAGATTGTAAAGTTGGACTTTGCCCTGATACTTGCTTTAAAAGCTATCATTAGGAGAATTTGTAAAGAAAAAGAATGCACCTTATTTTTAATTACATTCTATTATTAATAAATATTGAATATGAATGATTGACACTATGAAACGTAAATGAATGACACTATTCCACATTTAATTTAACTTTCCATTTCCTCGTTTTCCATATTATAATAACAAAATATTATTATTATTATTATTATTATTATTATTATTATTATTATTATTATTATTATTATTATTATTATTGATACGATGCTATGCATTTTCCGGGTAGAGAACGTTTTCAGAGTTGGGAAGCGCAACGCCCCCTGAGCCGAGATGCTCCCGCAGCAGGCCTCGCCGGATGCGCTCAGCTCGCTACCTGCCCCCGCGGTGCCGACGACCGCACCTTTCACTTAAAGCCGCCTTCAAATGCTACCGCGCTTACCCTTGGCACCGCGTTGAAGGGTTAATTTTGAGATCCATACCCTAATCGTACACAAGTTGAATTCTGAGTACAGAAAGAAGTGAGCGTTCCTGGACGTGTTGTTAACAAAATACTCGCTCCGATATAATAAATCTATTTTCAAAGACAAATCAGCTATATTTGCGTTCTTAACTTTCGTGAAGGAATATAGTGCCTCCGCGACATGGAGAACTATAATTTAAATAGTTTTATTTCACATTAAAAGACAGATGTACTAGAAGTCCAACTAGTGTACTTCAACTCTAGAACACGTGTACAGATAATGAAGTTACATGTATCTCCAGAAGCAAAACCAGGCGCCATTGCAGTATTTGCTCAATGGATCAGGGACGAAAAATCTGATTGAGATTTTTTTCAGAAATATAGGTGAGTTTTGGGGCTTTCACACGCAACCAGTCTTTATAAACCATATATGTAAATATATAGAATTTCTTGGGGACTTGATCAATTTCACTTTAACTTTAAAAATATGAAGGATGTGTTGAAAAAAAACCATCTGCATTCATATCAAATGCAATCCGCAACAAGCAGAAAGTGAAAACAATGCAGTCATATGGCCTTTGTTACTGGTTTTCTTCGATACCCAGGACTCGGGAAAAATACAAAAGTAATGGGAAAGTTTTGATTTTCATCGAAAAAAGCAAATAACAGAATTGTGTTCACGATACCGCGCGGCGGTTGGCTAGGATCTCGGAAAAAATTGAAAAAATAATGCAACATTTTCAACTTTATCTGATAAATGTATATATTTGCTTACATTATTCCACCTCCTCTTTTACTGTACGTTCTCTTTCTTAATACTACTTAGCACACAGGTGACAATATTTGGTTTTCATGTGTCCCGTTATACCTCATGGTATTACTGCAGTTATTTCCGAACACTATTTTTGTGAAATATTATACAGCTGAGTTTACTATATAATTGTTATACGAAAATATTGAATTAGTTGGCCTTAAGGCGAGTGTCCTACTGTTTTGAAAATATTTTCCTTTAGTTTCCATTAGCAGCATTTTTGCTGTTGCAGACCATTACTTTCGTCCCCTTTTCCTTCCATTCGTAACACAGTGTGCTGCGCTTATAGCGTTATCCAGGGAATTCATTTGGCACTGCGGCCCCTGCACGCGTACTAGATGCTTATCCATTGTTTTGTTTGCGGGACAGGGGTGTCCACAATGCAGTGCTGCCAGCCACTAACTTTCAGTTGCGTTGCAGAGGACTTCTTAAACATATTGAGTAGCCTTGGAATTTCGAAAATGATTTTTCGTCTTACCTTGTAGTTATTACTGTAATTATAACTATGTAGACATGAATATGAAATATGCCGAGAAAATGACGCACACAGTTGAAGTTTCATAACTTGAGCGATACCTTTGGATTATAACTAAAGAACGGATGTTCAAGTATTTGTTTTACCAAAAATAGATATGCAAAAAGGCATTCATTATGCCGAAAGTCAGAATACAAAGAAATCTCCATTTAAAAGGAATTTCTGTAAAATGTAAGAAGAAAAATTATTAACATTTTTATTCCAACTCTAAAATTTGTCAGCCCTTACCTGAAAGGAAATGATACGTTCTTTGTAGTATTGAATGAAAATTACCACCGAGTACGATTACTACGAATATCTTTCAATCGCAATGCTTTTGTAGAAAATGCTGCTGTGAACTACCTTTTGAATTTTGGAATGTCATCAGTGATAACGGGATTTAAAATTTCTTTCTTTGCACTAGCGTAATTGTCAGAACTGAGCAAGACTGCATCGTTTATTGTGTACAGAGAGCTCTATAGTTGAAAGGCCTATAGTCAAAAGAGAGAAGAATTCCTCGAGAGGGAACAAAGCCTGATGGCATCAGTTGTGGCGTCATGGCCGGGGCCATAACAGAAAAAACACAGACGTAAACGGTTGTAAAATTCGAATATTTATTCTTAATGTGCACCGACACCAGAAATTTCTATTTACAAATTTACAACGGATTTTCTCACCGACCGTTACTACAAGGAACTCTTTACTGGTCCCCACGACCGCTTGCCTAACGTCCCGACGCATGCGCGCCTGTTTCCTCCCCTTGCCTCCGTAGCCAGCACATCGGCGTGCCTCGAGCCGCACCACCCACGACAACCTACGGACGAGCCTCAGAACAGAAGAAGAAAGTGTTTCCGTCCGAGTCGTCTTTTATACCTTCGTCGAGCCTGCCGGCCAGAATCTCCACGGGGTTCCCGAACTTGCCTCCATGGCAGCACACGGGGTTCACGAACTTGCGCCCATAGCAGCGCACGTCCGGCTGTTTCCACGTCGCCCAAATACAGCCATGTCTTGCGAAGCGTCCCTTCAGCACGCGCCCACAACTATTTCCTATGTGCATTTGGTCACACTGAAATGCACACATAATTTCCGATAAGGCGACTGTTATGACGCTACTCAGTGAAATAAATCAAAAAATCTTGACTGATCATATTATTATCTAATTTTCATTTTTAAAAACTGCAGAACTTGGAGCCTCTTTCTGGCAGACAAAGAAAAACACGACAGCACCTTCGTATTGCCCAGGCTTGCAGGTGCTTTTTCACCTTGATCGAGATTGCTGTCAGGTGAAAAAGGAAAATAATGACAAAAAGGGAGCAAAATACAAAATACTAAAAATAGACCTCTGAGACTAAAATAGGCTAAAAGACAATAAAAAATAAGAAAAATAACCCCTCAAGTACAGTTAATATTAAGAGTTCAAATTAATAATATTACTAGGTTAGTTTAAAATTAATTTAAAAGAATTAAAGTAAATAGTTTAAAAAAAAAATAAAGATTACTACACTTAACTCAATATTCAATTTCTCTGACAAATACCCTTTTGCCTAAAACCGAGCGTGAAACTCTTTTGTTTTGATTAATGGTGACCGGTAAACACTTGACGTACGTAGAGCGTTAAGAGTGGCCGTGGCTTCCATTGTTTCATTGCGTTTTGTTCATTCAATAATACAGTATTTAAAAAGATGTAGATTTCTCTTTAATAATTATCAAATATCAAGAATTGATGGTGGTATAAATTTTACGCGATGAAACGCTTCCAGGTAGCCATGTACGTTCGCTGGACAAGTAACGTTTATTTGTTAACTCGACCTCTGTCGACCTCTGTCGATGTGAAAACAAGCCATCGCGAAACTGTGTCACGATGTGTTTGGTTTAGTTGTGAAAACAAAAACAAAGACCGGCGTCAAAAAGAAAAAAAAAGGTTCTTCCGGAATGTTCCATCTTCCTACTGTTTCATATTCAAAAGCAAGTGTCGGTATTGTTTTTGCTTTATAGGCAATAAGTGTTTTTGAAACAATTTGAAAACTAGTGGTGCAACAACAGCACACACTTTCCCGTATTATTGTAAGCAGCTATGTAGAATTGAAATATTGATCTTTCTGCCCTACTAACATTTTAGCTATTATTTGAAAAAGCCCAATTCAACCAAGAAGCGATCAACCACGGTGTAAGATATATAGAACTAGCCGCCTTTGGGACAAATTTTCGGAAGCCAGTTTGGGGCTAGTTCCTCGCTTGTCCGTACGGTGCGCACGATCGGTTTGGGTCGCGGGGTAAGATATACATATTAAAACAACATCTGAAACTGTGACTGTTACTCATAACACCAATCACGAACTTGCCCAAATGAGACCCAAAGATCACAGCACTGATCGCAGCAGTGAGAACTCTGAGAACTAGCCTCACATGAGCTTCAGTTTTAGACAGAGAGTGAACACACCTATATATCTTATACAGTGCAAAAAACTCATTATTTCCATCGCAGTGTTGTCAAAACTATGTAAATTCCACAACCGCATTAAAATATAATACAAAAGTTTTGTAAGCTTGTATTGGAAAAAAAGTCTGATACCATACAGATCTATCAAGTCACAACAATGACACAAAATTCACAGAAATTCGCGACAGCCGAACGGAATTCAATTGTTGTGTTCTTGCATTGTCGAGAATCTCTTAAAGACCTACCAAATGTTATTTCTCATATTTGAAAAGAAATAATGTCTATAAAGATTAATGTGTATAACCAAAGATCGATTGTAAAAAGGACAAAGTAATATATACAGGATTGCAAATTTTAATTTACGACGCATCCGGCTGTCTGAAGCGCAGTAAATTTGCAGCGAGCTTTTATGTTTGTCACGAAATTATAGAAAAACTACTCGCATTTTCAACAAATTAAGTGTTACCTTATTTGAAGATGTAGTTTTGATAGATATTGAGAAAATCAGCTGCCATCTATCGCCGCGCGAAATACATTTTTTGACATATTCCTATTTTTTTCGGTTGCCTAAGGGTAGAACGGAAATATTAATTTTAGAATATTAAAGAGCAAAAACCTCGTCCTAAATGGCAATTAAAAATGTACACCTTTTTAAGAAAATGGCGTTTAAGCGCGAATAAAAATGCGAAATTTGAAGCTCTTTTTCACAAAAAATATTTTACTTTTTAGGAAACTACATTTGAAGTCAGTTGAAGCACTTACATTCATCAATATAACAATGTTTACAAATTGCTGGTAATGTGCTTATTAAAGGTTTGAAAAATTTGTGTAATCTTTGGAAAAACAAAAATATCTCAAAATGAACTTTACATCGTATTAAAGAGTACATTTAGCACTATACGCTCCAAAAGTTTGAAGAAAAAAATTAGAACTATTTATGAGAAAATGGAGTTTGAGTGTTTCTGAAAATGTGGAGTATTGATCTAGTTTTCACAGAAAACGATTGAGTTCTCGAGAAACGTTACTTGACATTATTTAAAGCTCATGTACTTATTAATATAATAACGTCAACAAGTCAACGCTAATGAAAATATTAAGGATGTGAAAGGCAAGTCAAAAAATTACGTTTTTGCAATTAAAAAAACAAAAGAATAGAGCAATATGGCGTTTATGTCATCTGAGTGTCACCCTTACCAGCCTTACCATTCCTATCCTCGGGGTACCGATGTATGACTCGTGCAATCGTTGTCGATGCACGACTCGCAAACTGGGGACTGCCAGGTACGACAACATATTGTAGTTATTCAAATAATACACCACAATTTACTGTCAAGGATTCGTAATCGAAGATTGATATTCAATAATAAAAACTATCACAATACTGGAATGAACAATGAAAGCGTATATTATTTCAAGTTACTTAGCAATACATAAATTTTGATACTTTACCCTTTCACGTTGGTTACAAGTTAACACAATGAATCATTAATCATTTCAGACTAACATTAATCACATTCGTACATTATGCTGGAAAAGAAACAACATACGAAAAATACCCTTGACACACAAAGACGTATACAGAAAAATGTTCACTATTGAAATCTGATTGATTATATCAAATGGATTCTATTTCCATCGAAAAGACACTGAAAAATTGAATAATCCTTGAACGATTAATTGTTTCTTTTTGTATTAACCCCCCGAAAAAAGAGATTTTCTTGTCCTAATTAATCACAATTTCAGTATGTAAGACATTGAATAAGACAATTAATTTAATAACAACTAGTGGTGCTACTGAATGGCACAAACTTTCCCGTATTAGTTTTCTATATTCTTGGGTCTTCGCTAGCTATTCGGAATTGCCACATACTCTTTCTAGCCAGCTGTCATCTATCACCGCCAAAAGTACATTTTTTTGGTCACTTTCTTAATTTTTCGGTTTCCTATTGGTAGAACGAAAATATTAATTTTAGAGTATTAAAGAACATAAAAACTTAGTCATAAATGGCAATTTTGTTTTAAAAATTATGTGCCGTTTAAGAGAAATGGCGTTTTAGCCCTACTAAAAATGCGAAATTTGAAGCTCATTCTCACGGAAAAGTTTTGAGTTTTCAAAATAATTTATTTGAAGTTATTTGAAGAACTTACACTCACAAAAATAATAATCTTTACAAATTGCGGATAATGTGCATATTAAAGATGTGAGAAATCTTTAAAAAAATTACATTTATATAATTTTTGGAAAAAAAAACTCAAAATAAACTTTACGTTATATTAAAGAGTGTAATTATCACTATCCGTTACAAAAGTTTCAAGAAAAAATTTGCAGCCATATATGAGAAAATGGCGTTTGGGCATTTCTGAATATGCCGAAATTTGAGTTATATTTCACAGAAAAGGTTGTGTTTTCGAGAAACTTTACTTGACATTTTTTAAAGCAAACCTACTCGTTAATATTATACTATGAAAAAATCGCCGATAATGTAAATATTAACGACGTGAGAGACAAGTAAAAAAATTTACATTTTTGTAATTTTTGAAAAAACCAACCGATAGACCAAAATGGCTTTTATGTCATTGATAGAGTACATTTACCACTATCCCTACTAAAAGTTTAAAGAAAAAATATGGAGCCGTTTTTGAGAAAATCTTGGTTTTATAAATTTTTAAAATTGCACATATTGCACGCAATTTTGCACGAAAACTACTAAAAGTTTGGAAAAAATTTACATGACCTTTATGAAAGACCTCAATATGCTGAACAAATTTTATTTGAAAAAAATCCCTATCTTCAATTTTGTAGTTGGAGAAAGACGCCGAAAAAAATTCAAACTTTCACAATTTTCGAAAATTCAGAGCTGTACGTGAAAATCGGACCTATGCCATGTTAAAAAGTGTATTTTCCTCTATTCATACAAGAAATTTAAAGAAAAAATTTGGAGCCGTTTTTGAGTAAAATTTTGAAAATCCCCGGGGGCCTTTTTGTAAAGTACCCCCAAATTTTGAAGAATCTTTTTCAAAATCTCAAAGCTTCGACTAGAATCAGATCTACCAGGGAATATCCATTTTGGAAGAAATCGTACGTATGGTTTAGGTGCTAGCAGTGTTCACAGACGGACAGACGGACGGACAGACAGACAGACGGACGTTTTCCTTTCAATTGGGTTTTCGGTATCAACGACCTAGAAAACAGGGTTTCTGGCTACACCACATGTTAGGGGATTTTTTTCTTAATTTAGCAACTGATTTTATCCACTTTTTCGTTTTCACGGCGCGGCAATTAATTTTTTTCCGCCGAAAATTGGCCATTTTTTCGCGCAGCATTACATAACTTTCCCTATGCTACGTATATCACTCCGTGTATACGTACGTATACGGGAAAGTAAAATGGAATTATTATCCAGCAAGCATGTTCAAAGAAATGTTAACTACTAAATAAATTACAAATTACCGTTTCCAATGACTGCAGTCTATTATAAATTCAAAACACGACAGTCAAATGAATATACAACAATCTGGTTTTAAATTAATGTTGTCTACTTCAAATCTAGTACGTTTACTCCACATGCATTGCATAAAGCATTCTGTAAGAGTTCGTACAGACTGAATCTCTCCCCTTTGCAGTTCTAACATCTGCACGTAACGGTAAAAGTTCGTTTCGCTTTGAATCACGTTACGACGAAATTCAACGCTGGCCTACACCCCCAAGGTCGCTGGCGAGCAGAGTCCGTGGTCGGTCGCTCCCTGCTGCGTCTTGCGGTGTCGAAATTCCCTCGGCGTCGAAATGTCGTATATACGATGAAATACGAGCGTCGCTTTCCCATTGCTCAGTATGAAGTGTCAACCAACAAAAAAAGCTGAAGAATGAAATATTTCATTAGTAATTGTAATCCAGATGAACGGCGAAATGAATATACGAATATCCCTTTTATTTTCATGCAGTACATTTCATGTTGCACTTCAATCTTTTCCACATATTGCGAACACGTATCTTGTCCTATCAAATGCATCTCTTCCTGAATTTCAATTATTCAACATTACAATCCATTTAGCTTGTAGAACATTTTGAATAGATAAGAAGTCGTTACGTTTTATAAAGCTTTTCACGCAGAAACTGTAGAGAAGCCTGCTTCTCCAGCAATATCGCACAATGATTCTTGACCAGTGGTCGCCGACAAAATGACGAAGTTCCTCTTTCTTTGATGCGAAATTCCATCGCTTGAAGAGGAAATTCTCCTATTGGTCGAACCATTTGCGCGTGAAAACTTCTGACCTTTGCGTACTACTGCAGCGCTCTCTCTAGTAATCTGCCGGTTCTGTTTCGCTTTTCTAGTTCTACATGTAACGACCAGGTGGCGGTTACAATAAAGTACATTTAAAACTATCCCTATCAAAAGTTTGAAGAAAAAAGTTTGAGCCGATTTGAAAATATCTTGTTTTTGGTAATTTTTTGCACAATATTGCACACAATATTGTTCAAAAACTACTAAAATTTTAAAAAATGTACATCATGTTAATAAAAGGACTCACTTTGGAGAATAAATTTTATTTCGAGGAAAAATTTATATCTGCAAATTTATAGTTGGAGAAAGACGCCGATAAAAATTTAAACTTTCACAAATTTCGAAAATTCACAGTTTCCAAACGACATGACACCTACGCCATTCTCTGAAATGACCTTCAAATATCCAATAACAAAATTTAGTCAAAATTGTTGGTTCCACTTTTTTGAAAATTTTGAGATTGTCCCAAGGGTTTCATATAAAGTATCCTCCAAAATTAAAATATCGGTTTCAAATTCAAGGGGCCGTGAGATCGTTCAGATCGATCGGGTAGTATTAATTTTGCAGAAAATCCGCTGAACGGTTTAGTCACCAGCGTTGTTCACAGACAGACGGACGGACGGACAGACGTTTTGCTTTCAATTGGCTTTCGGTATCAAGAGCCCACAAAATAGGGATTCTGGCTGCACCACGTGTTCGGAGATTTTCTTCTTAATTTAGCAATTAGATGTATCCACTTTTTCGTTACCAGGACCCTGTATAAGAATTTTTCTGCCAAAAATCCGCCGTTTTCTTGCGCAGCATTTCATAACGTACGTACGTACATACGTACGTATAGTATAGGGAAAGTACGTACCGATATAGTACGTAGGTATTAATATAAAATATTCAATTTAACGAATAAGTTTATTACTTAACAAAAATCTACGGTCCCCCCAAATTTTCGGCCGGATCCGCCCCTGAAAGTAGTCAACCTACTGACAAGAGTCGACTTTCGTCGTCTAGCACGAGTAAGGGTAAGTGTGTGAAATTATAATTATCGAAGAGAAGATAGCGCTTTTTTTTAGGTACGAATTGTGATTTTTAATGTAAAGATTAATGGGTGTGTATAAACGCACGGTTCTGTAATCAATTGACACATGTCTATCTTTGTAAAAGAATTGTGATAATACTACGTGTTGTTTACATTTCATGGAAACGGGGTATAACAAATTTTCTTGTCTCAGTTCAATAGATTTGCATTTTCAGAAGCGTAGTTAACACTGTGTTCAGTACAGTTATCTCAGTTCAACTAGTAGTTATTCTATTCTTCCACAAATTATGCAGCACTAAATCTATTAGACGTGGTGAATATGTCCTGAAAGGCAAAAAATAATATTTTTGAGATATGGATTTTTTTGTAGGGTGCGTCGTAGAACTTTACTGTTGCTGTTCTACAGTTATTCGTTTTGTACCATGTAATCGTTAAGAACCCAGCTAGTTATTATTTAATACGATTTACGGTCTCTTCAATCACTGAGGTAATTGACCCCCATGAATGAATAGATGATAAGCCGGCTCAGGTCAAGTCAGAACCAGCATTTTGGTAGGTCTTCAGCAGTCGTACCTGGAGGTCCAACGGTTCGAGTCCTGAGAGTGACAGGGTTTCGTCACTAACTAGATCTAAATCAACTACTATTAGGAGGAAGTTTTCCACCCTTATCAATACCTGGTGAAAACTGGAGAAATACCCTTAAAATTGGTCACAGGCTGCATGTCACTTTTTCTTCCACTTCATGTTCTAACTCATCTGACACACAGACACACACACACACATACACACACACACACAACACGCACACTTTCATGCACCTCACTATGACGCAGGACCAGCCATGCGGTTGGAGCTTGCCGCGGGTAGAGCAGTGCCCTCGCTAGAAAGAGATTTCTGATGGAGCATATGCCCCGGAAGCTGACGTGTAAGTGGATATCATTATAGAGGTGTAATCTGGTTGCGCTACTAGACTCTCTCGTTCTAGTTAGTTTTCTAATATCTTTAGTCTGGCGTATCAAAGAAAAGATTTTAAAAATTTCCTCAATTTTTTGATTTACTAATAGTAGAACCGAAATATACTTTATGATTGTCTACGACGACTAAAATTTCTTCCTAAATGGCAAATTCCATTGAAAGTTGTGGAGCCCTTTTAAAGAAAATGGTGGTCAAGCGTTACTCTAAATACCAAATTTAAAGCTCTTTTTCACAGAAAATTTTTCAGTTTTCCAAAAACGTGATTGGTAGTTGTTTGAAGGAGTTTCACTCACAAATGCTATTGTGTTTTCAAATTGCTGGAAATGTGCATATACACGACGTGGGATACATTTTTTGAAATATTATATTTGTGTAATTAAAAACAAAACAAAATAATACAGCAAATGAATTTTATGTCACCTCATAGACTGCAATTACCAGAACAAATACCAATACAGCAAAACAATTAGCAATATAAATAGAAAATAAACATAAAAGTAGCAATACTTGCATATGCACGAAAAGTTTGAAGAAAAAATTTGGAGCAGTTTTGGAGAAAATTTTGAAAATGTCCGTGGGGTTGAAAGTAAAGTACCCCAAATTTTTGAAGAAAGTGTTTCAAAATCGCAGCGCCTCGAATCGAGTCAAATCAACTGGGGAATATTCATTTTGCTAAAGATCCTACCTACTTCCACCCAGCGGACGCAGAATCGAGAGAGAACGTAAGAGGCAGTCAGAGAGGGCGGTCGTGATCACTGCGGCGTCCGGCGCCGGAGAGATAATTTTTTTCTCTGTGTTGAACTTGTGAGAAAGCTTAAATTCATCAGGGGAGAATATGTGCGCGGTCTCTAAATAGCCGTAGACCGTGAATTTTGAGACACCTCATTTATAATCAGAATCGCGCAGGGAAGTGACTGACGCGTACTCGTGCTTGAGCGTGTGATAGTGAAGTAATCAGATCACTTACGAACTTGTCGCGATCTCCAAAGTGCATAACAGTGGACTGAAGGTAATGAGATCATTGTGTCAGGCAGACATTATCTGGTGATTAGTAGCTGCGAGTGAACGGCGCTGTGTATTTGGTCGACACTCAAGAGCCCGGCACCGCTATCTGATTCGACCTGCTCGCTCTACCCCTCCGAGCGGCGCCCTCAGAGTGCGTGCCGAACCCGACGCCCCCCCCCCCCGCCAGCTGGCGGCCGGAGGTCATTCAACCCCCTGGTTGGTTTTGCAAGTCGCCCCGCTAAGGCGGTACTACGCCCTTCAGGCGCGCCCGTGGTCAAAAGTGATAAACAGTTGAAAGAACAATTTCCATTACCTTTTGACCAGGCGGAGAAGCTAAGATTCCCGGCCGCGCTTGGCCATCAAGAAGGAATCAGCGTGGAAGTTTGTTAAATTTATTGTAATAATTTCACCTTTCAATTTTTTTGTGTGCATGTAATTTTGGAATTGGGGATGTTCAATCTCGCGAACAATTACAAGGAAACTCGCCAGCAGGGTGCAGCCTCAAATTGTCTTTCCCCCGCGCGGCCAACATTCTTCGGCTGCCCCACCTTCAAAGCTTCTCACGGCTCTAGCACGTTTATACAAAAACATAAGAAATGAGACACAGATGTTCAAGGCAACAAAACGATTCTCATTGAGCCCTCTTTGCCGCAAGCGCCGAAGCGCCGCGCACCGCGTATTGTACTGTAAGCCGGGGAAGGTCATTAGCCACCGCCGGCGCGCGGGGCGCGCGGTCCTCAAGCCATTAGCCTTTTACCTGCTTTCTCAGTCTTCGGCGGCCAGACATATTTACAAACATTCCAAATATCGCTACGTGCCTCCCGCACCAATACAGGCGTTAATATTCGCCGACTACGAACGCATCTGCTAGGCAGCCGCGCCCGCGCCCGCGCCCGGCCTTTACCGCCCTTCCAACCAGCATCGCGGTTCCCGTGAGAAAATACCAAACCTTGCTAATGAGATGCAGCCATCGCGGGCACAGCCAGTGCCGCCCACAAGTCACGTGACACACATCAAAACATAACAACGAATAGCGAGCATCTCTTGTGGCACACTACGTCTCACTGTACTTCATAGGCTAGCTGCAATTGTCACGTGACTCTTCCCCCTCTGCTTTTGGAAACATACGCTTCAATAAATACGGCAACTTCGCTCCCACGCGCCACTACCATGTCAAACTCTTCAGTCAATCTTACTACTACGTGAAACTATCAGTCAATTTCGCTGCTACCACGCAGGTACTTCAATGTCATTTCTACTATATGAAACTATCAGTCAAACTCTGCCACTGTTATGTCCAACTCTTCAGTCAATCTCGCTGCTACTACGCAGTCACTGCTATGTCAAACTACTACTGCAACTTCTATGTCATAACTTCTGTGTCAAACTCTGCTGCTACGCAGTAACTGTTATGTCAAACTCTACGTCAAACTACTATTACTGCTGCTACAATTACTACTCTACTTGTAAGACAGCCTGCGAACGAGTCAGCTGTCCTTGCTCTGCCTATCAAGGCTCCGGCAATCAATCGGCGCGGCCAGCAGGCCGCGATCAACATTCGGGCCACCCGTGAAGCAGCCTTCACCTGGCCAAATCAACAGTACGGGCCGCTCCAGCACTCGAGTACGCGCCCATGGTGACATTCAGCCTACCAGCCGTAACATCCGCAACCCATTTCAACGGATGGCACGCACACACTCAGCCGTCTAACCTGGGTTGGTGCTTGCTGTATTCTCATCAATCTTTAAGTGTAAACTTCAAGCAAGAAGAAACTTTTAATCATAAACATTCATTGGTCCTCCGGCTTACTGCCTAACTACTAACTTGTTAAACTAATCAATATTTCAAGAATTAAACTAAATTCATTCACAAGTGCATTGCGTTTCATTTGCCCCTAAGAAACAATCACCTGAAACCTGATCTGACCCTGTATGTAGTCGCTTCGCAGTGCGGACCTCACACCGCGCTGCATCCATTACAGGGGAAAAGGAGAGCATGCTCGCCGACATGAGTGGTACTATCATGACCTTTTTTTTCTTTTCTTTGCTGAATAAATGCCACTTGTTTGTTAACGTGATTACAAGTCTCTCATTTCTTAGCGGCCACCGACTTCCACCATCATCATCATTTTAGGCATGACCTTCTACCCACTGAGCGAACCGGCAGCCTCGTTTTCCGCGCCCAACTGGAGACGAGGTTGTCGCAAATGGCTTTCCCATCGTGTGGCCGAAATTGTCGCAATGTGTAATATTCTCTAATTACATGGAAGTAAAAAGAATGTTAAAATTGGAGTATTTTCATTTCGATTAATTTAAACATTATTTTATACTTTATAATTAAAACTCAACTATTTCAAACAAATTTGTACGCATGTTTTTCACAATTTTAAGGTCATACTAATTCCACTTTTGCTGGGATTCCGAAACCGAGCCTTGTTACTTTCTCGTATACGTACGTATACACGGAGTGATTTACATAGTATAGGGAAAGTTATATAGTGCTGCGCGAAAAAATGGCCAATTTTCGCCAGAAAAAAATTCGTTGCCGGGCCGTGATAACGAAAAATTAGATAAATCCAGCTGATAAAATAAGAAAAAATATTCCCTAACACGTGGTGTAGCCAGAACCCCTCTTTTGTGGATCCTTGATACCAAAAACCAATTGAAAGGAAAACGTCCGTCTGTCCGTCCGTCCGTCTGTGAACACTGCTAGCGCCTAAGCCATACGTACGATTTCTTTCAAAATGGTTATTCCCTATCTGCTTCTAGTCGAAGCTTTGAGATTTTGAAAAAGATTCTCTAAAATTTGGGGGTACTTTACATGAAGACACCTCGACATTTTCAAAATTTTCTCAAAAACGGCTCCAAATTTTTTCTTTAAATTTCTTGTAAAAGTAGACCAAAATACACTTATGAAGGTGGCATAGGTCCGATTTTCACGGATGACTCTGAATTTTTGAAAAGTGTAAAAGTTTAAATTTTTTGCGTCTTTCTGCAACTGCAAAATTGAAGATAGAGATTTTTCTTTTAAATGAAATTTGTTGTCCAAAGTGAGTTCTTTCATGAAGGCTATGTAATTTTTTTGAAAACTTTAACAGTTTTCGCGGAATATTGCGTGCAATATGTGCAATTTTAAAAAATTACATAAACAAGATTTTCTCAAAAACGGCTACATATTTTTTTAAACTTTTGGTAGGTATAATGCCTATTGTATTTTATGAGATGATAAAACGCCATATGGCTCCATTCTTTTGGTTTTTCAAAAATTGGAAATATTTACTTTTTTGTTTGTCTCTCACGTCGTTAATATTTACATTAGCGGCGATTTTTTTAACATTATCATGTTAATGAGTATATGTGCTTTAAATAATGTCAAGTAAGATTTCTCGAAAACACAACCGTTTTCTGTGAAAATGAGCTTCAAATTTCGCATTTTTAGTAGCGCCAAAACTCAATTTTCATTTAAACAGCACATAATATTTGACAGAATATTACCATTTAGAACTAGGCTTTTTTTGTGTTCTTTAATATTCTAAAATTAGTATTTCCGTTCTACCAATAGGAAATCGAAAATGAAAATGACACAAAAATGTAGTTTGTGCGATGATAGCTGCTAGAAAGAAAGAGTATGCGACAATTCCGAATAGCTAGCGAAGACCCAAGGAAATAGAAAACTAATACGGGAAAGTCTGTGCCATTATGTAGCATCACTTGTTTTTACTCATTATCCACGCTGGAGGAGAAGAAAGACATGTGGCTAGTTATAGAAACAATTGGGACGATTGGTATTAGAAGGCTACGGCGTTATATTTGCCCTAGCGGAGAATCGAACTCGCAACCGTCTCACAGAAAGCTAGCATGCTGTCCACGAGCCTTCCGAGGGGCTAAAAATATTATGAGAACGTTTCTTGTTCTTAATTTCTCTCTTCCCATTTCGTCGCAATTTGCAAAATCATCTCTCTTCTTAAAATGAATATTTATTCTAAATGACCCGTTATTAATAACGAGGCTTAGACAATACGTTCTGCTATTTCCTTTGACCAACATAACAAAATGGCTTAAAATCAGAGATAAACCATGGTTTTCCTTTTTTCACACTGAATCTCGAAAATAATCAGAAAGTAAATAAGGGAATTCAAGAGCTTATCATACTAGGATCATTTAGGGCTTCTCACTCCTTCATAATGATGATGGAAACGACTACCATTTAGTAATAAAAGCTCTAGAGATAGCGCTGTAACTTACGACTATACGAGTAATATGAAAAATATTGTATGTTCCAGTTGACAGTACAAACGAGTCACCCGTTTCATGTGAGGATCAGGAACGTTCTTCTTTCAGGAAAATTAAATATTATAAATTATATAAAATAATAAAATATATAACAAAATGTAATATATGATACAATAAAACCGAAAATATTGTTATAATAATATTGTTGACATGATAATTTGTAGATGATTAACATAACTCGAAACTAGAAAGATACTAAATATCTCATGATGAAAGAGCAATGGGATAGTGAATGACAAATAATTTTAACTGCGAACTAGTCATTTCTTTCAACTGCTTCAAATAGTACTTGTTTTGAACATGAACAAAAATATTTTTTTATTATTAGGTATATAAATATTTCGACTAAATACATTGATTCGATGGTGTGACGGTTAGCGTGCCGGACTGTCATACCCAAGTTCGCGGGTTCAAACCCGATCGAAGCCGTGGATTTTTACGGGCGAAAAAATCCTTCGTACGCCTTCCGCGGAGGGGAAGTAAAGCCGGCTGGCCCATGTTAGTAGATTTACTTGCATGTAAAAGATCCTCAAGCCTAAATGACGCCTCTGAGCTAAATTCAAATCGCCTGTTTCGTCGCCCGAGATAATACCTTCTTTCTCCGCTAGGTGAAAGGAGCGTAGCGAAATTTGCGTGGTCAGACGGAAGAGCAGGCCTCATGGCCTGAGTCTCGCCACGTAAAATAAGGCAATTCAATTCAATTGTTTCAAGGAACGTACACGTGTTCAATTATTTTCTTATATTCATTCACATTATATTCAAACTTTCTATTTCTGTCGAAAAGAAGAAATATGTCGATAGCAATAAATGTATAAATATTCAAGGATATAATGTGTGTTATGTTAAAGTGTGTGTATAAATACGGTACATGAACAACTTGCTTTCGAAGTAATCTGGGGGAAATAAATTACCATTATTAAGTGTGTAGTGAAATATTTCAATTCAAAAAACTGCCAAACGTTTCGCCCACTACTGCCGTGGGCATCTTCACTTCGCGACTGCGGTTCCAAGCCAATTGGACCACGGCCCATCAGCCCGGAAGACATCAAGAATATTGACTCCGGCCGTGAAAGCCTTCAATGCTTTATTATTATAACAGGTTTTCTTGGCTTTTTAGAGGTGACATCCAACCTCCTCAGCACATTTTCAAACGTGCCACCTGAGAAGGAGGCCTTTATTAGAATGTAATTTGACCACTTATTATTCTGATTACGTGTGATTTCTGATTCTGCTCACTTTCTTTTACCAAACAGAAATGGATTAAAATGTCACGTTACTTATATAACAACTGTAATTTTAATTAT
Source organism: Acheta domesticus (assembly GCA_031308135.1). Lineage (NCBI taxonomy): Eukaryota > Metazoa > Arthropoda > Insecta > Orthoptera > Gryllidae > Acheta > Acheta domesticus. Next base: position 28,782,904 of record JAHLJT010005437.1, on the reverse strand, counting down.
GTCTTTGCAAAAAAATCTGTGAGAAAAATCTGTCTGAAGGTATTGTAAATTTTGGTTAATTTCTATCACGTAACTGCGTTATCTTTGTGCTGGAAATGAATTGATACCTAATTATCAAAATATAATGTTTTTGAAAAGAGTCGAGTTTTGCAGTAATAATTAGTCATTCTGCAAAAATAATTGAGTTTCATACATTTTATACGAACATGGCGTTTTTGATGGTTTATCTCCTGTGTGTGTTTCTGCATGAAGTGTTGCATTGGAAAGGACTATTATGCACGTTAATGAGAGATGATTATCCTTTGCTTTGTGCAGAATCAGGGGTGTCCAAATGCGGGAATAAACTTTAGTGCGATCGACCATTTTAGTATTAACTTCTCTTTGCATATACTCTCTTACAGAGAGAATTATTCAATTATCCGTTCGGCTATACATTCTGTAAAAGCATTTGCGCGTAGGATTTTATTTGTAAATTATGACATTACATTATATGGTCTTCCATTTAATTAGTACTTTCCAATATTTGTGCAGAGTTATGAATTGATGTTGACTTTGTCATGAATTTAAACCATTTAATTTTTTTTCTTTCTCGATTACAAAATCTTTCAAGGTTTTAAATAATTTTTTACCTGTAATGTTAAGTGACGTCAATCTTATGAAATATAGTCATAAATAAATTAATAAAGGCGTTTATTGGTAGCTTGCTCCTATGCTTAGCTGCTTTAACAATTTCCGGAAAATAGTAGAGCATTCAAGAATATACGTACGCCAGTAAGTAAAAGAGTTTATTAAAATTGTGACAGGAGTAAAAACCAGAGAGGAGGGAGTAAATGGAGAAGAAAAATTCTCACATAATCTTTGTAAGTGTAATTATTCAGTTCAATTTAGAAATTAATTACAATTAATGAGAAACATACATGGTTATTACAATTGAACACTCTACGAGATCTTCTTAAAATGTAATGAAATTACCTTTGTGCACATCAGCAATTAATGGGGTGGACTCGAAATACAGTGTACAATTTAGTCGTATATTAGTAAGAACTACTAAGTGTTTTGTTGTGTTAGATGTTTTGAAAAAGCTAAAATACGCATATACATTTTTTCAAGTATTTCAATGAAAAACTAGAAAGGGGGTATATCGACAGTTTACGAGCGGAAACATATCAAGTTAAAATATCTAGCGGTGAAAGAAACGAAATTAGAAAAATAAAGGACAAATATGTTTTGTGCATTTCATAATAATAACAATAAAAACATTGATTTAAGAATATTAATCTACATAGTTTTTGTTCACAAAAGGATGAGTAAATTCGTAAACATGAACTTTGTAATGCACGTAATTTTTAGAATAATTTAAAATGAAAGTTGAAAAGTCGATCTTTGTCCAACTACTAAGCCAACAATTTACACTAAATTACTTCTGAGTTTGTGAGCAAGGGACCATCCTGACAGTAACGATCGATTTATCGATTTCTTACCATGAGTTCTAAATATTATACTTTTTATATTATAACCTGCCCCTTAACAACAGATTAGATATTTCTAAATGGATAGTGGTCGCTTCAGAGCCTACATTAATTATCAGAAATTTTTAGGCTTTCCTTATTGAATTGGTGGTAGACTAACAGACCATCATCCTCGTGAGATGTGTCTTTGCCGCAGTTTCAAATTTACGAACTAAAATCGTCTCAATGAAGACGATATTATTGAGTGAATTTGTTAAATCCTTGTAATGTATGATAGTCACTTAACCTGAGAGAGGTGGCGCGCGCTCTCTTGTGCCCCCACGTATCTTTGCTTACCTGCAGTTGCCTAATTTTGCGAGTCAGGAGCTTTACATTTCACATACCTTTCACTACATTCTTTAGCTTTTGTCTGAAAGATTTTCAAAATTTTGTATGTAATAATTCATTTATAAATATTCGTGGAACCAATACGAACATCTTAAATTTCACACATTTTCTATGTTGTGTTGATTGGCTTTGAAGCATTTTCAATAAATTGATTGTTTTTATGTGAGACAATGTTAGAAAATGAAACTTACTGAATTTTCTGAAACCTTTGTCTCTGAAATATTCAGGGAAATGTAAAAGGAGTATCTACATAAAATGAAAGATAAATTATAATTTTCCCCTTTTATTTGTTTCAATTCCTCATTTGTATGTTTGTTTATAATACTGAATTAAATCAATACGACCTTATAAATGATTGATTAATATTAAAATAACTAATTTCGCACTTATTTCTTGCTAAATATAATTTTATAAAGAAATAACTTACAGGAAATGACCCCGCGCCACCTCTAACGTAACTCCGGCAACCGCCACCTCTCCAGGATTAACATTTTTCATCAAAACTTTATTGGGTGCTGCAACAATGTGTACAAATGTATAATAAACACTTAAATAAATGCACAGGACCGTTGCAGTCATTTTCAAAGTATATTGAAAGTCCAGGTGTTTTAAAGGCGGGAAAATGGTTTTTATTGTTTTAACTGCAGCCCAGCAATCGAAAAAATCTGAAAAAAATACAGAACAATTTGTGTTTTAAGAGAAACCTTTGACATTTTTTTCGAGCCTGTTCCAAGCTTTTAAGACACAGTAAAAAATATTTCTTGATATTTTTTTTCGAAAATATTTTTTTGTATTTGAATTTGGGCCTGAGAAAATATTGAAAAATGTTTTTCTCATAGTCCAAGTTGTGTTATTATTTATCATATTTTTTAGTCTGATAAAATAGTGTTAAGTTGTCGAAAAAAATTGAAATAAAAAAACACGTTTTTGGCTATATAGAGGTGTGGGTGGTGGGACGGAGGCTAAGAAACCTTTCATAAATATTATTTTTATGTTAGAATTATAGTGTAACCACTCATATGTAATTCGGTTGAGGGGAACTTTTTACCATCTTATCCGGGGGGACCCTGTATTGTAATAATTAGTTAACTGCATGTATTATTAGTATTTAAATAATAAAAAATCATTCAGTGATAAGTTATTACTGGTACCAAAATGGCTGTTAAATGGTTATATTGCACCTTAAAACTGTTGTATTCTATCTCTTTTGGGAACACTTCCTTTTCTGGAAAAAGGAAAAGTGTTTCATGTAGACACGCCACTTTAAAAATAAGCCCTTCAATTGCAAAAGATTTGCCTGAGATCCAGCTGTGGCACCAACAGTGGAAGTTGCATGCGCTAGCAGTTCGTTCCAGAGAGCCCTCCCCTCGAACTCAACACCACCCCCTCTCTGTCCACCCCTGGAGGCGCCCCGCTCCGCAGATGCTATCTGCAGGCGATGTTATGGAGTGCCTGGCGACCCTGCGCCCGAATTGCTTCATTTGTCTCGTAATACCGCGCGCGCTCGCCAGGTCGCACCACATTCGCCGAAAGAAGGTCTCATCCTTTTCCGTTGGGACGGTGCGCGAGGGATCTTTCTCTCCGGCGTTGCCTTGCAGATGCATTGTTGCCAGATTGGGGGAATTTGCTCCTCGAAGTGAGCAAGTAATACTGCTTTGCTTGAATGGAGAAAAGACGGAAAGGAGCTTGGAGAAATGTAGAAAACGAATTAATGCAATTGTTCTGGAAAATATAAATCTAGAAATTGGTGAGTTTCTTAACAAATATAAGCATATACCACAGTACAAATAGAAATTTTAAAATAAATTTCTTAATTCAGTTGAAATTATTTCAGAACAAAAGCAATAAATTAGAGGTGAGGGGATTGTAAAGCATTGTCCTCCAGTTCTCCCTTTAAAAAAAGTTGCGTCATATTCTACACAAACATGTGTTGTATTTCAACTTGTGATTTAATAGATGTAGAAAATGATCGATATGATCAAAATGGTCGATACTCGATATGATTGGAATTTAAAGACTAAAAATCAAGTAGAAATGTTACAAACGTTTACATCTTCGGCTGCGAGCTTATCCAGCAAATGTGGCACGAAAAAAATTCCTGACGTTGCCACGAAGTTGTAGTAGTGCCAGATTGGAGGAACATTTTCCTGACAAATAGGAAGTAGAACACATGTTCGGACAATTTAGACGAAAAATGTGAGGAACACTCGAGAAGAAAAGTATATTTAGCAAAATAATGAACCATACTAGTCATTCTTCTAGAAAATGAAGATATTAAGAAGTTCTTCAGTTTATTAATGTTCAAGTTAATAGAGCTGTATAACTTTATATGATATTATTGTATGGGTACCAGACGTATTCTTGTAAGAGTTCAAAAAAGTTTAAAAGGCATTCTCCTCCTTACTGTCCTTTTTCTGAAATTACTCTATTTTGGTTTTTATAACTCATTTAACTGCGATATAATTCATAACTTCTTGAAAATTATTATATTAATATTCCAAATAAATGTTTCAGTCAGCGGCATAATTTCCGAAGCGACTGACAGGACCATGCCCAGAGGCTCCCAGGGACCGGAGGCTCATGCTAATCCCCAAATTCAAAACGAAATAATAAGAGCTTTATCAAAAAATTGTGTCTGATAAAATCATAGAACAAATAAATGAAGCGCCGTATTTAACTTTCTCACATTTACTTCGTAAGAAGAGAAAGCCGGAAAACGGTGAATTTTCGGCAGAAAATTCTTATTACTGGGCCCTGGTAACGAAAGAATGGGTAAATCCTGTTGCTACATATGCCAAACTGCATTTTCTAACACGTAGTGTAGCCAGAATTCGTGTTCTGTCGATCCTTGATACCGAAAAATTGATTGACGGCAAAACATCGTCGTTACGGTAGTGGTACCGGTAGTGATACATTCAACCAGATTTCTCCAAAATTGATATTCTCTAATTGATCTGAGCGAACACGAGGATTTGGGTGTTTCAAATGAATATTTTGATTTTTGAGACTGCTTTACAAGAAGGCTCAGAAATATTTTCAAAATTTTCACAAAAACGTCTCCAAATTATTGTGATTCAAATTTTATCTCGGAAAGCGTAAATGTGTAAGAGAATGGTGCAGGTCTCATGTTCGTTGAAATCCCAAATAATTTGAAAGTTGTGAAAGTGCAATGTTTTCTGGACATCTTCTGCGTTCCCCGTTATACGGGATCGGCGCTAATGGGCGTGGGCTCATTTTTTTTATTAATTTTCGCACACTTCATTTTTACACGGATTTGGCGAATGTTTTACTGACGAATGCCCTTCATGACGCTACCCACAAGGGACACACAAGCACATTATACATTGACAACACACACATTCACGAAACACACACAACCATGTCCGAGACGGGATTCGAACCCACGATCCTTCCTGTCTTAGCAATCACGGCCACAGGATCTGCATTTTTTGGACGTCTTCCTACAACTATAATAGTGAAAATAGAGATTTTCCCTTCAATGCAGTATATTTTTTAAAGACAGATCTTGGAATAAAGTCGTGTTTAATTTTTTGAAAATAGGAGAAGATTTCAGATAATTTTGCGCAAAATATAGACAATTTTAATGTTTTATCAATATTTTTTCAAAAACCGCTCCCAATTTTTTCTTTAAATTTTCTCCGCATATGTATAATTTACGTGTGTATGTAAAATTTTCTCTTCGTATGCAACGGGCGGTAAAAAATACTGTCCTGTGAGTCCCTACCTTTGCCCTTACCTCGAAACTGGCGACTTACGCCACTACTTGCAGTTTCAAAACGTTTTTTTCTATTTTACACTGTAAACAGTTTTAGTGAACATTCCTTAACAGTGATTCAGATTGTGAAATAAAAATAACGTCTCATTTTGAAAAGGTCATTGAAAATTTACTTTGAATTTTTAACTTGTCTGCGATAAAATCTTGGAGATTTTTAAAATTGCCAATGAAAAGTGTTTGGAACCTCAACAGAAAACAATAAAGAATTATTATTGGAAGCGCTTAAAAATCATAAAATATAAAATCACAAGTTTTTTTCCGACAAGTGACAAAATGTACTCATGTTTTTATCTAATTTTAGTACTATTCTATCTTGACGATCTGGTAACTGTATTATGCTCTTATTCATACACTACGATTACTCGTAACAAAATTGGTTTAGTTAAATGTTTAGTTAATAATTAAATTTTTAGTTAATAATACATTTTTGAAAATTAAAAAATTATTTGAAAAAGAATAATAAATTTTAAAAATAAAAATCATCCATAGGCATATCGAGATACTTTTCTTCCTGAAATACTTTTTGTGAAAATTTCACGAGAAGATTCGAGCCATACGTCTGGAATCGTGGCAGGGGTGCTTTTTCTTCTGCAGTCCATCGCAGTCCCAGCCCTGTTCTCCGCGATTCGCTCAGTGCCGGCAGAATGCGCGAGTAATTGGTTCCCTCTCCGAGAAAGCAGAATCATCAATGTTTGAAAAGCGCCGGTGCGTTTCTCAAAGATTCGTTCCAAAAGATTGTATTTGCTACATTTCTTTTTTGAAAAAAAAACTCGTATTTTTGGACGTTAAGAATGAATGTGTAAAAAACAAAGTACTATTCTTACTTTCCACATGCTTATTTTTGCCACTTGCAGAAACGTTTCAAATTTAAATCTTGTATTTACCATGTTATTTCTTTTTTTAAATATTATTTATATCCTGTTCAATTTTATACAAATTTTTCAGGATGATTGAAGACATAATATCATTACATTTTTTTGGAGATGCCATAAATTTAAATCATAAATCATAATTATGATTTAAATGCTAATTATGATTGTGTTTCAATAAAACATGGAATAAAACTCGATTTATAATTAAAATTTAATAATTTGTATTACTATAAATTTTGAGTTTTAAGAGAAAAAAATATTTAGAAAAGATTTACAAATTTATTTATGGTGGGTGAAATATATCTTTGGGGGAGCGGGAACGAATACGTTTTAAATTATAATTTTGTCCTAAATCGAAATGTTGATAAGCAGGGAAGTTTTCTAAAGAGTTGAAGAAGTTTGAAGATTGAGTAATTATAAGCGTCTTAATTGATTGTATATGTAATTCTTTACGTATATGGTTGTTGGAGATGAACCATTCAGTTTTTAGAATTTTCCTTAATTTGTTTTGATTGGTTTGTATTTTCTTAATGTTTGACGCAGATGCATTTCACCAAACTGGGAATGCAATGTAAGTGAAGGTCTTATGATTGTTTTAAATATGTTCTTTCTTGAAGTTCTATGTCTATTCTGTTTCTTTCATTCCGTTGTCATGTATGTGCGGACGCAGTGTCCTTTTACATTCACCTAGGAAGGACAACGATTTGCAATTGAAAGAAGGTCTGCATTGCATCAAAGTGTCCTCTCTTTCTCCCTTTACAATAATTTTGCGAGATCTGATTGATTAGTACCGTGTGCTTTATACTCTAGTTTCTCCTATCAACACCAGATGAATGCCGGAGCAGTACCTTAACGAATGAATCACAGACCGCGCCTGATCTTTCCTTCTTCTTCCTTGTGACTCCTTACGTGCTCCTTCTTCTTCCTTCTGACTCCTTACGTGCACACACACTGGCATGCATAAACACACTTGTCGGGAGACCAGTCGAGAGCTTAGAGCTCGTGCCGACTGGGGCGGTGGGGGACGAATCCTGGAGAGAGAATCACCGAGTGCCGAGACGTAGGTCGGCGCTGAATTTCACTATTGAGCAACACCTCCTGCTACCGCAAAAACTACACACACAAGCTTAATAATCACAGCAATTGACGTGACCGCGAATGTCAATTCATCAATCAATCGAAACCAAACATTTCGCCTTCATCTTCTCTCTCTCTCCCTCATTCCCCACCCCTTTTCCCACCCCTGAAATCGGGGCGCAAAGAACAGCGCGAAACACGAGAGGCTGTTTGGAATTTTCGGCCACGTATTAACCCCCTTCACCCGACCGACCACCCCCACAGATCGTGCTTTTGATTCCTCGCGCGCCCGTAGCGCAATCTGTGGGAGGAGGTGCATATTACGTCCGCCATTTTCCGCCCCGATGCGGCCGCGCAGCAAGAGTTCGCTGTTTGCACGTGGGGGGGGGGTGCGGGGGGCGGGGTCGAATGAACTAAACGAACTCGGGCATTAAACGACACCGCGCCCTGCTCGCGGTGTGATTGCTGCGACGAGGAGCACGTACTGTGTCGCGCGCAAGATGAATTTTAGTAGTGATGCACTGTGTGTGTGCGCGTGTAAATGTGCGACATTTGTGTATGTGTGTGTAGGCGGGATTTGTTGGGGTCTGCATTACTGATTGTATGCGTGTGCGTGTGTGCGCGTCGGTGAGATTATTTGAGTGACTGTGTTGGTGCTTGAATATTTGTGTGAGTGTATGTGCGTGAACAACCGTATGTGTGTGTGTGTGTGTGTGTGTGTGTGTGTGTGTGTGTGTGTGTGCGCGCGCGCGCGTGAGTGTGAACATGCATATAAGTGTGAGTGCTAGTAGGTGGAAGTCTGTGTACGAGAAGGTAGCGTGAGAGTCTGAGAAAGTGAGAATGACTGTTTGCAAGAGTTTAAGTTATGTTTGTGTGTGTATACGTCAGCGATGTGTGTGTGAACGTGTATGTGGGTAAAAAAAGTTGGTGAGTGTGCTTGAGTGTTTATGCGTGTCTGTGGACACGTATGTGTAACTGTGTGTGTGACAGAGCGAGAGAGAGACAGAGAGCGCGAGCGAGATATCCAGCGAGAAAGTGTGAGAGAGAGACAGTGCGCGAGACAGAGCGAGGGACAGAACGAGAAAGAACGAGAGAACGAGAGAGATAGTGAAAGAGAGCGACAGAGCTGAAGCGAGAGATAGAGTTTTTGAGTGAAAGAACTAAAGAGAGAACGTGAGAGAGAGCGAGCGAGAGACTGCGAGGGAGAGAGCGAGAGAGAGAGTGAAAGAGAGAACGAGAGCGAAAGAGCGAGAGGTAGGAAGAGAGAGCGAGAGAGAGCCGAGGAAAGACCGAGGGAGAGAGCGAGAGAGAACGTGAGCGAGGGATAGGGAGAGAGACCGAAAGAGAGTGAGAGAGATTTGGTGTAAGTGCGTCTAAGAGTTGGTGTGTCGGTATGTAAATGCATGTGTGTGTGTGTGTGTGTGCGTGCGTGGACGCAAGGCAAATGTGGATGTGTGAGTTTGAGTTTGAGCATGAATAAATGTGCTTGTGCGTGAGTGAATGTGTTTGTGAATGAGCATGTGTGCTTGCGAGTGAATGAATGTGTCAGCGCGAATGCGAGTGGATTTGTCTCAGTGAGTGTAGGTGTTACGTGTAACAGTAAACATCGTCTTACTAGTTGTGCAACACACTATAATTCTATCTTATTGTTAGTATAACTTCCAATTCGACATTACAACACTTGACCCTTGTAATAATCATGTTTGTTCTATTGTCTTATACGAGTAAGCTACAGTATCGTCAGCCAAGAAAAGGAATGCACTCTATTGGTAGTGTAAATTTACAATTAGAATTATATACATTTTGATTTTACCCACTCTACAGTTCCCCAGCTCATCTTCCCCTGCATTGAAGGTTACCGTCATATTTTCAGTAACAAAACAAACTTCTTAAACTGTTGCCAAAACTTATCATCGGAAACACGTTCTGAAGAACGAGTTCTAAGAAGGTTTCAGTGAGTAAATTCCAACATTAACCCGATCTTACAGACTGAGGCAGACAAAAATGGTAGAAATAATTGCATTGATTTCTATACCTCACAAATAATCATACGATTATATATGAAGAAATTTGCTTTCAAGGTTTAAAATGTTTTGCTGGACAAAAAATTGAGGGGCTTCCTAAAAGAACTAAACAAGTCCAAATTTCCATTTTTTGAGATATTTTCACACCACCAAGTAATTCCCACGACTGGCGCTCTCTGTTGGGACATTTCCTTTCGGCAAGTGCCAAATACATTGAAACATACATGGTGGGGGATAGTTATAAATGTCTTACTATGCACGTCTGCGCTATGAAGCTTTTGGTGCAACCTGAAGAATCTTGAATTTGAACTACTTTGGTTCTTGTAAGAAACCCTTCAATTACATTAATATTGATAACTAATAATTATATTGTATATCAATAACTAATAATTTTATTTTGTAAATGATGTTGGTCAAAACTTCTACTTACGGTCGAGTACTCAGTACGTAAGACATAATTATCCAGTACGTAGATACCCTACTTCATCGCGTGTTATTAGAATCGATATTACCGCTTGCATGTAAACTACAGTACGATAATAATCATTTTCGAAGTTTATCGTATTGACTTTCCTGCAACGACAGAGGAAAAACTGGAAATATGTCGGTTCGGATTTCACTTCAGGGATTCCTGTAATGTTTTGCCTTTAACTAAACTTTAGTTAAATCATTTGTTATTTGCAACTGCTGAAAATAATAGTTCACCTCTGTGGCTATTTGAGGTACAAGTTTGTAGGTGGTTGCAGATATGACAAATAAAATCGATGTACTGAAAAAATACCCAATCTGTAAAAGCCAATTGAGCTTCAAAGCAATCGACTAAAGATAAGCACTAAACATTATTTGAGAAACTGGGAGTGTGCGTGGGAATGCGTATGTGCGGATTCGTCATTCGCGGGTGGACCACTTTCCGTGCACCAATGTTGACATATGAAGTGTTATCTGACGCTACTCAGACTTCTGGTGTGGAACTCATAATTTGTGTACGGGCTCGGCAAGAATAGTATAAGAAATTACCAGAAACGTGTTTTTGTTTCCAAAAACGTCGTTTAGTGCTGCGACTTTAGGTAGACGGAGAATTAAATCAACGCGACCTGTTTTGATTAAACACCAATAATTTGTTCGGTCCACGTCGCCATAATTTAGTTCTACGAAAATGGCGGCAATCTTTTGGGTACTACCTTCGTGGAGCTTACCTTGAGGATCGCCAAGTGAATACGGAGATCACCAGAACTGGGAGTAATTTTAGGGAACGGAAAAACATGCATATTCGATATTGCACATGTACAAGTTCTTAAGGAGGCAAATAAGCAAATGTAATTGTTGAAGGTTTTGTCGAAGGATTTTCGGAACTAATTGAGAATGATCTTTCATTAGGAAGTGAGAATAACGCTGAAGAACAGCTTATAAGTGATCGTTTATGTCCATTTTTGTGCATATTTCCAAAAAAGAGTACAAAATGTAACTGTACTAAATTCTAACTATTCGCGTCATCCATAATTACAAGTATATTTTAAGGCGATTGCAATTTTGAAATTGAAATATTACCATTTTATATCCCGTATGGAAGTAACAGAGTCATTAGAAAATTTTAAATTGGAATATATTATTATCAGCTACTACCATTCATTGGTGTGTCCAAAGCCAGGCTGTAAAAACGTATTTGAAAATATGCATGCCATTTAAAACTTTTCACTAGGAGAAAATTCCTTTAAAACAGTTTGCAGTGTCAGCGACGGTACATTAAACTTATTATTAGTAAATCAAATCTAACCCAGGGAGAACATCTCGCCTCCAAAGAATCACAGGACCTACGCTAAAGCGAGTATATCCACAATGCAAACAATATGATTCCAAACGTCTACTCTTCCAAAATTTACAAAAATCGTGCTTTCTTTGTCCGTGGTTTTCAAAACATGGATGATTAGTTGATTTTCATTATTTAGTCGGTGCAGTGATTTCTGCGGACCTGGGAATCCTACACGTAATGCGGATGTTCCTGGGAAGAGTGCAAGAGATAGGCTGAATGTTTTACTCCGGGACATAAGACGTGTACTCAAGTGAATTTTCAATCACATCTTACCCGCAAATGTGCCTGTATAGTATGTTCTTATTTATTGATTGCTTAGTGATTTGAAGCGCATCAACTGGTGAGGTCCTTATACCCGTAAGTGTAGTGCGTGTTTTCATCGCGGTGACAGTGATCTCCCGCTGGCTTGAGAGATACCATGTCGACTTCCTTGGCTTGCGGGTATTTTCCCCCACCAGGTATCTCCCACCAGCTGGGCACCGCCCCAGACGAGACAAGGTAGAGCATCCAACTGGTACAAGTGTACGAGTGTAGTACATGCAAGTGTGTGTAAGCAAAGGGTGAGGATAGGACAAGGAAGAGGAAGGAAAGATCGCGCGAGTTTCATGGCCCGTTTGTTAGGGTACTCCACCGGCATTCGCCTGATGTTGTTCGGAAAAAACACGAAAAACTACCGATTCGAATAGCCGGTTGCTCGAATGCTCCTCTAAATAGCGGATAAATTCGACCAAGCTATCTAACTTGTGTCGGAAATCCTACCACAGTTGGCATTCGAACCCCAGGATCTCTAGGTCAGAGACATTTGCTATCCTGAGCCACCAGTGATAATTTATAATCTGCCGAACTTTAATAAATAATAATCAATTAACTTACAATACAACACTCACAGCTGTTACGACGAAGAGAACAACATCAACAAGAAACTTGCTTTTGCAGAGATAATTTCTTTATCAATTTTCGGTCACATTTCTACTCCTTCATTTATTTGAAATGCATTCGATGCCGTTTACAAACCGTGAGTGAACTGGCTTGAGTTATTGAAGGGTGGGAAAATCAATAGGTTTTGTAATTTTTGTTTGCATTTTTTCTTTAATCGAAAATGAATGCTGAAAATGTTCGTTCAAAATTAAAGAGCTTTTCTCCGACCAACGGTCCAAAAATCAAGTTTATGGGAAATGAAAAAATCATTTACCTTCCTAACTCAGCAAGATATATATAATTTTATATTGTACAGCAATACATATAAACAGCATGATGCAGTTTTGAGTACATAAAACAATATATTCTGTAATTTACAAGAAAAGGGAAAATGGACATTTGTTATTTTTGCTTGAAAATTGCAAATTACATAAATTAACATATTCTATTATGCACATATAAGCACTAAAAGGTATTAAAAACTTTCAAAAATAAAATTACATATGTTTTTCATATTTTATTGTTATTCTTACATACAATGAAAACAATTAGGCATCCAACAAAGTTTACCATAGTGATTTTCTAGATTTAATATAACTTCCAATAAAAACCATTAAAATACTGGAAAAGAGTGCTGGAAGCTACATCAATGTTGTCCGCTGATGTTTTCATTACTCCATTGCGTTTGCTGTTTCTAGCGGAGACACTGTGGACATGTTATCTCCTTCCAGAATCTTTATTATTCCCTAATTTGCTTCTTTTGGTTTTTGGGACTAATGCACTTTAGGCCGAGTCGATATCATCCTCTGATGCACAAAGTTTCACATTACAAGATGACAGCAATAACTCGATTTTCTCAGTTTCGGACTAATGCCGTTTTACCGAGAAACCCTTCAATTACTCTGCTATAACCCTAGTAAAGAACAATGTCAAAATCGAAATCGAAAGGAAGAAACCTGAATTATCAAGGGAGGAACAAGTGAATTAGGAATAAATGTAATGCATTCCTTTTGTGTGTTTAACATGTATTACCCTAAAATTATTTTTCTTGTAGATGAAGGTGTTATTCTATACCTCAGCAATCTGGTGCATTTGAATATACATATTATATTTCTTCCGTTATTCGGTTGAATTATCTATATAGAAGACCTTCATTATCTTGTCCATTACAATATTTCATGCTTTACAAATATGCATTACTTCCATCATTTATTTTTTACAGTATGTTGGAGAGAATATTCAGCTTGATATTAAGCATTAACTCATCGAAATTCGATAAGGGAAAATAAAGATGGTGTGACGAAAAGGTCCAATGAACTAAATTTAATAATTTCAACCCCTGTGCCTAATAAATTTATGAAGCGAACGATGTTTTTCGAAGCAGAAATGTACTTTAAAATTCCAAACCAAATATATTATTGTCAACAATGCAATACAAAACAAAGGTTTTCAACCCACCGGAAATACGGAAATAAAAGCAATATTCAAAGCGAAAACTTGTGTCGCTCTATGTTCGTTCAGTCGCGCTCGAGCAGTCATATTTTTACGTACTTCACGTATTTTTTCATATATTTTTACGTACAACACGTATTTCACTTGCAGAAATTACGATTTGTTAAAATTTCGCTTTATCAGTTACGAGCACAATTTATAGGTTACAATTAACTATCACTTTAAAAGAATTTGTTTGTTTAATAGATCTCCACAGTTAAGAAATAAACAAGAGAATGAGTAGTGGGTTTTATTACTGAAATGTGAAGATAAGCTGAGATCTTGGTAAAGTATCCTTTGTTTGAGAAACGATTTTTTCTGTCAAATGTATTCTCTATTGTGAAAGCTGCATTAAGGTTAGAAAATGGCAAACTCCTAACACGACTCTATTGTTACTATGAAGGCTACGTAAAAACTAATTATTTATGATACGAGTGGTGAAAGTGATGTTTTATTTTGAGAGTAGGAAAGGTTGCACCACTCGGCCTACCGGCTTTATGTCTACGGGGAAAAGAAAACCTCTTTTACCACGCGGTTACTTTTAGACAGCCTTACTGACTTTCATTTTATTTTTATTAAAATGTGAAGTTGGACTTCTGTCCGACGAATAAATTTTGTTTTCTTTGTCACATTTACCGGTTCATCTGAACACTTCAGAATGGTCTAACCTTTAGCGCTATTACGCAAAATTGGAGTTTTAGAACGCTTTCCTTGTCCTGATTGAACCACTTTTCTTGGGGACTGTGAGAAAACAATGCTCTACTATTTGTCCATGCTTTAGAGTTCTAAAATGGACATTATAATCGCGCTACTAAAGTATACTTCATCAACCTTAGATCTCCTAGTCTATGAATCTTTGTGTACATGTCGCTAATTTGCCATTATACATAATGATACAGTATGTATCCGCATGCTGTTTCTTGTATGTATTCGCATCATGCAATATCATTAATTAACATTTTTTTCTTAATACATGAGTTTTTAGTTTGTTTCGGCGTGTTTACGTATTTTTTAATATTCATATTAATTTTAATATATATATACTTTGTGGTTGACACCGCCTGAATCGTTAATAATTATAATAGTATTGTATTTTTACAAATCACCCATTTGCTGTCCTCCTCTCGTCTGTTCGTGAACGGTGTGTCTTTTTAGCGTTCGGCAGCAAACGCACCGTTCGCTGTCATTCAAATGAAACGACTTCGATAAGAGCAATTTTCGCTTTCACTGCCCAATCTCTGCCATTATCTCTGTGACGGTGCAAAAACAAACCAGAAAAAGGTGCAGTGCACATTAAGCGAACGATTTCCACCCATTTAATACAAACAGTTACAAAACACACCTTCCCGAACGTACTGCCCCCTTTAGTGAACGAGGGAGAGTATTTGCAACTAGCGTTGACCGGGAAAAATAGTGTGCAATAACGTACGTTATGGGAATCCTTACACCGTGAGGTTTTAGGATGACGTTGACGTTTCCAGCAGCATCGACGGGATCAGCAATGCAATGACTATTAGCATCGTAAATGTAGTGTACACTGTCAGAACTGTAATAACTTATTCATTAAATTTAATATAGATTAAACTAATGTAACATTGTACATTAGAAAGATCTTATTATATTCGTACATTAAATTTAATTAATGAGCTAAAATCAGTGTAGATTTAATGTAGAGGTTCTCCCGTGTCTCCTATCTCTCATCATTCATCTGAAGTATTCATAATCAACACTTCCTCAAGATCATTCATTCCGTCGGGATATGAGCATAAAGCTTTGAATGTTGCATCCGAATGTATATGTGTACATTAAATTCCATGTGCATTCATGATAATTACTTTAATGTAATTTACATTAAAATAATGCAGAAATTTCGGACAGTGCACGTTATATCCCACGCTAAATGCCAGTAGTCGTCCCTCGTGGCGGCGTGACATCCGTCCCCGGATTGCACGTCAACTTGAGGAGGATTCCCTCTCCAGGTATTGCCCTCCAGGGCACCACTCCAACTAGAACAGGCTGCAAAGGTCGAAAGCTAAAGCACGAGAAAGAAGACAAGTACAAATTTAGTAATTAATTCAGTAAAAATGTACCGGAAGAAAATGGACTATATAGAAGTAATAAAACATTTGAAGTGTTTATTTGATTACTGCCGGAAATTTAAAATTGTGATAATATTACCGTATTTACAAGAAAAATAATATTATATAAAAAATAAGAAAATTAATTTTGTAAATAGTTAATAGAGAACAGCAATAGACGTAAACAATATATAAATATAAATTTATTGCAAAAATACTGTAAGAGTATATAAATCAAATCTACCTGTATATCTCCAATCTCTCAACATATTCCGAAATACAGTGCACGTATGAGTGTAATGGAATAGGATAGGGCAAAAATTGGAAGGAAAAATGGCGTTCTATCTGTGACTCATTTGTACACTACCATTTATTTGGTATTCATCAGAGAAAGCTCGGAAAACTACTGACCAGATCTCTCCTCCAGTCTGAATTCGACGCATCTCTTTAGCTTGCGTAAAAATCCGTCACAGGTGAGACTCCAACCGCAGAAGCTGCCGCAGCAATGCTGCCTCTGAGACATCTAGGTATGCCCTTGCGCGGGTGCGGGCCGCACCTGTCCATCGACGAGCGAGCGCAGATGCCCGAGGAGGCGACAGAGTGCGTTGGCGGCGCGGCAAGAGCTTCGGGATCTTCCGCTTGAGTGCGCTACTGGCATGCGCTCTCTTCGGGTTAATTCCGCAAGCGCGGGGGAAGTGGTACTCTGGGAGTTGTCGGTTTTCCTCTCCCTCTCGATGGTGAGATTCGGCGCCTACCGGCACATCGCCTTGTGGAGGAATTACCCATCCAGATACGTCCTCCGCCACAGTCGGAGCAAATTCTAAACTCCCGACTGGTATTCCACCATGTGAGGTAATGTAGTTTGTGGAAGTGTAGGTGTGCGTAAGTATGGGGTGTGGATAGAACAAGGAAAATGAAGGACAGTTCGCCAGCGGTCCGTGGCCCGTTTGTTAGGGGACTGCTCCGGCATTCGTCTGGTGTGGATCGGAACAACGACGGAAAACTAGAGATTAAGAGTAGTTGGCAGAGCAAATTATCTTCCAGAAAGTTACTGTATTCGACGTAGCTGTGTACCTAGTGTGGAAAACCATCTGATCACGTGGGGCAACTGACACACTGTCTTGGTTATATCCAATTTCCAATCATTTGTTCATTGGCAGCAGGTAATTATCTTTAACTCTTCTACACGTCCTTGGGTTTTGAAAAATTTATAGTAAGACACTTTGTACACACATTCTGTTTTATGTTGATCGGATGTTACCTGAAATTTGCCGTTTGCCGTAATGAGTTCCTGTGTAATGGAGGAGGGACAAAAACGACTCTTGTTCCTATCCTTATTTATATTTTAAACTGCGTACTGGTGTGACATGTTTAAGAATGGCCAGTTGTTCATACACTTGATGCATCGATTTGTTTGATACTTCCAGTATCGATATAGATATTCACCAATTTCACATGTTGTGCGATAGATACTCAAACTGTTTCTGGAGCTGTCAGACGATACTACTCGAAGAATGTTCAGAGTTTAAATCATTACAATTTAATACTCGTATGCAACACATTAACAATTAGAAATAGAATACATGAAACAATAAATGTGAAATTGAATGTACAATAATATATACTAAGTATGATTAAATTCTTAAAAATCTTCGAATTGTTGCTTTTAAGTATTTTCTTCCTACATTTTAGATACTGAAAACTGAGTTGAGGTACGATATAGCTTTAAGTTATGAGTAACACTCACAGAGAGGCAATTGTGAAAGCCCATTCTTTATTTTTAAAATGTCAGTGGATTGAATACAATCATTGATTATTCCTTGATAATTTTCTTATCTTTATTGAACATCATGTTATCTAGCAACTGCATTATCATTTGTTGAAGCATTTTCAAAGGAATTAACTTAAATTATTTTTAATGTGCTTATGATTTTGAAGATGTTATTTCTGTATTTACTTTTGAACACTTTCGCTAGTGAATTGAATATGTTATGTAGGGAGACGGCAGTGCCATTATCCAGTTCGACAGCGCTATCCCCTGCCAACGTGCACCTCGACCTGCGGACGACTTTCTTGTCCAGTAATCTCGCCCATCAGGAGAAGTGCCTCTGCCGGGGCAAGCTCTGTTCTCCCACCATGTGTAATAAAGCAGTGTAAGTTGGCCAAGGAAGAAGAAGGAATAGTCGTACGGTGCCCGCGGCCCATTTATTAGTGTGCTTCTTCGGTTGATTTATAGATGCTTTCGGCCACGTCAATTGCTACGGTCAATAATCCAATTAGTTTAGTACATATTTTTGTCACGAAAGGTGGCGATGTCAAGGATGGTGAGATCCGGTGCCAATCTACATATTGGGTTGCGTAGTTTCCCATCCAGGTATCGCCCATCAGTGGGATTCCGCCCCAACCGAGACAAGATATAAGGAAGTGTAGTGAAGGTAAGTGTGTGTGTGTGTGAGTAAGGGGTGAGTATAGGATAAGAAAGAGACAGGAAAGACAGTCCGTGGCCCGATTTTAGGGTACTGCCCCAACATTCGCCTGGTACTGATCGAGGAAACCCGGGAAATCTACCGATGAGAGCAGGAGGCCGCGAGAAGACGCGTGGAGGTGGGTGTGGCGGCGCACGCGTGGCGTCAGCGCAAGGCCTCCCCCGCTCACAGGCGCAGATCTCTCAGGGGGCTTTGCCGCTTCCGCGCCACCGCTCCACTGCACCGCGACCGGCCGCCAGCCGCCGCCACCCCTCCGCCGGCGCCGCGTCCTCCCCCTTCGCCCCTGCTGCTCGCGCCTCCTCCACTGTCACCACCACCAACACCACTACCACTCCCACTTCCAGGACCAACTTCACCTGAATGACAACTACCACGGCCACCACCATCACTACCACTAGAACGAACACCACCATCACGAACACTGCGACCACCACCCCAAAAATGGCCACTACCAAAACCACCCCCACAACCACTATCTTTAGAACGACAACCACCACCACGACCACCAGTTTCAAGTCTACTAGCAACCCAACACTACCACCACCACCATAATCACCACCACCACTACGACTCTCACCACGACCACCACTTGCAGGACCATTATTACGATTACTACCAGGTCCACCAGAATCCCCACCAACACCATGACCACAACGACCACCATGACCAGTACGACTAAAAAGACCAACACCATCATTTCCAGGGCCACCACCCGATCAATATCATCTCCACCACCACTAGAACCACCTACATGACCAATACCGCCACCGCTTCGTGGGCTGCATTCATGAGCACTTTTGTCGTTGACTCTACTGTCTGTAACCATGAGGTGCTAGGGTTTGAATCCCGCATATGATGGAATTTCGACATTAGAGAAAGAGCTGCACTAAATTCTGCCGGTGTCTGGGGAAGAATTATAGCGACCGGCTAATCTGATCTGTAGTTTTTCACGGTTCCTCCGATAAATGATGAGGACTGCTGGAGCAGTTCCCTAAGAAACGGGCCAACCGACCGAACGAGATGTTTCTTGTTCCCCATATCTACTTACACACATATACATACAGTATAATCTCACTCATCTGAGGCATTCAGTCAAGAGCTTATAGTTTGTCCTTTCTGGCTGGAGCGGTGCCTTGCTGAGGGAGATGAATAGAGAGGAAATCCTTAAAGGAGGGTACGGCTTTAGGTCGACGCGAGATCTCATGTTCCGGTGGAGAGGAACATCACTTTTCTACGGGATACATCATGCAACACATTTATGGGTCTGACGACCTTAGTTGTTGACGCAAAAAAATCAATCAATTGCCTTCTCCGCCTTTTAGACTTCAATCACCGACAAATGTGGCTCAGGGCATCAACTGATGTCACTACAGTCCTTCTGAACGGGAGGTTTTATGGGGACGGTTCCAGGATTTTCGACAGTAGCTTCAGAGCTATGTCGGAAGCAGCCGCGGTCTACAGGAGAAAACTAGCGACCGGCTAATCTGGCCAGTAGTTTTCTCAAGTTTCTCCGATCAACATCAGGTGAATGCCGGAGCAGCACCCAACAAACGGGCCACTTACCGCGCGCCGTCTTTTCTTCCTCTTCCTTGTCCTACTCTCACCCTTTACTTACACACTCACAATCACACGCACTACAATACCACCCATGCCGGAAGACCTTGTGGAGACCGTATAGAGCTTGTCCCCGATAGGGCGATGCACCGCTGGTGGGAGATTTCTGGTTGGGCAAAATCCCCACAAGCCGATGCCGGACGTCGCCATTTCATGAGCGATGATCACCGCCATGCCTCGCTATAAAACTTACAGGACTCATAATCTTAGCAGTTGAAAGGCCCATAAAAAACTAATAAATCCGTCAATTTTGCAATACACTAATGGGTCTGAAGACATTAGTAGTTGACGTGCTCGCGAAAAAAGTCAGTCATTCACTTGCTGCATCTGCCTTTCGATCACCATCGCCCCCACATCGCAGCCGCCTTCCCCGTCGCCAGTGCCAGCGCCGCCCCTCCCTGCGAATGCGCTCCCTTCTCCGCCGCCACCGCAGCTGTTTCCGACGCCTCTGAATCAGGCGCATTCGAACACAGCGAGCACCGGAAGTGTAATCGAGTGAGGCGCTGCGTGCTCGGATAGGCGCGGTCCAATGCGTCTCATCTGCGCCCCATTCAGACAGCACGTCTCCGGGTGAAAGTTGCTCAACCCACTAGGTGTTTCACAAGCATGGTTAGTTGCTGAAGGAGTGCCCTGCGTTATGTGTTGCAGAACCGCAGGTAGGAACTACTTTTCCGGTAGCGTTTATACAAATGTCTTCATTGTCTTTCAAACTAATTCCAGAATAGATGTATCTTTAGGGAACGTGATATTCAGTAATGAACATGAAATATCGATAACAAGAATTGATTTAGCAATGGTTTACAAACATCCAAAATATATATTGTACTTTCGCCAGCCAATTGTAGATTTACACAGAGGAAAATACTTAATTTGCAGTGGAGTCTTCGTAACTAGTCATGTCCTAATCGTAGCAGATTTCACTGTGCTCCACGCTGTTTACGTAGGCTGAGACACTCTACGGCAAGATCTCTCACACTCAATCAACGTCAATCAACAACTTTCTAACATGGGTCACTAACTTCCATAACATGCATCACCTAACTTGGACCACAAACCATTGAACTGAGTTAGGAACTGGTTTGCCAATTGACACTCTATCGCTTCCAGCGCTCTTTTCCAGTAGCGGCGATGTCGTGCCTGGTACGTCTCGCAGCTCCAGTTAGGGAGGCCGCCGTCACAAGGGCTGCATTGTCGCGCGCGGAACTGAACTTCCACAACGAAAACAATTTTCCATGAAGTGTCAGTACATTTTTATAATTCACTAGGAAAACCCAGCAGACCTTGTTCTGCCCTTCATCTCCCTCTTTCCCCTCCCACCTCCCTATCTCACTATCTCTCCCTCCTTCCCTTATCCTGTCTCTGAGCAGGTGAAGTAATGTCGGGAAGCGCTGGAGCAGCAAAAACGGAATAGAAAGTTCAAGAAGAGCTCATTCAAGATGGTTTTATCCTGTAGATTACGATGTGAGAACGCCTTTGGCCTCAAATTTTAGTTTTGATGGTCCTAGAACGCTTCGTTTAGGAGTTATTTAACTATATATTGCTGCCGAGTGTGTTGCATATTGAATTGCATGTGAATATTGAGTTTTGTTCTACAGCGCCATGTAGTGGAGTTACAACAGAATTAACAGCAACTTAACCTTCTGAGTGATTTCGGGATAATTAAAGACAGAGATTTCTTGGTAAAGAACGGTCTGATCCAAAATTTTGCCTCTTGAGTTCACTAGAACGAATAGAAGAAGCCTCGATTGTATCAGTAACATATCCAGCTTGAGTTGATCATTCGAACTAGAATTGATCACATTTATTACCTCATTTTTCTTTGCTTTTAGGAAATTTTAAAATCATCTTAAGTACATTTTATTGATAAAAACCACCTCCTGTTGATATGTGATGACGATGTGACTAATAGTAAAGGAGAAATAATGGAATGAAACGAAAAGTAAAAATACTGGGAACAAAATTTTAATTAGTTCCTCTTCCCGACAGTGTTCAAAATAGGTTGAGTTTTGTAAATTTAAGAGATATACGCAGTAGTAAAATCAAATTTACGTTCATTTGAAATATTTTACAAGAGTAATTACAGTCCCAGTAATGCTGTGGATAACAGAAAAAGAACAAATATAATAATTAAGACATTCCACATTTGATTCGCATTGGGTAATGCAGATTTCATAAAATGTACTCTAAACAAAATCTACTTAATACAACCAAAATAATTATAGTCACTGACATAATTAATTTTTTTTAATTGCAACATTTTCACTTTTCATGCCAATCAAATTGTATACTTAAGCTGATCACTATAAAATATTAATTGGTCAATAATGTGATGTTTGGTTCTATAGATCAATTGTTTAGAGCATCTGTCAGGATGACAGAAATTTTCAGTTTCGGGTTCAAGAGAAATGATATATTTTCACTTCGGGAAAATTCAAATTGAATTATAATTTCACTTATTCCTCGATTATTCCACTATTCACAAAAACTAGTGGTGTTACAGCAGCTCATAATTTAGTATGACTTGTAACAGTAACGTAATCATTACTACTATTTTCTGATGTCCTCAGAAACTAAAGGAAATCTACGCAGCCTTCCGCTATATGAAAGGCTTTTGCGGTTTTGTCAGATACCCAGAACTTAGCAAACAATCCAAAAACATCTATATCACTAATTAACCCTAGATTACAAAGGCGTCGTCTGTAATTACAACGGCGTACGGCTTAGTAATTACGCCAAGTTTTTGGCGCTATATATCCAAATATTGTGAATAATGAATACGAAAATGAATAAGGAATACCTTGTCTTGAAGCATTTAAGCTTCATTTTGAACATTTAGCAATCATAATTGGATGTCAGCGGTTATAACAAAGGTCGGATGTCAAGGTACTACTGCGGACGCTTCTGAAAAGCCATTTGACGACAGCAACCAAGCAAGTGTGTGCTGTGAGAGTCAAGTTATTAAGGAATGCCTATAAAAAAACTTTAAAATGTATTTTGTAACTCCATAATACATGTTCTATCCATTAGATTTATTGTTTTATTGTAAAAATGAGTTTTTCTTTATTTTTATCCAAAGTAGTGTGTCAGGCTTGCCTTTGCGATAACGCTTGGTACAGGTTGCCTTTGTAATCTAGGGTTAACGGCGCGAGCAGAAATTCAAAGATATCTGCGCTGCCTCCGGCCATGTGAGAAGTTACCATGATTTCCAGATGAGCTGGATACCATCATCATCATCATCTTCCTTTACGGATTAGGCATATTGCCTGTTCCAGCCCCTTTCCATCTCATTCTTTGCTTCTTTTTCCTCGCAGCTTATGATTCACAGCTTGCACTGGAAGTCTGTGTTGCGGCATATTTCCAATATGTGTCACCCATTGCTGTCTGTACTTCTTAATTTTGTCATGTAAGAGCTGGATACCCAGAAACTCAAATACAAAAACAAAAAAAAAACAAAAAAATGAAACAGTTTTAATTTTTAATGAAATATGCAAGTATTTGGTTATATTGTATCAATTTGCAATTTCTCATACTGCGTCAACCGTTTGAATTCTAGTACAGAGTGCGTCACTACTTCACATCATGCGACTAAGAGAATAGAAGCTTCAGTATTCACGTGTGCCGTTTCAAGAAGTTCCATTTTTGCTGTTTAAGGACCCCATTTTCATATTCTTCACACTAGCATTTTTGCTGCCACAGGTTACGAAATAACTTGGTAACTAACGAAATGGAGAGCTAATTAAATACATTTCTATTTTGCTGCGAGACTCAGGCCATTCGGTGGGACTTCCGATTGACAACGTTCAAAACATTTAATACAATAATACGTAATAATGAGGCCATTCAATGAATTACGTACGTAATTAAGGAAAAGAATTTGTCACAGGTGTGACAAATGGAAAAGAGATTGAATAGGGTTGATAGAAAGACACTGGCACAGCATTTGTATGATAATATTTTTTAACTAAAGTGTTGCTTTCTCAAAAAAAAATTACCTTGTCTGGGAATAGAACTTGAGAGCTCAAAAGTCCTTGAAAGGATATATTTTAGAAATTGTATATTTCATATTGACTTTCATTTCGTAAGAAAATAACGAACTAAACGATCAGGCCACGTTTCTTATTTCTCGTATTAAACTTCGATAATATAATTTATACTTAAGAGCTAAATTCTCCCGCAATTTATTAGTTATTAGAGAAAAGCAACGTTGACATTTCATAATACGAAGCAATCGCAACAACAAGAGATAGAGCATTTCAAATTAATCATCGATTAAGTTCATTAATCTTCCAGAAAAACTCTCCTCTTTGCTTCGGCACTGGTCTTTTGCGGTCACGTAGTTCCTAACCACAATTTATACGCTTATATCGATTCGCAATTAATCATTTCCATTCGATTAAACAACCAATCGACGCTTTTCCCCGTAGCAATAGGCACCGGATTCGTTGTTGAGCTAGCGTGTTTCCAAAGAGCACTTTTAAACGAATGTATTCTGTTAATGCATACCGCGCGCGTTGTTGCTGCTTTATAACGTTCGGATATTGTTTATGCGTTTTTCCTTTAATTGACGTACTCTTTGTCGGTGGAATCTCCATGGGGAAGCGTGCGGTTTGTGGGTTTGTGGTGGGGTGCAGAGGATGAAACCGCAAGCAGTTATTAACGCGTGCTGAAATGAAATTTTTGTTTGTAAATTAGAACGGCTATTCAATTTGCAAGGAAGCTCGTTGCCTTAAACCGGGAGCGAAAATTTGAGTTTATAAGCCGGCAAGGGTCGAAACTAGACCATAGAGGTGGCGAGCGAGAATATACGTTTTGTTGCAAAACAACTGAATAAAGTTTTTATGTGAGACATAATTTTCGTGAATGTAATGTAACGATTTCTTTCTGTTTTTGATGAATATTTGGGTTACTTTTTTATATAATTGACGTTAAGGAACCCAATAACTTAACGATTCTAATTAACTCTTTAGAAACTAGTATCTTTTGAAGTTACTTTGAATCATTTGAAAGTGTTAAATAAAAATATGATGGGAAATAAAACAATATCATATGCACCATTAAAGGAAAAATATACTTAACATGATATAACGATCTGAAAAAGTTTTAAAAAGTTGAATTTACCATTCTTCACACTTAAAATATTGATATTACAGTCTTAAATGTTATGTGAATATGTGTAGGAACACGTCATTGTCCAAATAAACCTATCAATTTGAACACTAATTGTTATTGCTCACAGAAAAAAAAAAATTTGTTATGTAGAGTTATGTTCAGAGATAATATAGGGAAAATAAAACAGTAAAATGTCGTCCAACCAAATAATTCCATTCTGCACTTGGAAGCCTATTTGTACTTCGAAGGACAATTATTTGTCAGCGACCAGGAGAACCTGTTCTCTCTTCAATTTAGTACTGAAGAAGAAATCATTGGTATTGGGAGCTGGCAATCAACTATAAAGGACATCCTTGATATTTATGTGAAAGATTGATTGTGAGTGCGATATGAAAATAATTTTTCGTAATATGCATCGGGACGATGGTTAAATACCTTCTTGAGGAAGATGACGACATGATGACAAAGATATGAAGTTGACATAAAGTTGTTGTTGTCACTATAGTTGGTCTCGGATCGCGTGCGATTCTTCCGAACAAATCACAACTTTTCTCCCATTCTTAGGGCTATGAAATAGCTGCCATAATGCCATAGGATCGTCCCTGTCCCTTTTTCGTGACCTCCAAAGAATCCAAGGAGACTGAAAATTGGTTGGTGTCATGTCAAAGATCAATCACATTTGGAATCGGTAAGAAGGAAATAGAGGAACTATAAAGAAAAAAATGTGAGAAAGTTACAAAAGGAGAAAGTGTGAAACAGAGAAAGAATGTAGGTGAAAAAGGTAGGGACAAAAAATGGCAAGAAAGAAAGAAGAAGGAAGAAAGAAAAAGTGAAACAGAGAAAGATAGAAAGGGACAGGGAGAAAGATGGAGAGAGCGAAAAAGGAATGGAAAGGTAAGAAAAGCGTAGGAGAGAAAGAGAAAGTGGAAACTATTTTCCTGCGATAGTTACTGAATTTTGTCGAGAGAAATTTGCATTCGGAGAGAGCCTGAGAACCTTGATAAAGAAGTAAAAGTGTTATAGATATTCACTTCCATATAACTTTCTAAATAAGCTGCCATATTCTCTTTCGCAATACAATTGACCAAATGTAAAGCTTCCGCATTTATTTATTTATTTAAGTAATTATTAACAATAAATTTAAAAGATATTGTTATTAAATATTTATTTAATTATTCGTTTTTCAAATAATTATTTTATTATTAATCACAGGTTTTCGTCCCTTGTTTTAATCCATGTTCCTACCTTATTCATTCTTCTTTTGAAACTATTTCTTTAGATACAACTACTCATGATTTTTTATCACTCTTTGCTTTGGTAGATAGTATTACTTTGAGTTTGTGCAATATTTCAAAGGTAGCGATCCATATTATTAGTATTTCTTTCCTTTACAGAAATGATAAAAGTTCATGCAGATGACAATGCATGCACCACTGTTCCAAGGCCCCATGAGAGGTAGTACAGGGCATCAACTGATTTCACTGCAGTGACTGGGATGTCCTAGATTTGATTGGGTGGCAGGATTTTCTACTCTAGCTACGTAGTTAGGTCGAGTCCAGTCGCTGTCTGGACGAGAATCCTAGCGGCCGGCTGCTCTTATGGGCAGTTTTCCATGGATTTTCCGATTAATACTAAGAGAATGCTGGAGCTCTACTCTAACAAACGGGCCACGGACCGCGCACGAACTTTGCTTTATCTTCCTTGTCTTATCCTCACCCCTTACACCCCTCAGACACACACACATACACTTATATGCACTGCACTACCACAAAAGCCGAGAGATCGGTCGGGAGCTTAGAGCTTGTCCCGGTTCAGGCGGTGCCCCGCAGGTGAGGGATATCCGGTTGGGGAATACCCCGCTACCTGGCAGGTACGTCGGCACCGGATCTCATCATCGAGCGTGTAAACCGCTATTTCTCGAGGAATAATATGTTCTATATTTACGGGACTAGTGAGCTTAATTGTTTACGCGGACGGACACACTAATCAATCTATAAAAGTTTGGAAGGCATACAAATCCTTATGAATGTGATCTGCCACACACTAGTGAATGACGAGGTGCCTATCAATCAGGAGCAAAGGCCAACTGTCGTCGTTATATGAAATTTTACACCATGTGTTAGCCATTTATTCTGAGACAGTCTGTATATTTTCTCGTCATTCTGAAATATATCTGAATGTGTTCACATCTATCATTAAATATTCAAGAACACTTTGTAAAGTTATATGAACTTGTCTTATCCTCACCCATCACAAAAATCACCATCACAAAAAATGAACATGTAATTTTCTGTTGTTTTGAAATATAAACAGAAGAAGAATTAAATATTTTCAGGGTATTTTAACCCAATTATACTATTTCCATTGGGCATAAAGTGGCAAATAAATCCACACAATTAAATTCATTAATTTAGTTAGTTACACACATTAGTTATTCCGAAAATTAGTTCTATAATCAATATTAAACCACATCTCGTACATATCGTTTACCATCTAATAATGTACGTGGATATTGAGAAACTTTTGTTGTTTAGTAATGATAATGCTAAATGCTTGGTATTATTTCAAAATTACTTCTTAAAATAGAAATATGTACAATTTTCACGAACACTCTCAGTAAACTAATTTTAAAAATAAAATTCCTCAAAAATATATAGTGCTGACGTTACAAGCAATACCATACATACACACCTTGGTAGTAGATAAACGGGGTGAGAGGATTATAGCTCCTCTAAATCGTCAAACTTCTATCCCCTCTCATTTAATATATAATTGCCACATTTGCGCCGATATTTATTTAAAATTGCGCCTTACCTCAAATTAACAAGCTCTTCTTGGCATAAATTCGGGCCAAGATCATGCATTTTAAACATTCCACACAAAAACACTACTTTTTCTCAAAAAGAAAGGAAAGAACAGAAAAG
Source organism: Acheta domesticus (assembly GCA_031308135.1). Taxonomy (NCBI): domain Eukaryota; kingdom Metazoa; phylum Arthropoda; class Insecta; order Orthoptera; family Gryllidae; genus Acheta; species Acheta domesticus. The sequence goes on along the minus strand of JAHLJT010005437.1, from coordinate 28,754,849 downwards.
AAAAGAAACCACTTCTGAGAGTAAAAAAGCAACCTAAGGAATATTTGCATGCAGAATACTAGTTTGCAGCTTTGCTATCAGGGCACACGACTATCCAGGCAAACGCGATAGTAGTATTCTGAGAAGAATCCAAAATTCGCGTTAAGACGCATAAAATGACAGTTGTTGAATCCCTAGCAAAACATCACTAATCGGTGATAGAGTTGAATGGACGGAACAGAACCAGTGTTGCCAGATGCATCAGGATACTGGATCCTGGAAAAATACCAGGATTGGTATTTTTACCATGATTTTTATAAAGATACCATGTACCAGTATAGAGACATCCTGGTACATGTAAATACTAGTATTTTAAATGTTCGGTAATTGATGATGTACGGTTTATGACTCGTGTACTACTTTTTTTATTCAATAATTTAAAAATATCACTAGTATTACATATAAAGATATTGGTGAAAACACTGACGTAAAATCATCAAAGATTATATAGGATGGCATTTTGTTAGCACGCCCTGAAAAAAAAGGATAGGACCAATCCAAATAGATTTTGGAATGCATTTCGTTTATTGATATAAAATGAATCGATATCGAGTTATGCTTAACGAGATAACTTCCTGTGCAAATTTAAAAGATAATAGTTATAATAATTGTAAGGTAATAGTTATAATTAACAATTTCAGAATTTAAATAGTTATTGGTACCAGACATTGTAGTGAAAATACCAGGATTTTTTACGGTTGGTACTGGGATATATTATTCTAATGCTGACATGTGTTGACAGCTTAATAGTTCAACTTTTAAAGGCCAGAATCAGTTCAAGCTGTTTAGAATACGCTGGTGACATCGCAAGTTGCCACCAAAATTGTACTCTCACCAAACGCTACACGATGTATTGCGATGCCATAACGTATACCATAAACCATATTTACATTTATAAAATAACTCGTTTAGAATTAACCCTTAACTGGTATCATGGATTTGGTTACGTAAACGGTATTGTCGGGTCACCGCAGACCCAGAAATTAATTTTGTAATTTGGCATATTAATTCTTACTTAATGAAACTAGAAATCGATATAAATCTTAAAACAACTTCCCTCAAGGATTGTAACTGAAAGACTTCTTCAATTAAATTCATTTTGTGTGTCTATAGTACCATATTTCTGAATTCGTATATATTTACATGGGTTAGATGAGATCAATTTGAAAAGGGATTCATTTTCAAAATACTAGAAATGTTTCATTGGCACGGGTCAAAATGAAGAGCTAGCACTTGTATAAACATAATAGGGACAGAAAAACACAAGAATGCTACTTAATTCATAAACTTTGCAAGCATGCAAAAGTGGTATACAACAAATGTTTAATTTTTTGTCTGTTTATAATTAGCCAAATAATTATGCAGTTATGGACGGGATGTAATTTATTCAGACTCTACGCACTTATTACAATACACTTTTACTAACTGTGGGTTTTGCAAACAGTTTTGTTGCACTGACAGCAGACTGTGTTATATTTATTGACCTTTGATGACTGTCAAAGAGAACAGCGATTCCGTTTCTTCGGCTCGTTACCCTCATCATTTTCACTGCATGAATCATGATCTCTGTCTATTGTTGAAGCGTCACTGAGATCACTATCTACCTCTGCAAGCTACTGTTCAATTTGTACAGAAAGTTCTTCATATTCCATTGTTGAGAAAACAGACTTCGATTTTCACACTATAATTAAAAGACTAACGTCAACGGTATCGTCGGGTCTCCACTGACCCGGAACACACACTGCAAGGACAAATCAACTTCCTTTCATGAGTTCTAAAACACCACTGCCCATAAGTGTAGAGTGTAGGGATCAGGTGGCAGCACAGGCAAATTGCGGCAAAATTGCAAGGTTTAAACAAAAAGAAATTCTTCTGGGTCAAATGTGACCCGACGATACCAGTTAAGGGTTAATGCCTAGCCAACATTTATAACATTCTAACATTCTGCCACCGTTTGTAGTGTAGAGCAGACATTTACTACCTAGCTTAGGGTAAAATAAGATTAAGATCAAGAATAATAGCAAAGCGCCTCAATAGATTATACTTATTCAGCGCACCTAAAATTCTTGTTTCAGAACAAGTGTAACAATATAAAAATAAATCTTTGATATTTTCAGATAATATGCGAAAACTTGTGGGAGAATAAAACACATTTTCTTGAATATATTTCTTTATTTTTGGTAAATAATACCCAGTTTTAGAAAGTTAATATTAATAATAATATTTAGAAGTAGAAAAACTTAATCATAATGCTATTAAATTTATTTCCTCATTTCTGTCATAAATGTAATTTATATATAATTGTTTCATAATAATTATATATTATGATAACTTTATTTTGTTATTCTTACTTAACTAATAAAATAATACAAATTCTCATTTATCTTTTGCCCCTTCTTGAAGAGATTAAGAGATATGTATATTTAACTACATTTTAGAAATCCCAACTTTAAATGTTTTTATTGCAATTCACTGAAGTCTACTATATTTTGAAGGAAAAAGTTGAAAAAACTGTTAGTGTCATTTTTTGGTGCAATACATTTTAAAATATAATTTTATTCTACTTCAATTAATACTTCAATGATATTTTACTTGAAAACAAGGGTTTGTAGTTATTTAAAAATAAGTTTACCAACATTTGAGTGAAATAGTACAGCACTATTGGATATATGAAATAGTATAGCCCTAGTGAAATAGTATAGCACATTTTACATTATAGTAAGAATTATTCTATTGTCGAAAATTTAACTATATTTAACATTTGTCTTAGGTATCCTATTTAATACTTCGTAATTACCGTTAGTTTTTGCTCCGTAGGTTTTGCTTTTTTTTTGGTTTCAGAGAGACGTAGCAGTTGCATGTAATTATCGTTGCGAATGAAAGTTGAAGTCTACTGTAATTTATGTTCCTTGATTAAAGTCTGCGACGTAATACTCTTCCTGCCATGCAAAATAATATTACCTTATTTCAGTGCTGGACTTTGGGGCTTTACACTATAGTGTTAGAAGTTGTCTTACTGAAGGGAGTTTTGGAAATGATGTGAGTAATACGCCAGCAAATTAAATTGCTCTGTATAATTTTACAATTAACCGCTGGGGGAATGTAGTGTCTGCACTTTAATATTACAAAGTTTTTTGCGCTAGAAATAGTGACATTTACTATTAATTAAAACATTTTGTTATTTAATTTATAAATATATTACAAAGAACATTTTCTTGGCATCATTTTAAAGAAATATGAAAATTAGTTGCCAGTAATTTTAAGTAGCATGTATTATATTTTTATATTAATACAGATATATTTGAGAATATTTACAGAAGTTTTAAACCTCGGAACATTTACAAACATACATACTTCTATTTAATGGTTTAGGTTGTGCAAGCATGTTTTAGTTATTGCTATGTATGCGAAACGCACATATGAACGTATTTGTTTTTCGAAAATTACTCTAATGCTACTAAAATGCCGATACGAGTATTTCTGAAGGAGAACACCATTTCTGATATGGATCCTTCACGAGAGTGGGCAGTAACAAGGGAGGATGGGATATGGAGGAGACGGCACAGGACAAATCCCATCAGTGATGAAGTGCGGGCGAAAGTTGGAAGAGGGGAGTTGGGGGTCTTTCCCTCCTAAAGGGCACCGCCCCAGTTGGGACAAGAACTGAGCTCCGGGCTGGTCTTCCGATGTGTGGTGGTGTACTCTTGTAAGAGTGCTTGAAAGTAAGGGGTGATGAAAGGACAAGTAATGACAAGGAAAGCCGGTAGCTAGAATTCTTCTCCAGACAGCGGGTGAACTCTACCTCGTTGTCTAGCTAGTGCCGAAGTTCCTGCCACTGTCGGGACTAAATCTAGGACAGCAGAGTAATTGGCGATGTTGTCTCTGAGCTAAGTGAGTGAGGTGGATGTGGGTGGGTCTGGGCAGAAGGATGGCACAGGCGTGAGTGGGAACTCAGTGATGTGTGGGTAGAGCGGAAGCCAGGACGACGACAGGTAAGGGAAGACCAAACCCATCGTTTGCCAACTGCAAGAAAAAAATGACTTCAGGGCAGTCTTCTCCTCCGTGAGCAGGCGCTCAGAGAAGCTATGAGAGCAAAGGGGGGAGGAAGGGATGACAGACTGTGGTCGCCGGTCACGAAAACCTTGACAGTGCGCCATTGTCGGTGTTTTGGGCAACATGAATGGGAGACCATCTAAGCTCGTTAATTTTCTTTCAATTTGGGAAGCATTTTTTTGTAGGTACTGGAGCGAAGGTGAAATATTTAGTGTGTTTGAAAGAACTGAAATGCGTTAAAAATTGCAACCTTTAGCAGCATTACGCAGCTTTGTGACTCACAGAAACACGCGAATACAGCCTGAGAATTGACACATGGCCTGCAATCAAGAGATGAATGAAAGATTTTGAGGACTGAGCATTATGAATAAGGTACTGGAAGCGATGGAGGATTTACATTTTCAAATCAAATTGGGAATGAAATATACAAGCTTGGGGACCAAAGTCTTCCAATTGACCCCTTTTTGTTATTTATTTGTTAGAATGAATTATTGTTTCAGGACGAACTAAACTCATTATGTTATGTAACATTATATTTATATAATGTTACATATTGTATGACATATTGTGTGAGAGTGTAATGTTCAAATATTATTGCTCTAAAATAATAAAAGTGTCTCCATAAATGTTATGTAATGAATGGAAGTGGAATTATAGTACTGGTTATAATCTAGAGTCGATATAGCTTTGAATTATGTAATAATTTCTGTTATTTAATTTTTCAAATTGTTATTGAATCATAAACTTCCTCAATAATAATTACCATTTAAAAACGTTAATTACCGATTTTCCAAGCGAATCTTTCCCCTACATCGTACCATCATTCGAACGCTGTGGGCCTGTCACCGTGTCGGGCCCTTTCTTTGCTCCGCGGTTCGGTTCGGAGCAGGAGAGCAGATTTCTGAGCCGTCACAGAGCATCGAGTTGGCAGGCACTGCCCGGGCGGGGCGGGGCGGGTGACGAGAGGCGGGGTCTGAGCCGAGGACGCGCCCGAACGGGAGGCCGGGCGGCCCCCTTGGGGGTGGGGGCAGAGGTGGACCGGAAGCGGAAGCGGGGGAGGGTGGGGGGACGCCGCGCGCGTGGCGCCTGCAGCGTCGCGATGCGCCGCGCGCTTTTCCGGTCACGTGGCTTTCAATCCCCTGGGGATTAGCCCTCCGTGACGCGGGGGCGGCGGGGAAGGGGCGGGGGAAATGAGTGCCTCCGACAGAGGACGCCGATATCCAACAGGGAGCGCGAAACGGTGGGGAGTTTTTCAAGTCGGGAAGAGCAGTGACAGCATTCTAGGACCTGTGCACTCGCACACAAAACACACATACGCACAGGAACACCGACACAGAATTACACACACAAAGAAACACAGACGCACACATTAACACACAAACCCGCTCACACACACTCGAACACACACGCACACACTCACACACAATATGAGCATTACCTTTGTGATCACCAACGGCGAATTGACCCGTACTCAAAACTAATAATAATAAAAAAATATACTACTAAAAATATTACTAATAATAAAACTAATAATTGTTTGAATACTCAAATTGAATCTAATATTTTTACTAATTTATATGATTCACCCCTAATAATTTTTATGAGTTATATTGATAAAGTTTGTCTTGTACTAAAAACAGAACTTTTTGATAATACTGTGGTTCCCTTCCTTAGCAATAGAATTTATTAGATAACAAAGTCATTTGACTTGGAAATAAAGGTTTATATAAAAAATATAAGGTAATGTTCATATGTATGTATTGGGTAATCATTATTTTTAAGAAAACAACAAAATTGTTTCAAATTCTTTTTCTTAAAATGAATTATTCAATAGTTTTTGTATTCTACCCTAAAAATGAGGAAAATAATCCTCGAAAGTGTCGCTAGTTAAATGAATACATATTAAAGTTAACAAAATTTATATTACAAACATACATTGTATTATTTACAATAATACAATTTACGAAAGTCTGTTCTAAATAATATGAACCAAATGAAATGTAATTTAATGTAGATTGATTGTTCGTGTTTCCGGGCGCGTCAACTACTTTGGTCATTAGTCCCGTAAGTGTAGTGCGTGTTTCTCGGGAGGTGGCGGTGATCTTTTCCTCGCTGGATGGCGAGATCCGGCGCCGACCGACCGTCGACTAGTGGGGTTTTCCTCTCAACCAGGTATCTCCCACCAGCGGGGCACCGCCCCAGCCGAGATAAGCTCTAAGCTCCCGACTAGTGTCCCGGCATTTGTGGGAGTGTAGTGAATGTTAGTGTTTGTGTGTGTGTGTGTGTGTGTGTGTAAAGGGTGAGGATAGGACAAGAAAGGGAAGATCGTCGGTGGCCCGTTTTTTAGGGTACTGCTCCGGCATTCACCTGGTGTTGATTGGAGAAACCACGGAAAACTACGGATCAAAGCAGCCAGCCACTAGAATTCTCCTCCATACAGCGACTGAATTCGACCTAGCTGAAAAGATAATGTCGAAAATGTGTCGGGACTCGAATCTAGGACCTCCCGGTGAGAGGGACTGCAGTGACATCAGTTCATGCACTGCGGCATTTCTCTCGATGGAACGTATAGAGCGGAAAAGGCTCGATGGGGGGGGGGGCGGGAGGTGTTGTCAGGACGGCCACGGCATGCAATACACGGCATTCGGGAGAGGCAGACTCGGCGCTATGAGAGAGGCGAGCAGATAGAGCAGAAGGGAGTGGATGGGCGGGGCGGGATGTCTCGCAGGATGGAAATGGTAGGACGTGCGGGAGGAGCGAAGGAAGTGCAATGCCTGGGAAGACGTGTTTACACAGCATACCCAGCATGGTGTGGGCAGAATTTGTAGACAGGGCAGCCATGGTAGCCCGACAAGGCGTGCGGGGCAGAGGGGGCGAATGTGGCCTAATGAGCGAATGGAACGGATTGAGCTGATGAAAGAGGGTGGAAGCTGGAGAGAGGTCGGACAGGTTCAGTAGGGTGTGCGAAGGATTTATACTTCGGTTTTTACTGGCGCGTGTGGTCTTGTCTTCACGACGGAATATCTCACGATATTTCGCGTCGTTCTTCGTCGTGCCGCCATGATCGCGACGGTATAGAGCAGTGCTGGCGATCATTCGACTCCTGGCGGCACGAAGGAGAACGACGCGAAATACCTTGAGATATTCCACCGTGAAGACAAGACCCCACGCCCCAAGAAATAAAAACACTAGTATAGGCCAAGCGTTATAAGCGGTAAAAAAAGAAAGGGTGAGCGAGACAGTCATGGCAGTCCGAATAGGGTGGGAGGGATGTAAGGACGAAAAGTGATGAGCGGGAGGAAACGATAGTGTTCTATAATTCGCTTTTCCTTTATTCTTTAAAAGCATCCACCATTGCTTTGTTTCTACCATTGTAATGTTATTCCATTCATGATGTAAAATAATGATGATAATATAAAATTACCGTACAATTCAAGAAATGACATAAGACTGACATAACCAACTTTGTGTAATGATGTTTTACATGGTTTACTCCGCAATATGTCCTTAAGTTGACAGCAAGTCTCGGTTATGTAACATTAACGGATCCATTGTTTGAGCTTAGCACAGGAGTTGTGCAGAATGTATGTAGGAAGTCTGGCGAACTTGTGCTCAAACAGAAGTTGCACGCAAGACCTTGAATTACCCATGAACGTACACAATGTTCAGTTTGAGATATTACAGAATGCGAAGCGTGTGAGGTGAGCACAAAGCGGATAGTTAATATTTCTCTTCGAGTCAGAAGCAAACGCAAATATAGAAACATGGGATATTCACTAAATCTTATTTAATATTCTAGTTACTGATTTCATCGTAAATAGAACAAGAACCTACAAAATTCAGTTTAAAGATATTAAGAAACTACAAAGTGCAAAAGATTGGTTATGGACAAGAGAAGAGACTAACGGAATGCACTGTTAATATGAATGGTAGTCGCCGGAACGGTACATATGGCAAGATATGCGTTATTTACTCGTGAAGGAAGTCCAGGTAGACTGAAGTAGATTGATGGAATGCCTTTAGAAAGAAATCCATTTGTCCAACAAAAGAAAGAGAAGAAGGGGAAGAAGAATTAGACTGTGACTATGTACTCGTCTCTTTATTTTTTTAAATATTTATATATTGCAATTTTTGCCCTACTAACAGCTCAGCTGTAATTTGAAAATATCCATTTCAACCAATTCAAAGCAGCACCTGTGGTGCATATCGTATCCTACATTTTTTTCAGTAGTAAACCCTCCCTTTGGAGGTCTCACGCGCAACCAATCTTTATAAATGAGGTCACAAAAGAAAATTTGGAATTACCGTATTGCAAGATATGTTTCGGATGAAAACATTTCAATAAAGAAAAATACTCGTATCTTCGTAATTGCAGTTGTAGGAAGACGTAAAAAAAAGAATGTTTGCAATTTTCGAAAATTCATTGATAGCAAAGAATATGCGTCCAACGCGTTCTTATGCGTATTTTGCTCTACGAGAAGGGAAAAATATAATTGGAGCCATTTCTGAAAAAAAAAATTAGAAACTGTTGAGACTTCGTGCAAATCAAAATATCCATCAATGTAAATTAATGTAAATCAAATCGCCGTTTTTTCGCGTTTCAAAACTTTTTCTATACTTCGTAAGCAATAGCGACAAAGTTAAAAGTACTTCGACTTCACAAGAAGCGTTTTGTCCGTTTTTATACTATGATTGTCCGACATTGATCGACATTGTCCGACAAGAGTTTTGGTTTCGTGTATTGAAAAATAGTGGTACATACAAAAAAAAATACAAAAAACATACAAAAAAGATCATAAAGGACTTTCATATTCTTAGAATGGTAAGCAAAGGATTTGGATTGCAGACGTGATAAAACTAAAATATTATTTACATGTCTTTGAGTATTTCTGAGCAATGAAGAAAATACTGATACACATATACACACACACACACAATGCAAACCAGAAACATTTGCACACATGCGAACATTATACATGCAATTGAAATTTCATCTTGAGAAGTATTGTTCGAAAACAGTTTTCTCGGAGTCGTAAAAGAACATTTCTTGTCATTCTACCCACAAAAATAATGACTCCTTTTCAAAATACAGAGACTCTTCTGTTGAAACATGTGTATCTTTAAGTCTTCTGTTTGCAGTGTGACAGGATCTGGAGATGAAACTAAGTAGTGCGTGAGTCAGGAGCGAATCGACAGCGAATCGGAGGCGAGTAGGGAGCGACTCGGGAGTGAGTCCAGAGCACGGCGAGAATGAGTCGAGAGCGACTCGGGAGTGAGTCGAAGGCAGGACGAGAGCAAGTCGGGAGAGAGCCGAGAACAGGGCGAGAACCAATCGAGAGAGAGTCGGGAGCGAATGTGGAGCGAGTCGAGAGCAGGGTGAGACCGCGTTGAGAGCAGAGAGAGAGCGAGTAAGGAGCGAGGCAGGAACGAGTCGGGTGTGAGTCATGAGAGCGAAGGGAGCAAGTTGGAAAAGAATCGAGAGCGAGTAGGAAGCATGGCAAGAGCGTGTCGAGAGCGAGTATAGGAAGTCGAGAGCAAATAGAGTTAGTCGTGAGGGAGTCGAGAACGTGTAGGAGCTGAGTAGAGAGCGAGTAGGGAGCGAGCCGGGAACGAGTCGGGCGCGAGTCTTGAGTGCCGAGAGCAGGGCGAGAGCGAGTAGGGAGCGAGTGGGGAGCGCGTGGGTAGCGAGGCTAAAGCAAGTCGAGGGTAATTCGCAGCGGAGTGGGGCGGGGCGGTCGGCCCGAAGTGGCGGGGCGTGACTGCGAGGGGGAGAGAAATCGCCGCCTGATTAAAATTAATCCGGAGCCCGAAGGCCTTTCAGCCGCCTCCCCTCCCCCCCCCCCCGTGGGGCAGCGTTAGAGTGGGGCCTTGGTAATTGACTGCTCCCAGCCCCGCCCCCCCTGCGTCATCCCCTCCAACCCTGCCAGGCGTCGCCTCGCCTCGCGCTTACGTCGCGGCTCGGAAACTTCTTCAATCTGGGACAGGGCTGCTCACTTGGCGGAGAATATGTCCCGCATTTCGAAAGCGCAGTGCCATTCATATTTCGTGTTGCGAGCAGTGTTGATCACGAAATATTTAATAACTTTCCAAACTAGGTATTCTTCCTGGTTGCAGTAATCCGGCATTCCAGGGGTATTTATTTTTTCACTAACATCTATTACAGAAAATGAATGAATTATCATTTCCGTTTCAAAAGAAATTATTTTTTTACAACCCTGTCACGTCCTGCTCATCTCATTTGTCCTCCCCTACCACCATGCTTCTCCTCCGACTGGGATCCTCCCCGCTTCACTTCACTGTTTTCCGATCCACCCCTCTTCCCTTCGCCCAGAGGTGGATCAGGTAAGCAACTGACGTCACTGCAAGGCCTCTGATCGGGAGGTCCTAGGTTCGAGTCCCGACGATGGCAGGATTTTCGACACTAGCTAGATAGGTCGAAGTTAGTCACTACCTGAAGGAGAAGTCTAGCGGTCGGCTTCTCTTATGGGGATAGTTTTCCGTTGTTTTTATGATAAATTCTAAGCAATGCGGGAGCAGTACCCTAACAAACAGTCGATGGACTGGGCGCTATCTTTCCTCCCTCTTGTTCCACACATTTCGGAAGACTGCTCGGGAACAGAGCGTGTCCCGTCTGGGGCGATGTCCCACTGCTGGGAGATACCTAATTGAGAAACATATCACTAGCTGACGGTATGTCAGCACTTGATCTAAACATCGAGCAGGGGAAGATAACCACCAGCTTCCGAGAAAAAAATGCATTTTACTTACGGGACTAAACACCTTAGCAGATGGCACGTCCAGAATTATCAATCAAATGCTCTACCCGCCCCGCCTCATTCTAGCTGGTTCCGTCATGCCTCGACCTCCCTTCACGACTAGTGATCCTCCCGCACGAACCCGCCACCCTCAGCCACGGGCGATCTCGCCTCACCGCCACCTGAACCCGCCAAGATGCACTGCGGGTTGCATTGAACCAAATGGTTGGAAAACATTGTTCTTTTTCCCTTCAGCAATTAAGTTTAATTACTTCAGTAACCATTATGCAATAGTTACGTACCTAACAGAACACAATAGTACATAATGAAAAGCTAATGTAATGATGGGTATTAAAACGTAAGTGTGATACTTCACACGAGTGTCTTAATATCCACTACATCGAATTTCATACGGTACTTTTTCCATGACATTTATAAGTTAAACTTTTACAATAAATAGTTTCGTGGCAGTTGATTCAGCCAAAGCCACCTAGCCGAAAGCTACCTAAATCTACCCTCGCATGCTGTCCTAGGTGACTTTGGTTTCATGTCAGCCTGCTAGGACGAACTGCGCTAGTCAAATAGGATCAAAGTGAAATAACGATCGTCTCCTATATTATTTCAGTAGTACACTTTTCTGTTGCGGCACTCACACGCAACCAATATTTATAAACGAGGTCTCGAAAGAATGAGAATTTCACGGAAACGTGACGAATTGTTTAAACGGCACTTTAGCTTTAAAAATATGAACGATTTGTTTAAAATAACGCATCTAATTATTCAAGTCAAGTGCAACCCGCAACACTTGCCAAAGTTTTTTCGTCGTATTACTCCTAAACAAAGCGTTATAGGGCCTTAAAAACTAAAATTTTGAGGCCTAAGGTCTAAAGAGATATTTTTTTTCGTCATAATATACCAGATGAGACATCCCTCGATCCATTCAATTAAATTTTCGGTTCCGCGCTTCAATACTATCAAGGCCATCTCAATATTTCTGCCCTTGGTGCTGGTAGCCATTTTTGTGACATGTTTAGAAGGCTCAAGGCATGCTCAAAGCTGGCCTTGTAGAAGGCTTAGATTCCTCAATCTTATATTTACGCTTTCTGTATACACCGTGGTTTGTGCAGTCGGACGAGGTTAATTTGCATAATCATTCATTCAAGGTTTGCTAGAAGTATTATTATAATTGCTTGATACCTATGAAGATCAGTTGGTGGGTTCGGATGGTATAACGGTCAGCGTATCGGATTGTTGTACCCAAGATTGCGGGTTCAAACCCGATCGAAGCCGTGGATTTTTAAGGGCGTAAAAATACTTCGTACGCCTTCCTTTGGAGGGGAAGTAAAGCCGGATTCCCATGTTAGTATATTTATTGCATGTAATAGATTCTCAAGCCTAAATAAAGCCTCTGAGCTAAATTCAAATCACCTGTTTCGTCGCCCGAGATAATACCTTCTTTCTCCGCTAGATGGCGAAAGGAGCGTAGCGAAATTTGCGTGGTCAGACGGAAGAGTGGGCCTGATGGCCCGAGTCTCGCCACGTAAAATCAGGCATTAACATTAACAAACATGTCTTATGCGTGTAGTGAAACTATTCAATGAATGTTTTACCGTGAACCGTACGTTACTCGTCTGTACGTTTCTCTGCTTGTCTGTCCGTCTCACGTCAACGCTAACGCCTAAAACGTTCCCTGGATATTCTCAAAAATTGATATTCCCCGATCGATCTGAATAAACTAACTTGACTTTGAGAGTTTCAAATGGATATTTTTAGGTTGCTTTACAAGAATTTTCTCAAAAATGGCAGCTAAGTTTTTGATCGAACTTTGTCCTCGGATAGCAAAAAGGAGCTTTAAAGAATGGTGTAAGTAGCATGTTCGTTTAAATGCCAGATTTTTTAAAATTGAATAAGTGCAATTTTTTTGGGCTTCATCCTACAAGTATATTATTGAAGTTGGAGATACTTCCTCCAACGAAATCGGTTTCCTAAAGACGGATCTTCAAATAAGGTCATGGCAATTTTTTCGAAAATATGAGTACGTTTCGTGTAATTTTGCACGAAATCTGGACAATTTAATATTTTTAACATTTTTTTCTCTCAAAACCGCTTCAATTTTTTCTTTAAAATTTCTCCATATATACAATAAAATAGGTAAAAAATATGGTTCCAGTCCTATTTTTGGCGAACTCTCCGTATATTCGAAAACTGCAAAATGTTTACATATCAAAAGAAAAAAAATGAAGATTTAGACAGAGACAAACTTAGACAAAGTCTGTTGTAAAATATAAGGTCTTGAAAAAGGCCATGTACATTTTTTTAAAAGATAGTAGATTTCGTGTAATTTGTGACTGAAATTTATGAAGTTTCTATTTTTTCTCTCAAACGCCGGTCCAAATTCTTTTTTTAAAAAGTTTTCCATGGATATAAAAAAGAAGGTTTAATAAGGGCGGGGGCGTTTCGTTGAACTCCTAATTTTTTGAAAATTGCAAATATTAAAATAATGGGAGGAATTGAGTGCTATTTTAAAACCATTAGTTTAGTTCGAATTAATGGAAACATACAAGTATATACACTTGGGATCATTTTTAATAGGGTATCAGAAATGGTGAATCTTACGGGTTCTGTGTTTTGTTGACTTTGCAGTACTCAGTTATTTTGTACGGTTCTGACTTCTGTGCGATACGCGTAAGCCAAAGTGAATTGTGCCGTACATATAACAAAAAATAACGTTTTTGAAACAATAAACAGTTCCGTATTACAAAACTAGTGGAAATGCTCAACATATTGACGTATTTTCTCCCCTTAGTGATTTCATTCAACAATTACCCGAATGTATAAAAGAGTTAATGACGTCCTTTATTTATATACAATTGGAATGAGTGATATGGAAATTATCCAAACCCCAAAAATCAATATCGCTGAAAAATTGCTTGGAAAGTTGGGACATATTTTAAAATTCCAAACAGGTAGGACACACGCCGAATTACAGACGTGTGGGATGTGGCTGTATAAAAGTTAGAAAAGATGTACTACATCTTCATTTCATGGAAAATAGAATACTCTCCACACATTGTTTTAGTCGTTCAGTACTAAGTCTCGAAGAATAATGAAATAAAGAACGTTTGCACACTTGCTGAAAGAAAACAATCACTGTTCACTGTGAACCCAGAATTCAGGGCCATATGAAAATGTAAAGAAATATTTTATTGCCCAAGATCTGCACTTGCTGGTTGGTATGATTTTTGCAAACAAATCTACTCTACACCTTATTAAAAATCATAGTGCACCACATACTTAGAACCCCTGCATAGTTTTGTGAAAGGACTCATGTGTGAGGTAAGTGCTAGAGATTGCGTTGATATATACTCAAAATTCTTTGTATTAAAACACTTTTCGAACGTAAGAAAACTCGCTACATTACCTTCTAGAACATTACATTCACATTTTTCTCGAAGAGAAAGTGTCTTATGCTTTCAATACTTTGGTTACAACATGCACAATGAAATAATGATTTAAGATGATCGTTCATTATAGTAATTCGTTAAGTTTATTAAAAGTTTGTGTGTGTGTTTTAAATAAAAAATATTCCAATTTTCTAAAAGTCGAAGGTGTTATGGAAAATCGAAACTCTACCGTACTTACAAATGCACTTCCTCCTATATAAATAAAAAAAATCAGTCATTTTCTAGAAAACATTGGAAATGTCATGGGAAATATTTTTAGGAGACCCCAAAAATTAAAATGTCTTAATCATCTCCGTAACGGCAGAACTAGGTCTTTGTTGTGTCTTTGCAATCAGAAGAAAAACTCCGTTTCTCACAACATTTATTTTTCACAACATAAATATACAAATGGTCGCCAGTAGGCGAGCTGGGTGAGCCGAAGGCTCTGTTTTACGGCCGACGGCCGTGGCGAGTTGTAGTGTGGGGGCCGTGACAACGGCCGCGGCGAGCAGATAGGGTCGCCGGTTGAGAGTCGTGGCGGCGGCGGAGCCGTCGCCCAAGTGCCGAGAGGCTGGAGCGCGGGGGCCAGGTAGAACCCGCGACAGCGTGAGGCCGTTGGGCGATGCCAGGCGGAAACGTTGCTAGCCGAACGTGGCGACGGCAGCGGGGCCGTCCGCTCGGCAGTAGTGAGGCCGGTGAGTAGCTGCGTCGCTAGCAGAGCGTCGTGGCGGCGGCGGGGCCGGCGCCCGGGGCGGCGAGGCAGTGGCGTTGTAGATCGCTGTTGCCTCGGCGTGACGAGTCGGTAGACTCGGTCGGTTGACTCGTACTGGCGGATGCGTGGGCTGGCCCTCCGTTGGTCTCTCGCAGACGCGTTGTAGATTCGTAGCTGGCAGGTAGACGACTGGTAGCTGACTTCGACTGCCCCGTTGTCCACCGGGCTTTTATACCCCGGTGGGCCAATGGGAAATCGAGTTTGCGTTATGGTCAGTGCGCAGCGCGTTTGTGCTGCGCCCTCTTGACCGAGTCTTTGAGTTCTGCTAGCGCGCGCCGTTTAAGTAGTCGGCGCGCACACAGCAGTCTTACTACTGACGCATACCAAGTTTCAGTTCAAAAGATTCCAATCTAACAGTAAGACATCTATCCATCTCACATTCCTTAGTACAGGGAGGAAACGTAGCTAGCTGATTGTGACGTGTCATCCGAATCCACCGCCAGCTTTTGCTAATATCTCGTGACCCACCTATCAGGGAGCCGGATTTAGTAACCTGCTCAGCTCCTAGTATCGTTCCCCATTCTTCACGGTCGATAAGTCTGACCAACGAACTGACTGTGCCTGTGAGCTCACATAAATACGGACGCGAGCGAACACCCGTCGCGAGTATGTCCTCCGTGTAGCTGGGGCAAGAGTTGCCGCCAAGGTTCTGTAGCTGTCGGAGTATTTTGTGTTAGTTATATGAATAAGATACTGTCACAGAGTTCAACTTCGAAGATAGTGGGCTAAAATTCACTTTTAATGTCAGTAGTAAGCACGTAATAGGCATACTACTGTCATTACAGTGGGCATACAGCAGACTTCGAAAATGTAAGCACTTTACGAAAATGTAAATCTCAAAAAGGGCAGAGAGCAAATTTTTATTTGTTTTCATTTCTTTAAAGAAACACAAACGAGACGTCCTGCTCGTCAACTTTGTGTTAAAAAACTCTAATTGTCTTGTAATTCTGCAATACTTACCCTTGGCCTTCCATTAATGTGATAGTCTGGTCTAGTAATAATTGCTTCTACATTTATTAATATATATAATTTAGACCACATACTATAAATTTGTATAAACCTTGTAAATGTATAAAACCTCATGTCATATTAATCTTTTGTACTGGTAAACATTCCAAGCGCACTTAATAATTTACAATAACAAATAACATTAGTAAGAAATAATTGTAATTAATAATGCTTTATAAATGCTTAATAATGCCTATTAAGAAATAATTATAATTCTGGCATTCAAAGCACGCACTAAAGATACAATTTAATTTTATAATAATTTCATACTCTTTTACAAAAAAAATTCTTACTTACAATTATTTCACTTATCCACCAACAATATTTCCAAAAAGGTTACACTTTCGAGTACCTATTTGAACAAAAAAAGTTGAAGGTTATGTTTAAAGCAGTTGTAATATTTTCAGTTTAATTTAGCCAAATATAACGAGAAATATGCAAGAATATACTATTGAAACATTAAAATAATACATATTGACATCAGAGTCAAAAAGAGTATACCAAAATAACGCTGAAAAGTCTTCTTAATTATTTGAATCGAGTATCTAGAATAGTACTTTACATCCAGAATATTTTAGTGATGAAACCTTTTTCCAAAACGAACATTATTTTATAATCGTGCTTTTTCAAATTTTGATAAAAGAAAACATCTCCATAACTGGGTATAAATATTGTAAATATACGAAACAGTACAGAATATTTTTGACTGAAACTGCAAATAAATTATGCTTCGATTGCTTTGCAATAAATGCTTTGATTACGTCGAATGATTTTCAAATTATCTACAACATTTTACGCCTTCAATAAAATGAAAAATATCTATTCCAATAACTTTAATTCTAGTGGTTGTATTATCTTGAATATTCTGTAGTAATTGCCCTCAAATGCTTTCAAATGACGACTAATTGGGCTCTAAAACAGACCTTTTATCTCTTTATCTGGTTTAATTCTCTTACGAAAAGTATCGAACATTTGTCAATGTTAGTTAACTGATATTCATTTTATATCTCTACTGCGGATTCTGAATATTGAATATTAATAACCACTCATAACTCAATTGATTGCGAGCAACAAATCCTTTGTGGATGAATCTCAGCTTTAGGTATTACTCAAAGGGCTTGATCCGCTGCGGTATTGGTTAGTGAATTAATTGCAGATCACAACTATGAGAACAGCGTCATCTATTATTATTAACGAAGTTTCGAGGTATGAAGTTCAGAAGCTAGTCTCTGGAAATCATGTAAATCGAAGTGCATTTGCGATTGTGTTCGGTTGTGTGTGATTCATCTTGAGCTAACAGACACTGAGAGCATGTGTAAAATATTCATGAAGGCAGCATTCTATTAATAATTTTTGGGATAGGTTCCCAAAAAGTATTAATACATTATATTAATAATTAATACATTAATAACTCGTAAAATATTCTGGACATTATATTTCTTTAAAAAATATTTAAACTCATTTTATCTGTTTGCTGTTACTGAATCATTTAAATAATACAATAATTGTGGGAGGAATATTTGATTTCATATCAATTAAAAAAGTATTTACCTGATATCATAATGGTTCTTTTTTCAGAATTCATAAATTGGAAATTAATATTACTTGGGAGAAAACAACAGAAATTTTACTCCCAATTTTCTTTTCGTTGGATATTTTGCATCTTTTTGATAAAGTATTTTCAATGATATTCATTTTATAAAAATATCTTGTCATAAGACCCTTATAAATAGGTAATCTTAATGTTGTGTCTGTCAGGTAATACAAAAGCGATACACGCCTTAATGAACGCTTTTTCTTCGATTGTATCTCAAAAGTGCACACCAAAAGCAAAGATGAACACATACCAAATTACGAAAATTTTTGAGGAAACTACGAAATGATTTTATTTGGTAAATTGCTGCATCGGATGAATATATTAGGCCTCTTAACCTTTAATTGCTCGCACTGGAACACTGAGTGCGCCAGTCGCATTCTTTGGGTTCCTGACAATACGTGCACCATATCTCTTCCGCTAACCTTTCTTCTGAGTTTTTTAACAGTTTGAATTCATGTTTCAACTGCTCCGTTGCAAGTCATGGGAGTAAGCTAGTTGAATTCTGTCTGAAACGTTTTCGGGGCACTTTGAGCGCCGTTCGAGTAATAGTGTAAATACATAAAACAATCATTTCTTTTCAATGTAGACGTTGTAGGAATCAATTATTACTTATGAAGGCATAAAATGTATTGTATAAAATATTAATGTGTATTTTATAATCACTCGTTCATATTTACAGTAACATAACACATAAAATATCATCTAAAAATAACAGTGTAAAATGGACCTGCATATTGCACATTGTGTGTGTATGTGTGTATGGGGTGTGTATGTGTGTATTGGATTGATATCTAGCGGAACACGACAGAACGGCGTTCCGTTATCTCAGAACAAAGTAGGAAAACAAAGAAACAAAAAGCCAAGGACCGACACTTGGCAACTTCGATTTTTAATTCATCCAAATTTCTTAAACTCAAAATCAAATAACTCTCAGTTTCGTTTTATCGATTCCACAAATGTAATAAAATTATTAGTACATGAAAGAAAATATATTGCTCTAATTTTTTTTATTTTCTATTATTATAATATTCTTATAGAGTCAGTGCTACCAGTGTTATTGTTATTAGGTGATTTATAATTGTTAATTTATATTATAAGTATATAACTATTTCTATTGAATTAATAATTAATTTGAGGCGCGTTTCGAGACCTAAAACTTTACAATGAGCGTTATGCAACTGTACGCCTTATTAGATTTTGTACTATAAATTTCATACATACCATGTAATTAACACCAAATATTATTTTATGCAATACATTATCTGTTATGTTCAGAAAAAGCAGGCAGATTTCGTGAACAAGATTTTTATTTCACACACAGTTTTATGCAAAATGTATTGTGCCGGTAACCCAAAAGAATGTACCATAGACCAAGTAAAGTTACCGTTTATCCGTGACATGTACCAAAAAAACTAGCGCAGTTAACCAATATACCGTGAGACAAAACAACAAAACTTAGGCCGGGTCGTATACTTAATCACGTAGTCACAAACTCTAAGGAGGGCACTTCAATAGTATCTCAACTGCCTCGGTGGTGGCGGCGCCGGCTTATAATGCCCTCGGCGCCGCAGACTCGCTTCTGGGGCGTAGGCTCGCTGTGTGGTCGCTCGTTGTCCGTTTGCAGGCGTTTTCTCCGGTCTGCTGCCTCTCCTCGTTGCCTCGTCCACTGCAGTGCGCTGCCTGCTCGGCGCGCTTTCCAAATGGGTGTTTACAGCCGCAACATGATCATTTTTCTTAAAAACTAACACTAATTTATCGCAATTATTGTTTTTGTTACTGCATAAACAATTGTTTCTTTGTTTGTGCAGCCATTGCGCCGCGCGAGTAATTACGTATCAAAAAGAAACGAGGGTAATTAAAGGTATCTCGGGTTTTAGATTCCAGAACGCATTTTCCGTTAATATGTACGATGCTTGCTGTTTGTTGTATTTTGTATAATTTACGTTATGTTTGAAGGCTTGGCAACTACGACCTTTTGACTGATTAGTGTGAAAAGTTACAAGTACAATTACAATTACAATTAAAAATACAATTTAAATTTTATAGAAAATATTCGCCTCTTTCGGGAATTTTAGTGTTTTGTCAGTTGCCATCTTGTCTGTTCCGAGGTCTTCATTCAGGTCCCCTTTCATACCACATCTGTCTTGGAGCCTTTGCATTACGTACTTGACATCTTTGTATTATGTAATTGATATTTTTATGTGAGTTTGCTGTTTCTGGTGTTGTTCATGAACTTTAGATTTATTAAGGTGAGTAATCGTTCCCCTTTAGGGAGGACAGTTCCATTTTTGTAAGTCGTGTC
Source organism: Acheta domesticus (assembly GCA_031308135.1). Classification (NCBI taxonomy): domain Eukaryota; kingdom Metazoa; phylum Arthropoda; class Insecta; order Orthoptera; family Gryllidae; genus Acheta; species Acheta domesticus. The sequence continues at coordinate 28,734,880 of JAHLJT010005437.1, read as the reverse complement.
CTTCCTCAAAAAGTGTTCTCCTTCCTGTCCTTTTCAATATTTTGAAACTAATCTGTTAATATCTGAATTCAGCTATACCGCGCCAAACTATTACGCTTCACACGACTGAAAAGTTTGGAGTGACGTGATTAGTGCTGCCAGATCACGCAAATTCGTGTCGTTTTCAGTAGTTTCAACTTCCTTTTTCATATTTGCGGAGGAAAGAGAAATCAAGTTTGAGTGTTGAAAACGCTGACATTGTACCTGCGACACTTACCGTAATATTCAATATTAACGAAATTCCCTGACCCAAAATTTGCAACATGTTAGAAAATGAATATTGGCAAAAAACATTATTTCAATAGAAAAGAACTCGTATAGTTTTTTTTATTTAGTATTCTGCTTGTTTGGCATAACTGCCTTCCAAGGAAATGTATTATAATGGATATATAAGAACTTTTAGAGTCCGTCACTTATTGTACTCGTATAATTAAATAATTAAAAGGAATGAAAGCATAATTAGTGTATTTTCGTTTGAATAAATGTTTCATTTATTTACGTTGTACTTTGTGCTTAAATTTTTTCGGCCTCCTTTTCGTTGCAAAAAAAATGGTCACCTTAGATTTATGACAAACTTTGTATTTATGTACCGTCTGTTGCAGTGTCATAAGTGTTGTGAATTGAATTTATTTTTAACAATATCGTCTTTGCATAATCTACAAAACTTCAAATTTTTCGTATTGAATATTTTTGAAACATCTGCGAGGTCAAAGGTTTGATCCTTATCAAACACATATTTACGAGCTGTAAGAACACCATTTTCTAAATGATGACAAAGCATCAACATTTATTAACGTATTAAGTGTTCAGAAAATAGTAGTGCTTAGCCTTTTAATGCATGCACTCGGCTTTAAGACGTGTTAATTTTTATTTAATTACAACAGTAATAAATTAATTTGTTCAAGGTTTCACCTTCCTCTTTCCATCAGAGAATTTTGTTAACAGCTTTCTTTAACTTCTTCAGAATTATCATAATATTACCCCCGCAAATCTTCCTATTTCATTGATTTTCCTAAAAGACTCATAATATTCAAAATGGTCAATAAAATATTATGTCTTTGTTATGTGTTTTTGCTAAACTTTAGCTCTATTATGCGTCCTCTACTCTTAATTGTCTATTTTATATTCTTGTAAAGCAAAAAAGAAAAAGAAAATTTCGGCGGCAATGCCATATTTTCTTCAACATTTAAAACATGAATTTTCAATCCACATTATCAAACGACTATTTTGAACCAATAAATGTGATTTTTTACTTATTTTCAATCACATATCCGGCATCAAATGTAAAGAAAATAATAGCCTTGGTAGTTCGATTACCTTCTCCAGAACCAATACTAGATTTAACCAATGTATTTTCGGTTATTGAATTATTATTAAACAATACAGTGTATAAAGTAACCATATCACCATATATTTGTATTCATATGCAATTTACTCTCGAATTCTCTTGACAAACATATCATAAGCTTCACTGTTTATGACCCCAGTGCAGATTAAATGATTTAAACGCATTTAAATTGCGGAGGTATTTTCATGTTTATTCATGTTTTATCTTTCCCCAAAGACTGGGATCATTCCCTGCTCTGATAATCTAATCTTCTGGAAAGTTATGTTTGCATTTCACCCGCAATGTTTCCATTTTACTTTAGTCCGCGGAGAACGTTACAGAATTAGGTGAAACATCCTACGCCGGCAGGACGAAGGGTTCGTTAGAAGGACGTAACTTAATTTTCTCCGTGTCGTAAATATCGAGAAGTATCTTCTGAGCCAGTCACCGTGTCTCTTTGTTTCCTCAATTAAATTTCAGGTAGTTGGCTGTTGCATATGTAATAGCACATTGTTGCTCAATCTCGTTACGCAGTACAATGTTGTGTGATGTGTATTTGCATACTGGTACACGTGTTTGCATGTGTATATAATGTGCTATCTAGTTCGTAGGGGCTGACGTCATACTTTGTAAGCACCATTATAGTACATGGTGAACGGGTATACCTTTAGGCAAAATATTTTTCCTCAAGAACATTTAAATACTCAGTAAATATGATGTCATTCACGGATTTTTTCCTACAAGAGGAATATTCCTCGTTGCGTCACGTCCAACGATCATTTGATGAAGCAGTTACAATGAAACCTGCGAGAATAGCCCCATCACTTTAGTGCTTACCTACGTATATTAACTTCTATTTGAATTGATTGTGCAGTTCCTCAGACCGGGAGGACTAGCTTACTGGCTTCTGAATCTCCAGTGCGCTGATTCGATCCCGGCTGAGGTACCCGGATTTTGGAAGGGCGGAAAATGCACAGTAGACATGTCACGCTTGTGGAATGTAAAATAACCTGGCAAAATTAAATGCTCACAAGAAATGCCCGGCAAAATTGAATCCCTCCGACAACATTGCGCCCTAACGAGATCTCACTTTCTCCCAACCACACAGTTGGGGTTTAGTTAACTGAGACCGACATCGGGCGGAGAAAG
>JAHLJT010005437.1:28595629-28732265 GCA_031308135.1 Acheta domesticus | reverse complement strand
GGTTTTTCAACATGAGGTGGTCGTAGTCACGTGACTTTGGGACACCGGCAGCTCGTGCGGTACGGTGCTGTATGTAGCTTTGCGTGCTGTTTGTGGTTCTATAGCGTAATTATTTTGGGACGTTGTGGATATTTGTTCACTGCTTACGATCCAAAATTCTTTTTTCTTTTCAAAAAGTGCAATAACAATTTAACTTTGCTAATTATGTTCCACAGGATGACAACTGTGTTAAATGTCAGTTCACACACGTACGCAAGTGTGCCACAAGTGAATGATCCTGAACTGGGCAGTGAGGTACCACTAACCATATGTATTGTCATCAGTACACAAACATGAAACTAGATGTCTTCCTATGCTGTGGACATTGTAAATTTATTTGAGGATTTTTAGTTAGAAAGTTGCAAAAGTCTCTTGCTTATGTGGACTGTAAGCTAGTTCTTTGCCGGAATGATAGTGATGAAGGATCATATTCCTTCATTCAGAGAAAGGATGATTATGGACTGAAATATCCTTCTGCAGAGTTATAAAAATCAGCCAAAGAGCAAAGGTAAAAGTAAGAATACTTCAGGGGAGAGGTGACATTTTTAAAAAGGTCAGCATGTAGTACAATTGTAATAGATGTCTGAGAGAAGTTGTGAATAGTTTTCTGTTTTTATTAATTTAACATATCATGTTATTGGTCAAGAGGCCATAATGAATCACAGGATGTATTTAATTAAGGCAGTATTGTTTAAATATATTGACATAAAATTAAATCATGTAGGAAGAGAGCACACCCAAATTACCAAAAAAATAGTATTAGATCAGTTAACAACAAAATGATTTTATTTAGAGGGCATTAATCCTATGTGTAATTACTGGTGGAGTTTGTGTTTATAGTATTTATAGTGTTATATGCTATAGCGTTAGTAATTTGTATGATTGAAGTTGATTTTTTTAAGAAAAAAAATAAAACATGCAGTTTGTTTATCGATGCAAATATAGGTTTTATATAACTCGGAAGGAAGAGTCTAATGTTATAGTTAAAATATTGGGAAGAGCTTTTGAAGCTCAAGAAAATGAGTGCAGATGATACTTTTCCCCCAAATATCACATACAGTTTTTACTGTTTTTGTCTAAATAAATCAAAGGTAAAAGCCTTTTTTCCCTCTATAAATCTTTGAAATATCATTTGACAACTTGCTATTATAAATGTCACTGATGTGGATCTTCAATAGTAGAATTCTAAAATTGAGTAATACAGAAATTTGGATTAATGCATCCCATGGAGTTAATTTATTTTACAAATATTTTTTTTATTATAGTCCTATGTAATTGTACTTGTAAACAGGTTGTGGAGTATGAGGTTGAAAGTGACAAGTTTGACAAAAATCGGAATTTTCATGTACTTTAGCAAATAGAGTAGAAAAACTTAAATTCACTTTTCTGCTAGAAGCAACAATTTTTAGGGTGTTTAATAAATGAGAAAATAATGCTGGAATGAACATCTTACATACGTATAAAAATAAATCATTTAACGCGTGACGGGTTTTCTTGTAGATGCCACCTAGCTGTCCCAAAGTCACGTGACACTGGGGCGAGGATGTTGATACCCGGCCGGCTTTCTGCGCAGCCCGGTGCGCACTCTAGTATATCTCTCCTCTATGCTTCCGCCTCGATTATTGATTTCCATATGTCTTTTCTTGTTACCAAAATGAACCCTAATGACGACTGTTTACTCTGCTCCCATAGCGACTGCCGCGATCGTCTCTTTTCTCAGCTATGCTCTACTTCTGAAACACGGCATTTCCCCGTAATATTAATGGCTCCCATTTTGGTATATCAGAATATGAAAAGGTGAAAATCCTACCACGGGGGACATTCCGTCGCGAAACGCAACAATCCACAAAAATGTTTAGGATTAGATATTATTATGAAGTAACATATAGTACGTCGAAAAGAATGTGGAAAGAACATCAGTTATAGTAGGCCTGGTTTATTTCATAACCTTTTACTAATATGTGAATTTCGCTTTTTTTGTATACTACATTGGGCTGGCATACTACAATGATGTTAATAACAATAATAGCTTCACATCACTAATAAGCTGAGTGTGGGATAAGATAACGGATTATCATAAGTAATATCACGAGACGTGCTGTGATATTTAGTGTGACTATTTCACGAATAAACACATTACATGATTTGAAAGGATAATTTAAGTCACAGATATTACGAAATAGAGGAATATTACTCAAAATTGCAACTGAAAAAATGAAAAACTTTCAATTAGCTCCGACTTATCACTGCCTCCTGGAATAACTTATAATCGAGTAACATTTGAATAACAGTTTAATGCAGAAAATGATTTCAAATATGTTTCAATTTTGTGGTAATAAAACTTTCGAAAAACGACTGTAACAAGGCTACTTACAAGAACATTTATTAAAAGCACAATCATTAACGTTATAGGAATTTGTTTTCCAAGTCTTCCGTGGAACTAAAAACGGAAGATGTACAAAATGAATTAGCAGCGGAATTTCAAATGGATTGAACACACATGTGTACTCATTAAAGTATTTTCCTGAATAATTTTTGTTGTAACGTTCCACACAGTTTTGATAGAATATTCTTTGTACTTTTCACCATCTAATCTTCGTATATTAATTGCCTAAAATATGTGAAATTTCCTTATTTGCAGTTTGTGCTACCCATTTGTATTTCCTTTCTCCACAAAATTCTCGAAATTGCTTCCACACATTTTCTCTGTTCCTTTCGCTTTTCGACACTGAATCTTTAATAATAGATTCTATTTCAGTGTTTTAAACGTTCCAAAAATGAGATATTTTAATATTATATTGATGTACACAAGCTATTTTGGAGGTGAAACAATGTTGCTATCATCATGTTAAAAAGGTAAACAAAGTTTTTACAGCGATAAAAAAGGTAAACAAATTGATGACGATAAACATCTGGGATTGGTTAAATTTGAATATATTCTGGCTTATCATTGGCTACTTACGACACGGACAGACATGAGTAAAATAGTCCTAGTAATAGGGACTTTTTGTTGTGATCCTCTATGGCTGACAATTGTGGTGAATTTACACAATTGAAAAATCATTGAACAGTAAAAACTTGTTAGTAGCAATGTGTTTTATTTATAAACTACTGTTATTACGAGCACTGAAAATCTGTAACATATAGTTAAACGACTGCATTTCGGTAAACATTCAGGATTGAAAACAAAACTAAGAATAACTGGTGTTATTAGGTCTTCCCATTATTCGTATGTGTGATGTAACTTATCTTGTAATAAACTATTAAATAATGCATGTTAATAAATATTTTGTTTAAACCTTAGGGAATATAATATGAAAACAATAAAAATATTATAATGCATTGTACCCCCTCGACAAGTTAAATAAATTTTGATCTACTTCTTTAGAGGATCTATTCACGACCCTACTAGGTGATCGCTACGAAAAATTAAATAAATCCCTCGGAATGTCACAGGATTGTAGGAGACTGGAGCAAACCTAAATGAAAAGTTAGCGTTCAACTAATTCTGTAGCTTATATAGGAATTTCAAAATCTGTACCAATTTTAGGAGAACAAAGCGCGTGTTGTCATTTTTGTGAAAATCTTCTTTTTAATTGTTTAACAATGCTCATATATTACTCTGAACTGATCGATATTATCAAAATTTGAAAAGTGTTTATTAAGTTGATAAAAGAAGTGATTGTGGAGAACAAAATTTATTTGAAGAAAAATCCTTATCTGCTCTAGTGTAGTAGTAGGAAGACGCCGAAAACATGCAAGCTTTTGTATTTTTCGAAACTATAGTTGACAGTAAAACTTCTATGTATGCCACCTTCATAAGAGTATTTTACTCTATTCTTTTTAGAAATTAAACAAAAATTGAACCATATTTCAGAAAATTTTGAAAATGTCCCAAGGGGCTTCAAGTAAAGTACCCCTTAAACATACCCCTAAAGATTTTTATCAAAATCGCAGAGCTTTGAGCTCCGTCAGGCAGATCAGGAAATTTTCATTTTTGAAAAGTATCTCCGAATATTTTTGGTAAAAAAGGTTATACATAGATGGATAGACAGACGAGCGGACAGGTATATGGATGGACAGACAGACTGACAGAGACAGGCTGATGGGCGAACAAAGAAGGAGAGATAGATGGACAGGCCGACGGGCAGGTGGATATACAGATGAACAGACTGACGGACGGACGTTTTGAAATAAAAAATACTCTTTTCGGTATGACGGGATTACGAAACGGGTTTTCCGACAAAATCTCAAAAAAACGTGATTATTAAGTGTTTCTACGTATTGCTCTGTGTATACGTATGTATACAAGAAAGTAACTAATAGTGCTAGAGATTGGTACGGTCACGTTCGTACTAGTTAGTTTAATTTTAGTGGTTTGAAGTTTTTAGTTGTTGGCTTTCTCTCCGCCCCGAATAGCAGAATAAATATTAAAATATCGGAAAAAATCAGTAAACGGTGCAGTAGAACAATATTAAAAGTCATGTCAAATGCAACCCGCAACACACTCGGCAGGAGTTTTTTAATGTATATTGTTAAGTAACTTCTAAAAGAAGTATTCTAGGGCATCAAAAACTAATATATTGAGGTCGAAGACATCAAAGAAACGTTTCTAACACCGTAATTTACAGGATGAGATCTTCATTGAACATTCTGTTATATACTTGTTGATCCGGCGTTTCTCAGCATTGCTCATAGATGGCACATGCTCAGAGACCTGCAGACGTGCAGACGAGACGACCAAATGTAAATGACAGAGAGAGACAGAAACAGGCGGAGAGTGAGGCACACAGAGAGAGACAGAGACTTTCAATTCAATTCTCTTCAATTCACAGTCAGACAGACTGAGACAGGGACCGAGGAAGACGAAAAGAAATAGAGTGGCGGAGAGAGAGGCGGAGAGAGAAAGGGAGAGGGATGGAGAAGTGAGAAATAAAGGGTAGAACAACGTCTGCCGGGCTCTGCTAGTTATGTATACTAGCTGAACCCGTGCGATTACATCGCACTGAAGGGAAACCTGTAGGACGTTAAAACAGAACGTAGATATCACATAAAAGATATATAAGAACATACACAAAATTTTACATTGAACACTTACAACACAATTGATAAATAGTCGCACACATGTTTGTCTTAACGGAACGCACAACAGATTTCCGCTTCCCGCCGCTTCGATTCACATGCGACAACCACGTGAGTTCTCCTGTGGCGGATGGTGTGCGCATAACCGCCATCTTGACAGGCAGCGCGCGGAGGGCACGCTAACTATCCCAGCCGCAAAGTTCAAACAACAAAAGTTTCCTAGCATTTTATTAATAACGAAAAGCTTCGTGATTTGCAATATTTAGTGACCTCCATTCCTGATTTTTTTATCTTTTTTTTGGTACCTCATTTGTTAAAATCCGTTCACTATGAGCCGAGTAGGAGGGACAACAAATTCACGGTTTTAACGAAAATAATATATATGATAAATTGCTGCAAATCTGCATATTAAAGTCGTGAGAGATAATTCACAAAAATTACATTTGTGTAATTTTTGGAACACAAAGAAATATAGGAAAATGAATTAAACAGCAAGTGTCATCTTAAACAGTGCAATTATCACTGTCAGTACGAAAAGTTGAAGGAAATATTTGGAACCATTTTTGAGAAAATGATATTTGAGCGTTTCTGAAACTGCGGAAATTTGAGCTCTTCTCAGAAAAAAGTTAATTTTTGCGATTTGTGAAACTTTTGTGTTAAGAGAAAATTGGAGACATTTCATCTCTACATGTGTGTTTCACTATATTCTTACAAGAAACTGAAAGAAAAAATTGAAGATATGTTTGAAATTTTTTTGAAAATGTCCCAAGGATTTCGTGTAAAATACCCCCAAAAATTAATGACTGTTATTTAAACCCTCAGAGATTGGAGTGAGGCCAGATCGACCAGAAAATTTTCAGTTTGGGAGAAATCCTTCGCATAGTTTAGTAGCCACTGTTAACAGACGATAGACGGAGATGTATGGACGTTTTGAAAAAAACAACGACACATTTTCAGCATCAAGGTCTCACTAATCGTGAAATATGACTACACATGTTAGAGAGAGTAATTTACTACATCTTATAAGTTAATTTATCCACTTATTCTATATCAGAGCCTAATAATGCAAGTTTTTGGGTCGAAAAATCGCCATTATTTGCCGCAGCGTTACATAACTTTCTCTATGGGGAGAGTTAGATTAACTGGACCGGTTATGTTAAGTGGTCCATGCTTTTAATTGTTGGTGGGAAGTGTTTCCTGCCTTTTCCACTGGAGAGCATGCGTATGATGACAGGACTGATAATCTGAGCCACCATCATAAGTTGCAGGCCTTCATTTATTCAGTACAGAAAGGAATTTTTATTCCGAAGGGTGAGAGGTTCTGTTCAATCTCGCGAACAATTACAAGGAAACTCTCCAGCAGGGTGCAGCCTCAAATCGTCTTTCCCCCGCGCGGCCAACATTCTTCGGCTGCCCCACCTTCAAAGTTTCTCACGGCTCTAGCACGTTTATACAAAAACATAAGAAATGAAACACAGATGTTCAGGGAACAAACGACTCTCGTTGAGCCCTCTGGCCGCAAGCGCCGAACCGCCGCGTACTTACTGTAAGCCGGGGAAGGGGCGGCAGGCTCGGCCTCCCCCGGCGGGCGCGCGGCCCTCAAGCCATTAGCCTTTTACCTGCTTTTCTCAGACTTCGGCGGCCAGACATATTTACAAACATTCCAGATATCGCTACGTGCCTCCCGCCCCAATACAGGCGTTAATATTCGCCGACTACGAGCGCATCTGCTAGGCAGCCGCGCCCGCGCCCGCGCCCGGCCTTTACCGCCCTTCCAACCAGCATCGCGGTTCCCGTGAGAAAATACCAAACCTTGCTAATGAGATGCAGCCATCGCGGGCACAGCCAGTGCCACCCGCAAGTCACGTGACGCACTTCAAAACATAACAACGAATAGCGAGCATCTCTTGTGGCACACTACGTCTCACCGTACATCATAGGCTAGCTGCAATTGTCACGTGACTCTTCCCCCTCTGCTTTCGGAAACATACGCTTCAATAAATACGGCAACTTCGCTCCCACGCGCCACTCTTATGTCAAACACTACCATGTCAAACTCTTCAGTCAATCTTACTACTACGTGAAACTATCAGTCAATTTCGCTGCTACTACGCAGGCACTTCAATGTCATTTCTTCAATGTCATTTCTACTATGTGAAACTACCATGTCAAACTCTTCAGTCAATCTTACTACTACGTGAAACTATCAGTCAATTTCGCTGCTACTACGCATGCACTTCAACGTCATTTTCTTCAATGTCATTTCTACTATGTGAAACTGCTATGTCAAACTTCTAAGTCATTTCTACTCTGCTGCTACTACGCAGGCACTTCTAAGTCAAACTACTATACTGCTGCTACAATTACTGCTCTGTTCACTGCTATGTGCAACTACGCAGTCACACTTCTACGTCAAAACTCTACTACTGCGCAGTCACTCTTCAGTCAATCTCACTGCTACTACTACGCAGTCACTCTTCAGTCAATCTCACTGCTACTATTACGCAGTCACTCTTCAGTCAATCTCACTGCTACTATTACGCAGTCACTTTTCAGTCAATCTCACTGCTACTTCTACGCAGTCACTCTACGTCAAACTACTATTACTGCTGCTACAACTACTACTCTACTCGTCGGACAGCCTGCGAACGAGTCAGCTGTCCTTGCTCTGCCTATCAAGGCTCCGGCAATCAATCGGCGCGGCCAGCAGGCCGCGATCAACAGTACGGGCCGCTCCAGCACGCGAGTACGCGCCCATGGTGACATCCAGCCTACCAGCCGTAACATCCGCAGCCCATTTCTACGGACGGCACGCACACACTCAGCCGTCTGACCTGGGTTGGTGCTTGCTGTACTGTCATCAAACTGTAAGTGTAAACTTCAAGAAAGAAGAAACCTTTAGTCATAAACATTCATTGGTCCTCCGGCTTACTGCCTAACTACTTACTTGTAAAACTAATCAATATTTCAATAATTAAATTTAATTTATTCACAAGTGCATTGCCTTTCATTTGCCCCTAAGAAACAATCCCCTGAAACCTGATCTGAGCCTGTATGTAGTCGCTTCGCAGAACGGACCTCACACCGCGCTGCATCCACTACAGGTTCTATCTACCACTCACCTGCTTTGCAATTTTATAGCGATTGAATAACAATTACAAGAAGAATATTCACCCCAAATAAATTGTTGGTACTTCTACTCTATGACAGTGTTTTGTTTTTAATAATATGTCGCGGCTTATTTGTTTTCGGGCATATAAAGAAAATACGTGCTGTTGGGTAAACTAGGCCGCTGGGAGGTTAGGTTAAGTGGACCGGTCCAATTATCCCCTTTTTTACCTTCGGAAGTAGAATTTGTAGATTTGGAATCAGTGGATCTGAAATGTTACGTAATGTATTCGCCTTTCACTATTTTATTAGTTTAATTCATTACACAGTCACAGTTATTCCAAGTTTTAATTTTAGATGCCACGTTTTGAGAAACGGCGCGCGGTCCATGGCTCGTTTTCTCATTTATCTGTGTAAAAGATTATGGCAATGTGTAGAAAAATCTTTTTTTTTTTTCATTTAAACAGTCTTTTAAACGTTATTTGTTATTTTTACAGCTTATTTCAATTCCGGGTCCACTTAACCTTACCGGTTACGTTAATTAGTCTTGTTACAAACGTATAAAATATTCGATATTTGACAATAACTGTAAGCATAATGATTTGGTTTGTTCTCACAATTTAACGAGAAAGCCACTCTCAAATAGCATGCAAAATTTCACATGTATAGGCCACGTACATAACATTTTAGAACTAGTTATAAAAGTTGACCAGTCAACCGAACTTTCCCCTACTATGTTTATTACTTTGTAATGAAACTTACGTATACGCAAAAGCAAATTTCAAATGTGTAGTTTGTTTAGCAGAGCATAAAGTGTTTTGTAACGTGAAAGCGAAAAGTCTAGGTTTGAAACGTTGTTAACATCGATTTGTAGGTAGTTTAATTCAATATTCAACTAATTATGATCAAGAGGTGGGGAAGGAATTCCGAAGTTCAGGAAAGCTTGTGCAAATTATAATTCTCCCACATAGTTTGGTTAAAAATGTCATTTTTTTTCACGAAATAAGGAAAATCGAATCAGATCAATGCTCATTGCGTATCCTCTGAAATCCTCACCTTGGTAGTATTCAGAGAGTCTAGGGAGGAAACAACGAAATTTTGAAGATATGCTCTTAAGTGAATTTTAAGCGTACCTTTTTCGAAAAAGCTCCTATATTTGGAATGGCTGTGTAGCAAAAAGCTTTCATTGAAAAAATACCTTTTATGCAAAATTTGCATTTCAGAAACATGTAAACACTCCTAAATATTAAAAATATGAATTGCATAAATTGGGTGCTTTTATATTTTTGTTACTTTTTCTTTGGGAACAAACGTATTCAATTCTTTTGTAAATAATAAACAATTGACATGTTTTTGAGGCGTTTATGTGTTTCTTAAGTTGCATAAAAAGTAGCTTTTCAAACCAAATTTTGAATATCTGTTGCGGCTTAGCAATTTGGAATATTCAAGAAGTTTATTAGACAAATTATGCTTAAAATTGACTTAGTTAATTTTTTTAAGTTCCGTTGCTTCCTCTCTGGACGTCCTGTATAATGGGAGACACAAAAACGTCTATAGGTCTAGATGATGTAGGTAATGCCATTCACAAACAATGTCTTGGGCCTGAATTCCAGGCGTGGGTGGAGGGGAATTGATGCATGGACTGTGGGGTCCTAGGTCACGTATGCAACATCTCATCTATAAATCAATTGGGCCCTCTCTATAGATCGTGGGCTCTTGCAAATACGAAGCCAGTGGGTATATCTAGCTTGCTCTGTGTCAGAATTTGTGTCTAGAATTCAATGGCTTAGTGAAAAAAGTTAGTTTTCGATGCATGAACAACGTTGACACCAAAAAAATCCATTTTTAAAATGAGTTCAGGGGTACCACAAACTACAATTATTGTTATCATTATTCTTATTATTGTTAATATTATTATTATTAATAATAATAATATTATTATTATTATTTATTCGCCAATTCACGATCGCAGGTTCACGCGAACTCTCCACATTTACGCACAGAAACCTAGTCATATTTTCCCGGTGGCAAGAGCACGTGATCCTTTTGGGGGGGGGCAAGGACTTTTTATGTTGAATCCATTTTTATACCCCAGGGTTGTTAGACAAGGATAATACAGGATAAACGGTGCAGTGATTGGCCACCCCTCAGTGATTGGCCATTTCAACTGTATTTTGAATTACGGCTTGCTCAACATCGTGTTCTAATATTTTGCTTGTAAATGGCGTGAATGAACGCTTTTTGGTTATAATGTAATATTTATTTGACCGCAATAATACAACTGTTGCCATTATGGCGGATGTTTGTTAAATGTGTGGTGCGTGTTCATTGTATGTAGAGATTTCTTAAGATTTTCTTTAGAAACCCGACATCCAAGAGCGCTGTTTCTTGATTACGGCGGTATGTAAATCACCTTGATATATCAGAAAACACAAACCTTAATGGGTCAGCTTAATGATATCAGCTGAAAACGAGAAGCCTAGCTTTGCATAGTTGCTGACATAGGGGGTGGCCAATGACTGTATCTTCAATAGTGTGTGAATTGTATTATTGGTCACTCTGCAAATGATTGTTGTCAGATAGTTTTTAATTGTAGTTTAATATTATTGCACACAGGTATAACCTGCATGGGCCTGAAATAAGAGATCTTACAATGCCAAAGAAGCCGAAGCAGAAGTTAATGCAGAAGCCAATACAAATGTCATCAAATGTGTTAACTAGTGGTGCTACAGAATGGCACAGACTTTCCCGTATTAGTTTCGTATTTCCTTGGTTCTTCGCTAGCTATTTGGAATTGCCACATACTCTTTTTTTCCAGCTGCCATCTATCACCGCCAAAAGTATATTTTTTCGTCATTCAGTCGACGCGCTCGGAATTAGGGATGTGACATCGATGCCGAAGTTTGCCAAAGCGTCTCTATAAAAATATCAGTGTTTCAAATATCGATGTATTGAAGCCGGATTTTTTTGAACATCAATGTTTTGTGTGCGATGTTTTTACATTTTCGTTATTCGTTTGTGGATGAAAAAGTCCCATAATCACAACTTTGTAAAACTTAAAAGCATGAAATAACCTTTGGCACCATTTTTTGTTTTCGAACCACATGTGATTTGAATTATCTTAATTGAGCAAACTATGCCTCGCCCGAGATGTTCATGCTACCCTGTCATTTCCTACATTTTTTTTTCAAATTTTGCGCATGAGTAGGCGTTTTGAAATTTGCTTTCAATTAAATTTTAATTATAGATTAATGTACACCACTGTCAAATTAAAGTTTGTTGCGCACTAATTTAATATTAGAGGTTACTAAACAAGCCTTAAAACATCGATGGATTTTGGTGAATGTATTAACATCGTTGTTTTAATTTTGATCATCGGTGGTTGGCAACATTGATATATTTTGTTGTCGATGTCGCATCACTTCCTAGAATCGCGAAATAATCAATTCGTTGTTCTGGATAAAGACTCCCTGCATATACTTGGAAATGGAATGAGAGAGAAGGCGGGGCGAGACAAGAGAAAGCTTTGTGGCGGGTATGGCGGAGAAGGCTTGGACGGGATGAAATTTTGATTTAAAAATTGAGGGGTAAAAGTGAAATTTTATTTTGTTAATTGGACACGACAATGATAGATCAAGTGGCGCAATCAAAGCAGTAAAATTTCACCATGGGTCATACATTACTTTACAGCCTTATGCAGTTTCATGATGTTTTAATTCAAGCACACAAACAAATCAAATGTTTACAAGGTTAAAAATCAGTAGTAATCAATTCTATTATATGAAAGTACCTTGTGTAGTCACACGGTTTTATTTGAACATTTCAGCATGGACTCTTAATTAACGGCTTTTAAATCTAGTGCTAAAAATTGACAGTTCAGCACGTTGTGTGCGCCCTAAAACTAAAAGAGAGGATTGGAAATGACGTGAGCTTCTTCGTAACGTGATGAAATTGGAAATGTCGTGAGGATTGTAAATGACGTGGCTTCACGGGTGCGTGTTCACGGGCACGTGCCTGCGCGGTGGATCATGTTGGCGTGGGAGTGTTTCTGCGCGCGTACGAGAGCGTGAAGCGTGGGCTTTCACTGGTATAGACTCGGTCGTGCGCGCAAGAGCCGGAGAGGTAATGGTGTTTGCATGGGCATGATCATATTTAGGGGCGTGGACGAGAGCAAGAGCGTATCGTGGGGTGTTGGACATAGGATTGGAAATGGCAGGGGATTGGTAGTTAGCTGGTCGTAGGCGGCCGGAAGAGCGTAGTAGCAGTGATTTTGTGAACGTGGAGCGTGGTCATTATTGTGGGCGTGGACGCGAGCGTGAACGTATCCTGCCGCGACAAACTGTAAGCTCCCGACCGATCTCCCGGAATGCGTGGTAGTGTAGCGCATGCTAGTGTAAGTGTGTGTGAGGGAAGAGGATAGGACAAGGAATAGGTAGGAAAGATTGCGTGCAGTCCATGGCCCGTTTGTTGGAAGTACGTCTTCGGAATTCGCCTCATGCTGATCGGAGAAACCACGGAAAACTACCGATCAGAGCAGCTGGACGCTAGAATTCTCCTCCAGACAGCGACTGAATTCCACCTAGCTGACAAATTAGTGTCTAAATTCCTGTCACCGTCGAAAGTCGAACCCTAGGACTTCCCGGTCAGAGGCACTGCAGTGGCATCAGTTGAAGCCGTGAGCCATCTTTCCCAGTATGGTCGTTGACGACAGCGTACGCGTAACTTGGGGCGCTGGACATGGCAAAATACTGGAAGTGACCGTTGAGAGGAACGTGGGAGCGCTGCTTTCTTGGACATGGAGCGTGATCATTGTTGTCGGTGTGGACGAGAGTGTCAGCGTATCGCAAAGGGTGGGCGTTGGTTTGGAAACGTGAGCTCTGTTGTGCCCGTGTGTTACTCGAGGCCACGTGAGCCAGGCTTTTGCGAGGGCGTGGGTTAGTTTCGGGCTTTCCGTGTTCTTGCAGATGGCGTGGGATCGGAAGTGAGCGTAGATGTGAGCGTGGCTGCCAAAGCGTGAGTGGGCGTGGCGTTTGCGGGAGCGTAGTTGTTATTGTGGTCACGAAGGAAAACGTCAGCCTACTGCGAGGATGTGAGAGTGGGACTGAAAATGGCGTGTGCTTGGTCGTGAACGTGTGCGTGGACCTGGATGCCTGTTGGTACGTGGTGTTTCCATGGGCGTGATCAGTCTTATTGACAGGGGCACGAGCGTGCGTATACAGAAGATGTTTGGCCTCGTGATAAAAAACGAATTCGATTAGAATTAGTGTGTGCTTAGTCGTAAGCATTGGCGTAGACGCGTGGGTGAGGGGGCGCTGATGTGCGTGGGCGAGAGCATGTGCTTGTGCGTGGGCCCGGGCATGTGGTGGAGCCGGTGGGGGCGTGGCGGCGCACGTGCCCTCGGGGGGGGGGACGATCGTAGCCGTGGGCCCGTAGGTGAGGGGCGTGTATGTGCGTGGGCGTGAGCGGCGGGTGTCGCTGCGCCCGCGGGCGAGCGGGGGGCGATGGGGTGCCCCAGGGTATTGATTGACGCCCCCCGGCGGCGTCGCTCTGCGCTGGGTTCGAACCCAGGCTTCACGCCCGTTCTCGACCGTCCAGTCGCTTTCTGGGTGCCCGCTAACTCACCCCTACTCCCACCTGGATACAACACGAAACAACGAAAACAATAACACTGTTGACGGTAGGTTCGCTTGTAGAATATTTGGTAAAAATGACTGGAAATTTTTAACAACAAAGATTTGTTATCCAACATGAAAATTAAAAATGATTCAACCCATATGTCTCAAGGTTATCTTAAATGAACGAATAAATTGTGGCATTAAATCACTGTTTCAGTCATATTTTCAGATTGGATAAACTTGTTAGCTAACGACATTTTTAGTGCAAAATAAATGTAATACTTCCAGGAAAACCAAAGATATCTTTATATGGTAATCAATCTACAACTGTACAAATAAATTATAATCTTAAAACATTCTTTTTCATGTCTTCTAAGACCTTCTATGTCTTCGTCTTCCTCTTCGTTTTCCTCTGTGTCTTCCACTTCGTCTTCGTCATCCCCTTTGTCGTCCCCTTCGCTGTCCTCTGAGTCTTCCTCTTTGTCTCTTCCTCTTTGTCTCTCTCTGTTTCTCTTCCTCATCGTCATCCTTTTCGTCTTCTTCTTCGTCATCCTCTTCTTCATCCTCATTATCCTCTTTGTCTTCCTCTTTGTCCCCGTCATCCTCTATATCATGTTCGTCTTCCCCGTCAATTTATTCGTCAACCTCTTCGTCATTCTCTTCGTCTTCCTCTACGCCTACCTTTTCGACTTTCTCTTCTTCGTTCTCTTCGTCTTCATATAATTTTCTCTCTTTGTCTTAATCTACGTCGGTTTTGGTATTGTAGTTTGTTGGTTTAGTTCCCGGTATAGTCACCAAGATCGCAGCGCCGAAACACGAAGAAGCAAGTTTTTGGAATTTTTTTAGAATCTTATGGGTGAATCAGAAAACAAATTAACAGTTCCCTATCAGGAGATCAAGACGCGTCGAATGACACTTTGTATGTCTCAATTGGTGCACGGGAAGTGGTCTAGCCGTGAGAGACGGAATATCCTAACGCACGCACGCTACAAGTTTTGCTTAAATACTGTGTAGGAATGAGTCGTGTCGCTCACGAGCTTTGATTTTAATTTCAATAATTATTTCATTGAAATATTACACGTATGTACCAGTAATCTCAGTTTCTCTTTTGTTTTCATACACACTGAATGTCCCCAAAAGCTAGACATCGATTCCACATTTTGTAGTCGCATTTAAGAGGATACAGAAGTAAACCATTATTTACTCTAATCACTCGCGATGAATCAAGGAATTTACTGACGATCGAATAGACACACATATAGACCATCGAAAATATCTGCATTGATAAGATACTCGCACCCATGCATTTGCTGGAATAAGCTCACATTACTTTCACCTTAGCAACACCTCCCTTTTAATCGATCGTAAAGAGAAAGCTACTGTAGAAAATTATATACATAAAGGCTTGATGACCGCTCCTTGTACACCATCGGAACGAATAGTTTTCGATTAGAGGTGAGCTAACAATAAAATAATAGTAATTAAAGAAGAATGAGCAAGAGAAAATGAGAAGGAAAGAATGACAGACAGGAACAATGCACAATTAAGGAGAAATAAAAAAACGGAAAGAAAACTAGTGATGCTACAGAATAGCACAGACTTTCCCGTATTCATGAATTTATAAAAAGATTTTATTTAGGAAAAAAATTGTATTTTCAATTCTGTAGTTGTAAGAAGAGTCCGAATA
This sequence comes from Acheta domesticus, assembly GCA_031308135.1. Lineage (NCBI taxonomy): Eukaryota > Metazoa > Arthropoda > Insecta > Orthoptera > Gryllidae > Acheta > Acheta domesticus. Next base: position 28,716,734 of record JAHLJT010005437.1, on the reverse strand, counting down.
ATCTTTGAACTTTTGTAATTTCAGATATTTCAACGAAATTGAGACCTTACGTCATTTTTAAGTTTCTTTTACGCTATCCGAGAACAAAGTGTATAAAAAGTTCACGACAAAGTTTATAACAAGTAAACAAAGTTCAAAATATTTGACCTATTCCTGAAAAATGACCTTGAGACTTCATATCAAATACCCCAAAAATTTTAACTTTGGTTTTTAATTCAAGGGTCCACGAGATCAGCGAGGAAAGGTTGCTGATGATGCAGTCACTTGAGATGTTCGCAGACAAACTGACGTTTTACCATCAATAATTTTTTGGTATCAAGACCCACAAACCGGAGCTTCTGAGTGTTAGAGGAAGTAGTTTGCGTCATTTAGAAAAAGGAATTAACCACTTTTTCGTTATCGGAGATTTCCAATACGTATTTCTCTGCTTTTTCCCACATAACTTCCACTTCACTCCGTAAACTACTTACCAACTAGTACACGGTAGAGTAAAAATGTAAGAGACTATTCGGGACAGACTTCATGTAAAAGGAAATAGAGGAAGTTGCAGTAATCGAGAATGCGTGAAAAAACAATGATTATTGAGAAATACCGGAGAGGATGAAACTGGAGATTTAAGACAAGGGGAGTAATTGGGTATATACAGAAAGAAAGCGAGGAGATACAAAATGTGAAAAGAAGAACAAGAAGAAAGGGAAATTTTGAGATAAGGTGTGTTTAAGAAATCATAGGAGAGAAGTAACGGGAAAAAATAAAATTTAAAGGAGAAAAAGAAAGAGGAATATGGTGAGAAAAGTGTGAAAAAACAGAAAGGGTGAGAAAACCATAGTAGAAAGAGAAAACTGGGGAAGAAGGAATTGAGAAAGAAAAAGATAAAGAGTAATGAAATATGAGAGTAAAGACAGTGGAATGAAGAAAATCGGAAAATACTGACGCGCGGAAAACGAGAGTAACTGAGAGTGAGAAGAAAATAAAGTGAAGAGTGAGGAAAATGGATGAAGGTGGAAGGAAGGAAAAGAAGAGAGAGAAGGATAGAGTAAGGGAATGATGGTAGAGTGGGAAAATCTGTGAAGTTCGGAAGGAAAGTTTTATTGGAAGAAAGAGAAAAATCTAGAGAATATGAGTTAGACGTGAGGTAAGATAAATGTCTGAAAAAGAATATGCGAAGGAAGAAATATCAGAAGGAACATCGAAAATATAAAGACAAATGGCGGAATGAGACAATCAAATCTGGAAATATGGAAAAAGGGAACGGGGAAAAGTAGGAAATATCGAGAGAGATAGTTGACATTTTGAGAGAACGCAGAAAAGGGAAAACTGGTAGAGTGAAAAAGAGAGAAAAGGTAAGTGTAAAGAGATGACAGAGAGTGAGAGATATGAAGTCAAAAATAAAATGGAGAGAGAGAGTGAGAAGAATCGGTGTAAATGGAAAGGTGGAAGAGAGAAAGGGAGAATAAAAGAGAGTATGAGATAAAGACAGTGAAAAATAAAGAGAATAAGAGAGAACGGAAAAGGTCACTAAACATGGAAGACATATGACGCGTACTTTCGCAGAGTGTGTGAGAAAGCGTGGAGTGTGAAGAGAGAGAGCCTCTCCAGCAGGCGGTGGCGGCGTATGCCTCCTCGTCCCCATCACTCTCCAGGCGTTTCCTCGCCGTCTTCCCCTTTTCTCTTCCGCTGGCTGAATCGGCGCTGCGCCCGGCGACGGCGGCCTCGGCGAGGCGTGACGGAGGGCGCCATTAGCCCCTCCCCTCCCCTCGCCTCGCGAGGGCTGCGACTAATCGACTCATCGACTGCCACCACGCCCCCGCCCCCGCCCTCGGCCAGGCTGGTAACCGCTGCTCCCACTCCACCTTGCTCGTGCATGGTGTTTTATCTATTACTGATATTTCTTTAACACGTCTTTACACAACAGTTATATGTATATGTATATGTATATGTATATGTATATGTATATGTATATATATATATATATATATATATATATATATATATATGTATGTATATATGGGCCGCACGCGATCTTTTCTTCCTCTCCTTCCGATCCTCGCTTCTTAATTATACCCACTTACGCCCATATGCACTATACTACCACACTTGTCGGGAGATCTTAGAGTATGTCTCGCCTGGGGCGGTACCCCCCTGGTGAGAGATACCTGGTTGGGAAAAATCCGCTAGCCGAAAGGTAGTGTTATTGATGATGACTTGAAATGAAATTCAAAACTGCCTCTTGCTTATTATGTTGATCTTTTTTATTGTTCGATGTTTTTTACATTGAAATATACTTGACGACAGACTCAATCAGAACTCGGAACAAAAGATACTCGCCAAAGATGGCGCTGTTGGATAAGATTCCAGTATTACAAACATAAAGAACAAAAATGCTCTATGATTACTAACAGGTAGATTGGCGTCAGATTTCACCATCCAGCGGGAGAAAATCACAGCCACCTCGCGAGAGAAAAACATGCACTAAACTTGCGAGACTAATGACTTTAGCTGTTTACGGGCCAGTAATCACTAATCAATTATTCAAAAGCTTATGATAATACCATATAATTAAATTTTGTTGTCATGATTTTTTCATTTTCTTTTTATTGAAATTAAGTGTCAGAGGATCGTACATCCGAAATTAAATTCAAATAGATTTGGCTGCCTATTTTCTCTCTCTTGTTATAAACACCAATTTATAAAACCGCAAGTAACTAGTATTCCGTAACGAAAATATCGTGGCATTTTCAGGGTTGTTGAATTGGAGGTCTCAAGGTTCTAGAGCCGACAGTAAGAGATATTTGACACTACATAGCCTTGTCGAATCCAGATGGAGACAAATTCAAGTTGCTGGCCGCACGACACTAGAAAGTGTTCATGAAGTAATTAATATTGATGCATCATTAGTAATTTCAATGAATATTTGTGGTCCCATTAAGCCCATCCAGGAAATCACATTCAGGAAACTTTCAAAAACATTCAAAATTTCTCATTCAAAAAGAAACAATGTGTGCAAATCATTATTCCTTGATATATTTTCACAACGAAAATAATTTGCAAATGATATGGAAGAAATGATAACATTTAACCAATGTCCATATTATTAATTTTATTATTATTATTATTATTATTATTATTATTATTATTATTATTCCAATTTTGGGTGTGAAATGTAAATTGCAGAAGAAGAAAACCTGAAAATTATATTCGTTACAAAAGACTATTTGACTAAGTGTTAAACAAAAAATACCATTGATTTTTTCCAAAAGAGGTTAAAATCAAGAGACTGAAAAGAATTTGGACATCATATTTTCTTATTTCATTCTCTAATTTTATCCAATTTTAACTCTTTTAGTTGTCTTAGCAGCCAAGGCTTGTGACACATACTTAAAAAGAAGAACTTATAAATAAAATTCGTGAAATCGTGAAGAATGTTTAAGGACATTATAGAAGCATTATAACAGACGAGAACACGGAGATGATAGAAATTTATTCGGATTGACAGATGTCATATATCAACGGAAATCCGGAAGGTATCCATGGAGTCAAATTCAATGGTCTTAAAAAAAGATTAAACTTCTTGAAAAAAATCGCTAGCTTAAGATGCACATCGGAGATACACGTTCCGGGGTCCCCTGATACCAAAAACGTTCTTCTTTTCAAAACGTCTGTCCATCTGTTTGTCTGTCTGTCCATCTGTCCGTCCATCTGTCTGTCCGTCTGCCCGTCTGTCCGTCCGTCTGTTTGTCTGTCCGTCTGTGAACCCACTATCGTCTAAACTATGCGTAGGACATTTTTTTTCAAATTGAAACTCCCGTCCAACTGATTCGAGTCAAAGCTTTGAGATTTTCAAAATATTTCTTCAAAATTTGGGGTTTCTTTTCATGAAACCTCCGGATATTTTCAAAATTTTCTCAAAAATAGCTCCAAATTTTTTCTTTAAATTTCTTGTAAGAATACAGTAAAATACACTTATAAAGGTGGTAGAGGACCGATTTTCAAAGTTAACTCTGAATTATTGAAAATTGCTAAAGTTTCAATTTTTTCGGCGTCTTCCTAGAACTACAAAATTGAAGATAGAAATTTTTCCTCCAAATAAAATTTGTTTTTCAAAGTAAAGTCTTTCATTAAGATCATATACATTGTTTTCGAAACTTTAGTAGTTTTTGCGCAATATTGCGTTTAACATTTTCTGAGGAAATTGTGAATTGAAATGAGTCTCAAGTATATTAAGTTAGTTGTTATATTTAGAGAAATTAATTTGTATTCAGTTCAAGTAGGTAGACTAGATTTGTAATTAATCAATTTGGCTTTTCATTATTTGAGTCTCTTTTATATTTTTTTATTTTTCGAAGTCATAATAAATTATTGTTCTTTGGAAGTTTCATGTGTGATTTTCCTTTAGAGAGAATTACTTTCAGAGGTTTCCTGGAATACTTCACTAGCATATGCTGGGATAATCTCAACTTTCAAATTTCTGTTTATCTGATATAGATGTAAAACATTTGCCGTTACAGTCTACTGAACACTTTTAGCAGCCGATCAATAGCAGTACTGGCCACTGGCTGATACGTGTTTCCTCTCATTTTTCCCGCCTTTTCAATACGAACCTCTGAGTGTTCTCCGATTGGTTCTTGACGGAGAAATACATATATCCCACATTTCCCTATACCATACCTGCACAACGCCTACTCCCGCGGGCATTTTGCACTTGCAAGTCGGTCGTCTGCACGTGGCAGCGCCGAAAGCAAGTAGTGGTGAGTAGGAAGCTTTGCGGGGAGGGGTGAAGTCTGACGTAGCACGACGCGGCGCGTAGATTGAATGCCTGGACGTCTAATAATGATCCATGCTTCAAAATTAAATGCACGTTTGTCTAAATGGATTATGTCTAGTATTTCAAGTTACCAGGGTCATAATTCACTGTTTACGTTCTGTGCACTACTGTATATCCGCCTTTGTATCCACCACTGTATGTATTTTCATTTTCTAATTTTTTTAAAAGAAAATTGTGACTCTTAAGCATTGTGACTCTTAATCATTGTGACTCTTAAGCAATATTTTAAAGCAATAGCTTTAAAATATATGCTTATATATAAAAAAAAATTTTTAATTCTATCTAACACAAAATTTCAATTTAATAATTGATTGTTCTCCAGGAATGTTATAATCTCTAAATCATAGAAAAATGAACAAAATCATGAGAGCAATCTCTCACATAAAGATTGACATTAAATAGAATACGTGGCAATTCCAAGAAGGGTAATGTTTAATAGCACATTTGTGACCATTTTTCCCATTATAAAACTGAATAAAAGAAATCAACGAGCAAACTTGTGTCACGATATGTTACGGACAATCATGGGTATCGGTTAAATAGAATGCAAAGGGCTTTATATTTTAATACGAACTCGTAAACTACTCTACACTCTTGTCAGAAATTAGAACAGAAAATCATCATTCTGTTTTTAAGAACAATAGGTTTTTGCTGTTAAAGAACCGTCTTATTCAATTAAACATAGTTAATAAAAAATAGTTAATTGCTGTCATCATCGAACAAAAACAATGGTTTCTGCCACGGTAGCTATAGTACATTAATATCATCAAATAATATCAAAATATATCAAATAATATAAATTAAGAGTATATAATTATATAATAATATAATGTATATAATATATAATAAGTATATAATTAAATTACAATTTAATTTGTTATTATTATTATTACCACATTGTAAATAAAGATGTAAACTGGACAAGGAAAGAACCTAAAATCTACGTCTAAATTGCTTGGCATTTTATTTCCCACGCGTATCACATCAAGCTCAGACCTGTAGGCAACAGGTATGAATGCACATTCTGATTGGCCCAGTAAAAGGCGGTCCCGCCGCGTGAATGAGCACAACAGCACCTCCGATACTGTCTATCCTCCGGCGGTTGAAGCGGAGATAACTGGAGGACTGCTGTAAGTTCGTTGGCCCGGAGGCCAGGCTCCAGATATGCCAGCACTAATCAGCAGTCTTGGTCTCACCTTTTCACCCTTGATACCGTAGTTCACATACCATTCTATTTATGTTCCAGTCAATAGCGTAATATATTTTAGTTGCATAATATACCGACTGCTAGCGGACGCCCAAAAAGATCAAGGAATCTGCCCCTAAAATGTCACCGCCCCTGCTAGAACAGGTTCCTGCTTGGTCTCCCAACATTTGTGACAATGCAGTGCATCCAAGTGTACATGTGCACACGGGGAGATGATAGATAAGAAAGAGGAAGAGATGATAGCGCAAGGCTCGTTTGATTTGGTACCGCTCTGGCAGGTTCAGGTATTTCTCTGGCTCCGGGGGTTTGCCTCGAGTACCCTCGAAAAATTACCAATATAATTCACCTCCACGCTACGGCTGAATTCCACTAGTGGTCGTCCATAAATTACGTAACGCAAATTTGGAGTATTTTGAATACCCCTCTCCTCCTATAACGCAATCATATCCCACACTTATCCTCTGCCTCTAAATAATTAGGTAACGTTTGCGACCTCCCCTTGTCAATGCAGGAAATGAAAATAAATTATAGAACAATAAAGACAATTGTTTATTCGTTTTACCTGTTTAATAAGGGTACCCTGGAGTAAAAAACTTTTTTTGAGAAATCGTTTTTTTCCTATTCTACAGCCCTACCTTTTCTCTGTCAGGAAATAAACATTTTTTTTGAGTTTTCAAAATATATTTCACGAATTTTTAAATGTTGAGTGCCAGAATATTCGTGATCTTTACTCTGACAAGCTGTTCCCCTGAAGTGTTGGATTTCCAGTTTATTATAAATATTTTGAGTCCTGTTACAACAAAAAAATTAAAGTACTGTATGTTATGATTATTGTTGTATGTGTAACAACATTGCAACAAATGAACAATGTAACAAAAGAAAGTAGAAACTAAAATTCTTGTCTTTTTTCTTTTTCAAAAGAAAAAAATAACAATTTTTTGGTACATAAGTAACTTTTTCTAAGCAACTAATTAACCTCAGTAATTGAAATTTTGAAGGTAGTTTAAACATTCCAAAGTGCATATTTTGACAAAGTGTTCTTTTATTTTCAGTTTTAAACATTACTAAACGTATTTGAACTATCAATTTTGCAAAGTTCACTCAAATGGTCATTCAAAAATGTTTTCTCTTGTTCATATCACAAAATAATTAAACAAGAATATCAATTTGTTTCAACATTAACGTCAGATAAAGATTCAAAATCATCAGTTAATTGTAACGAGAGAAAAATATACTTATGTTAGAATGTCTTAGTATAGAACTCCCTTAATAGAAATTAGTTGGCGATACTGATTGCACCCAAGAAGAAAATAGGAACAAATAGTGAGTGAGGGAAGGACGAATATTGAAAACCATTTTTTATTACAAGCCGTACACACCCGCCGTCATGATTGACGCATGAGTAAGAGTCTACAGCATCAATTTAAAGTATTCTAGAATATATCATATATCAGTTTTGAATATTTTCTTCGTAATCGTAGAGATTCAATTAAAAAAATTGAAATTAATGAAAAAATATTTCCATTTATTATTACAAGCTACAGTCTACAAACTTGTATTTCTTTATATTTTTAAAACTAATTAATTAGTTAATATTTTAATGCTTTTGCACAGGACTCAAAGAAAGTTTTTTTCAACAAATACTGGAAAATGTAAAAAAGAAATAAATACCAATGCTACATAGTATTAAACTAATGCCCCCCTACCCCCTGTGTATCGTAGCGTAAGACTGCCTCAACCTTTCTACACCCTCGTTAGCGTTACATAATTTATGGACCACCTCCAGCTCTACAACTAGTGTCGAAAGTCCCCCCCTGTCCGAAATCGAACTCCGGGACCTTCCAGTCTGAGTTGCTGCGAAGACAACGACAATGCTGGATCTGGAAGAATAATACTCCTGAAATGAACAGGCCGTAAGAGGTATAGAGAAGAGGAATAAAAGTAATGAGCCGGCTCCGTGGCCGCGATCACTAAGACAGTAGTACCGAAGGTATCTGAGACCCAGTGGTCGCGAGTTCGAGTCCCGCCTCGTGCATGGTTGCATGTGTTCGTCCTTTCACCCCGTATCACCACCATATCGTTTCATCCTCATTCCACAACGTTAAATCTAATAGTGGTCGCTAATGACCTAGTAGTTGATACGACTTTAAAAAAACACCCCAAAAACAGGTGACTGCAGAAGAAAGTAGCTTTTTTCTTCTGCTGTCAGCTTTTTTCGGGGCTAGCTTTATTTGGAAAATAAAAGACGACAAGTAGAGGAGAAAAGAAAAATTAATAAAATTAACAAAAGTACATGATAATATATCGTGAGATAGACGAGTACAATCGTTTTCTATATTATTTCAATAGTATACGTACCTTTTGCCGCACTCACACGCAACCTATCTTTATAAGTGAGGTCTCTAAAGAAAGATAATTTCACGGCAATGTGACGAATTTCACTTTACCTATAAAATAAGTGGAATTTGTTGAAATAAAACGCTTCTTAATAAGCACGTCAAATGCGATCCGCAACATTCAAGCAGCATTGTTAAAATTTATTTAGTAAACTTCTAAACGAAGCGTTCTAGGGCCTTAAAATCTGGAATTTTGAAACCGGTGACCTCAAAGACACGTTCCTCGCACCGTTATCTAAGCACCGTAAAAAGATAAAAGTATTCAAGTCACGTGGAATAATCAAAATAGTATGTACACATTTTATGTTATCACTTATAAGCTAAGAAAACACATTGTTGTTACAAAAAGACTGACAATTCTGCATTGCAGAATCTGGCAATTCTGCAATTTCCTTCAGTAGCATTACGTGTTTCAACACTCGGAGATAACGCTGTGGCAGTGACGCAGAGCTGTCTCAGCTGTGCCTCTGTCCGTCGCTTGTAACAGTTCCCCGAAAGGAAATGATTTGAAAAGGCGTTGATAAATGCGGGGCGTCCTGGTGTACATATCTCATCCAGGAGCAATCGCATCACATTTCCACACAGCAAACTGAGTATCAGTATCAGTTTGGAATTTTTTCGTGGTTATTCAATTATTTTCCTTACGGTTTTGTAACTTTTTTCCGTGTGTAATCTTTTTCTAGTTCTAAATAACACCAAACACCATGAAATAATTGGTTTTATTTACAAAAGCGCAGTAGAAATTCAAAAACTAACGCATAACTTTGAAAATAAATCTGTAAAGGTGAGTCTTGTAAGAACATGTCAAGATTTTTTGTCTTCACCCTCAGAGTCAAAGTTACGTACATACTAAATCATATGAGGCTCTGTATTGGCTATGTTTTCCGCACTCATTTCGGTGGAAGATACCGCAGGTAACTGAAGCAAGGGAAGCTAGAATTCTATGGAATGATTTGAGACCTGCATTACAATGCCAATGAAATAGAAAAATTAACATTAAATGAAATATGAGGTTGACAGTGATAATAATAATAGTTTTTTTTAGTTTTTACGAGGAAAACTGTGGAAATTCTAACGAACAGTCAGGAGGGTGCGCACCCCTGCGCAGTGTGGGACTTTCACCCACTGAAACCACGAACTTTTTTTTCCTCAGATGGGGGACCCTTTCCGGGATCGCTTTCGCATTTCTTCGGAAAAGCGTCTTGTCGTTGGCCCTCAGGTGCTTATTTCGTCATATTGTCTTATACCCATTTCAATTGTTATTGGCCTGGAATTTCTTCTAGTTTCTTGGTTCGGAGAACCTCTTTCACTCAAGTAGATATGATATCTGGGATTATAGTTCCAACTTGTTCTTCCAGTTACCTTCTGTCGGTTACCCATCTCTCGCAGACAAATAATGAGTGCTGAGCATCGTCTGTTTGTGTGTAGCAGTACACACATTTCCCACTTTCCACTTTTCTCATTCGGTGAAGGTATTTGCGGAAATATCCGTGACCAGTGAGGAACTGTGTGAGATGAAAGAGACTTCCCCATGTTTACGTCTGACGTCCGATCCAAAGCGATATCTGTGGGATGAGCCTGGCTGTCCATCTTCCTCTGCTTTCGTTTTCCCAGGTGTTCTGCCAGTGCTCCATTCTGAGGGCTCTGGCTTCTCTATGGGCTCGTAGGCTCACCAATTCAGTCTTCTTCTGGTGGATGAGATTTCTTTCCTGAGCAAGAAGGTGAATAGGTGCGACCCCACCCACTACCAATACTGCCGGTACGGACACAGTTCCGTAGGAGCAAGCAATTCTCAGTGTTTTTTTCCTCTGTACCGCGCTCAAATGTTGCCTGTGGTGTTCCCTTGCGAATGAGTCTGCCCGTATCTCCGATCCGAACAGCATAATGGAGTGCGACACGAAAACGAGTCGACGCCGCTTGCTCGGTCTCCGTCCTCCAGCATTGGCCGTCAGTTTGCTCAGGACTCCTGTCTCTCGCGAAGAGTTACTCCTGCTATGTTCACGGAAGGTGAGTTTGGTGTCAAACGCGAGGCCAAGGTATTTCACGCACTGCTTCGTTCGGAGAACCTCAGTATCGACGATCATGGGAATTAGCGTCGGAATCTGTTTACGTGTCAAAAGGACGAGCTCAGTCTTTTGCATAGCATGGTCCAGTCCGTAATCCTCCAACCATCTTGTAACTCGTCTCATCACCTGGTAGAGCTTCCACTGCACTTTTGTCATCGCGCGTGCCTGCATGGCGGCTGCAATGTCGTCGGCGTACCCTATTAGGGCAGTGTCTTCAAAAATTTCCACATGAAGTATGATTTCCACCAATTCCACCTGAAAATTTCACCTGGAAAATTCCACCACCAAATTTCCACCTGAAAATTTCCACCTGAAGTATGTCGTCATAGGAGACGTTCCATAGGTCTGGTCCCAGAATCGATCCTTGCGCTACTCTTACCGTAACGCCTCTGTGGCGAGGGTCGTCAGCAGTGCAACAGACTAGTTTCGTCTCCCTCAAGTGATAATAATAGTGGTTATCATTATTACTATTATTATCAAATAGCAAAGATTATGATGATATTATTAGTAATATTCATACTACTACTACTACTACTACTACTACTACTACTACAATAATAATAGTAACTATAGTAAATCTACTATAACTACTATACTACTATAATAATAGTAGTGAATTAACCTCCTATATTTCAAATTAGTCGTATTTTGACATTTGATGCTGTATTTAATGTTATTTTCTCCACACACGTAGTTCTATGATAACGTTTTTACAGTATTGGAATATTATTTTTGTAAAAGTTCTACGGTATAAGATTTTCAAATGTTAAGAATGAATTAACACTATATTTTCCTGTACCCCATAATACCATTTTACACATAATAAACAGATAACATTATGACAGTTTCCATGTGTCTCTACCTTACTCAAGGCTAAATGCCTTCCGGTTCATCATTCGGAGTAACTAAAATATTAATGTCTTGCAGCTGATGAGGTGCACAGCATTCTATGAAATTCTTCTTTAACATTCTAGAAGAAACGTATTTCAAATAAAAAAACGTAATTTTGAACAGTTTGTAGCTCGAAACAATTCAGATAGGGAAAATAAGGCAACGAAGTATGATGAAAAGCTCATTTACTTCTGTTCAAAAAGTCGAATCAATTGACGTCATGTTCAGCAGGATTCTTTCAAGAATAATTTGGAAGAGTTCTAGGAAAAGCTTGTAGGACCCGTGGGGCGGCAGGGACGTGGAATACATTACTATCTTTCTGGAGTAACATAACTTATTACGAGGTTATATTTAAACTTAATTTCGTAATGAAAAATACATTTAAAACATATAATCACATTATTCCTTTAAACATAACTTTCTATGTTCAATGATGCACGATCTGACAATTGTATGATTCTTAAAATGTACTTTTATTAAAAGCACCAACAAACAAATAAAAACGTAATCACGAAGATACGCTCAGAACGTTCCGCGCCAAGCTGTGCTTCATTATTTTCAATTCATCATCATTTATTCATATGATCATCACACTAGCATCAATTTACCTTCGTCGGGCCACACCCAAAAGAAGCAGTTCGACCGAATTCGCTCAAATAAAAAGAAAGAATCCTCTCGCAATCATTCTTCTCTCCGTCTCCGCCACAAGTCGATGAGCGCTCAGCGTTTTAATTCTGCCCGCAGCCGCGAAGCGCCACCGTCGAGACCGCGTAAGAGATTGCTGGGACCTTTTTCATTTTAAGCGCCGTTTCAGAGGCACGCCCTTCGTTATTGACGATCAAAGTGAATTACCGCGCGCGACGAAAAAGCGCCATCTGTGCGGCAGAAATGGGAACTAAGAGGCGACGGGGCGCGGTCCGCCACAAACGCACGGATTTGTGGGACGGCGGGCCGCCGTGTTTCGGTTGATTGATTTTTTCGTGTTTCCGGGCCCGTTAACTGCTAAGGTCATTATTCCCTTAAGTGTTGTGCAAGTTTTTGGCGGGAGATGGTTGCGATCTTCACTCGCTGTTTGGCGTGAGCCATCGCTGATCTACCCGCCGGGTTGCGGGGTTTACCCCAGCGAGGTATCTCCCACCAGCGGGGCATCACCCCAGTCGATAAAAGCTCAAAGCTTCCGCCTGGTCTCCCAGCATGTGCGGTAGTGTAGTACATGTAAGTGTAAATGTGTGTAAGTAGGGGGTGAGAGTAGGACAAGCAAGCGGAAAGGAATATGTCCCGAAAGGAAAGGTACATGGCCCGTTTGTTAGGGCACTGCTCCGGCCTTCACCTGGTTGTGATTGGAGAAACCACGGAAAACCTATCAGTGCCCACGGATGCTAGAATTATCGGTTGAGCGGCTGATTTCGTAGGTAAAGGACAGGACAAAGAAGGAGAAGGAAAAATCGTGTGCGGTCTGTGGCCCGTTTGTTGGGCATGCTCCGGCATTCGACTGGTGTTTATCGGAGAAACCACGTAAAAATACGAATCAGAGAAGGCGGCCGCTAGAATTATCCCTCAGGCAGCGGCTGAATTACGCCAAGCTGTCAAGTTAGGGGCGAAAATCCAAACACGAAAGTCAAATCGTAGAAGCTCCCGCACAGAGACACAGCAAAGAATTCATTTGATCGCCTGAGTGATCTTAGCCGGTGCATATCATGCATCCAGACCCCTTGCAACGCGCGTCGCGGATGGTATGGCGAACTGGCGTTCCAGACACTCCTTCCCCCTTCCCCTGCGCCCTCCCGGTCATGCCTTCTCTTTGAACCTCCCCTCTCCTGGCGCCCCCCTCCCGCTCCCCTCCCTCACGGGCCGGCATAGGTGGCTCAGGGCAGTCACTGCAGTGCCTCTGGCCGGAGAGAGACTAGCTTCTCAGCTAGGGCGAGATCAGGAGCTCTCTCAAGGGAAATTCTAGCGGTCGCATTCTCTCATGGAGTTTTCCGTGATTTCGTCGGTCAACACCTGGCGAATGCAGGAGCAGTACACTAACAAACGGGCCACGGAACGATCTTTCCTTTCGCTCTCTTGTCCTATTCTCACCCCTTGCTTACACACACTTTCACTTACATGCATTACACAATAACACATGTCGGGAGACTTAAGAGCTTGTCTCGGTTCGGGCGGTGCCTTGTTGATGGCAGGTACCTGGCAGGGGGTACCTGGCAGGTACCTGGTAGGTGGCCTCTAGCCGTCAAGGTGTTCGGCGCCGAATCTTGCCATCCAGAGGGGGAAGATAACTGGCATCTCCGGGAGTGAAAGTATGCACTACCCTTTCGGGACTGAAGGCCTCACCATTTGACGCGCCCGGAATCACCAATGAATGAATGGGTCGGCGCCAGGGCCTACCCTCTTCCTGCGGCTGTCGCGCGGATTCTCAGGAGCTGCGCGTTAAGCGCCCGCAGCGGAGGCTGTGGCAACAAGTTCAATGATTGATTAGTGATTCCTGGCGCATCAACTACTGAGGTCATTAAACGTAGTGCATATTTAGTTACTTATCGGGAGGTGGCGGTCATCATCTCCCGCTCGATGGCGAGATCGGGCGCAGATCTGCGGTCGGTTTTTCTTTAGCAACCAGGTATCTATTATCAGCGGGACAAGCTCTAAGTCCGCCGACAGGTCTCCCGGCATGTGTGGTAGTGTACTGTATATTAGTGCAAGTGTATGTCTGTATGTATGTGTGTGTGTGTGTGTGTGTGTGTGTGTGTGTGTGTGCGTGTGTGTGTGTGTGCGCGCGTGTAAGGGATGAGGATAGGTCAAGGAGAATGAAGGAAAGATCGCACGCGGGCAGTGGCCCGTTTCTAGGATACTGCTCCGGGATTCGCCTGATGTTGATCGGGAAAGCCACGGAAAACCACCGATCAGAGCAGCCGGCCGCTGGAATTTCTCCAGACAGCGACAGAACTGCACCTAGTTATGAAGCTAGTACTGGACCATAAGACCGCCCGGTCAGAGCGGCTTTGAGGTATGCGAGCGCCAATGGGGCCGGGGCTGACAACTGACTGAGCGTCTGCTTGCGTCAATTGCGCGCAGGTATCGCCCAGCGCCTCGACGGCTCCCCTCCGTGGTCCCCTTCCCCCGGCTGCCCTCCCCCCCGCGGCCACTGCTCGTTTAACCCCTTCGCTCTTCTCTCTCCAAGCCTCAAGCGCAACACACAGTTCAAACCGGGTGACTATATACCCAGGCCCAAAGACATTCAGTTACGCTCCGATTTAAATAGAATGTCACTTCAAGTGCAGGAGCTGAACAAAGAGCTGAAGAAACTCATCTAATCGGAAGCTTTGTCATGGCTTAAATTATTGCTACAGAAACTATCGATTGAATCTCAATGCCCTCCTCTCCTTCCATCTCGTGACCTTGAAGTGCCATTCCGTTTAAATCGGAGTATAGTTTAGCACGTCCGTCAGTGAGTCTGAGGGAGGTACTTGAATTCGATTCTCGACCGTAGCAACACTTTCGATATATCTAGGTCGAGTTCAGCCGCTGTCTGGAGGAAAATTGTAGCGGCCGTGTGCTCTGATCGTTATTTCTCAGTGGTTTCTCTGATGATTACTAGGAGCAATTCTCTAACAAACGGACAATTGACCGCGCATGATTTTTCCTTTCGCCAGCTTGTGCTATCCTCACCCATTACACACACATTTACACTTACAGGCACCTACACTTACACACACTACACCACCGCACATCGGGAGCTTAGGGTTTGTCGATGATGGAACGGTACGCCGCTTGAAGGGATACCTGGATGGTAAAATCCTTCAAGAAACGTGTAGGTTCAGCGTAGGGCAGCGAGCGCACTTACGGTGCTGATGGCCATAGCAATTGCCGCACCCGGAAACGCCAAATGATTAATCAAACCACCACGCGCGGGAGTAATTTCGGACAACGCCACGCGTCCCCGGGCGGAATATGACAAAGCAGGCGCGGGCCGCGCACGGAGGGCAACAAATGAACATCTGATACGGAGCAGTAAATCAGCGGAGGGCGGAATGAAGCAGGTAATCACGGGCGGGCGGATTCCCGCCTTGGGCGCCTGCACGCCGGGCCTTTGTGCTGATCGAGAGAGAGAGAGAGAGGGACGGGGGGGGGGGCAATGCAATGGAGAAGATTCCAGGAGGCCGAGAGGCGAGAGAAAGCTGGCGGATTGGGGCGCTGCAGTAATAATAAAGCCACAATCAAGTGGCTGATATTATTTATTATCCGTTGGCTTTGAATTTAAGATTACGGGAAAAACTGAGCGTACCTGAAAAATCTACAAAAGTTTTAATATATAAATTTATTTTAAAATAACCATTGACAAACATAGGAAACAATTTTATAAGCAATAATTTTGTAAACAATTATAAACTTATTTGCAATCGTAGATAACATGAAATGCTTCACCTGATCTATACAGGTGCGCAAACGACTTAAAGTCTCCAAACGATGTAGAAATACGGGTTGTTTTGGCGAAAATTTACCGTTTTTAAGAGGATGGTTACATAATTTTCTTTTCTTACGAAATACTTCTTAAGGCGAGAAAGTAAACTTGTGGTGCTATAGAATGGAACATACTCTCCTGTATTAGATTTCTATTTCCTTGAGTCTAGGCTAGCTATTCGGAATTGCCCCATACTCATGGCAGCTGCTATCTATCGCCGCCTAAAGTACATTTTTTGACATTTTCTTATTTTTTCTTAATAATTTAATAATTTTCTATTGCTAGACCGGAAATTTTAATTTTCATATATGAAAGAACACTAAAACCTCGTCCTAAATGGAAATTTACTTTGAAAAATTTCGAGAAAATGACGTTTCAGTTCTAAATGCGAAATATGAACCTTTTTTCACAGAAAAGTTTTGAGTTTTCGAAGCACTTCATTTCAAGTCATTTAAAGCACATAAAGCACAAATACAATAGGGTTTACAAATTGCTGATAATATGCATGTTAACGGAATGAGATATCTTTCACAAAAATTGCATTTGTGTAGAGTGCAATTAGCACTGTCCTTTCTAAATGTTTGAAGAAAACATTTGGAACCATTTATGAGAAAATGGCGCTTGAGTGCCTCTGAAAATGCTGCATTTTGAGCTAGTTTTCACAGAAAACGGTTGATTTATCGAGAAATTTAGTCTGACATTATTTAAAGCACATGTACTCGTAAATACAATAATGTGAACAAATCGCCACTATTGTAAATATTACCGACGTGAGACACAAGAAAGAAAATTAAATTTTTATAACTTTTAAAACAAAAGAATTGAGCAGTATGGTGCGTATGTCATCTCTTGGAGTGCATTAGGCACTATACTTACCAAAAGGTTAAGGAAAAAATTTGGAGCCGTTTTTAGGGAATCTGGTTTTTGTACTTTTTTTAAATTGCACATATTGCATGCAATTTTGCAAGAAAACTACTAAAATGTTAAAAAAATATACATGACTTTAATAAAGGAACTCACTATGGACAATAACTTTTATGTAAAGGAAAAATCTCTATCTTTCATTTTGTAGTTGAAGGAAGACGTCAAAGAAAATTCAAACCTTTGCAATTTTCGAAAATTCAGAGTTAACCATGAAATTCGGACCTATGCCACCTTAACAAATGTATTTTGCTATATTCTTACAAGAAATTGAAAGAATAAATTTTGTATAGTTTTTGAGAATATTTTGAAAATGTTCGGGGCGCTACATGTAAAGTACCTCCAAATTTTGAAGAAAGTTTTTCAAAATCGCGGCTAGTCGAGAGGAACCAGATCCATCGGGGAATACCCATTTAGCAAGAAATCGTACTTTTGGTTGAGGCGCTAATGTTGTTCACAGACACCGGACGAACAGGCGGATGAAGAGACAGGCAGACGGACGAGCATTTTGAAAAGAACCACTTTTTCGGTAACAGGGGCCCTCAAAACATGTATGTCCGTCGAAATCTCGAAACTGATTTTCCGCAGCATTTCATAACTATATTACTAACACAAATTGGTCATCCTAAATGTTTCTGATACTGATTTAATCACACAATATTCCGAAATCAAGAACGTATGTATAATCTTAACACTAGTACTCTTTTAATATATTGTAACCGCTAAAGCCGTTTACAGCAAGAAAATATCAGGTTTTTTTTTTCGTAAACGCGTCCTGTTATTTTAAGATCTAGTAGTTACAACACTAACCGAGAGAGAACGCCAGGCGACGTACATAGTTTTAAAATAAGCTAACAGGAGCGCTTATCACTAGTACTAGAAGCGTGATAACGAAATCGGCTAGCGGAACGACGCGATCGACCAATGGGAATAAAGCAAACGAATATTGGAGAATTTAGAACAAGAAGAGACCAACTCGGCCATTTTACCGAAAGTCAGCGGAACGAGAAGGTGCTCTGAACTACTCTGGACAAACTTTTGGATCGACGGACCACGCCAGGTCAAGATTTCGACAGTACACAAGCTTTTAGAAAAGGTAACTCATCTTATTATTATGATAATTTATTCATGAGAGGGAATAAATAAAATACATGAAACGTGGATAATTTAAAAAAAAAGAAGAATACTTAACAAGAGTGATGCTATGAATTGAAACGAAAAGAAATGTAACGAGTAGCTAATTGAAATAGAAATGTTACAAGCAATGTGTGATTTATTGCAGCTTTTTTGTATAAGAATACTTGAACCAGCTCGAATAAAATTCGATCATTGGACGTTACTGCAACGCCGACGCCAACGACGCGAGTTCCGAGGAGAACGGTGCAGTCAACGGGATCTTCTCGTGTTCGAGTTCCTTTCCGGACGACCCTGAAAAACTTCAAGGCTTCGCACGTCGCGGGAGACATCGTGAGTTCGGCAAACCCTTTTCAAGTTAACGGCAGAAACGTGGGCCAGATGTAGAACGATTTTAGTATCATATTTCACTAGATGGTTAACTGTAATATTGCTTGACTTTATTCATGAGTTTTTGAATACATATCCGTGTGCCAAATCGAATTACAGTTTCGTTACTGGACGCAGATATTTAAAAAGTGTTACTGGAAAATAAATTCAGAAGTAAAGATAGACAATTATTCAATTGATTGACATATTGTGTCGGATGCAAAGTTCAACTGCGTAGCATTTAACTTAACATTTTGTTTTTTTTTAAGTCTGAGATCTCATAAGAGTAAATTAATTTAACTTTGCTTAGTGTTGGTAAGATTAGACTTTGTAATAACGATAACAGTTATGCATTCTAATTGAATCAAGTGAATTTGTTAGAACAAGTAGAAGATTGATATTTTTTTTTGAATAGAACATGGTATTGATATTATCGATTTATGTTATACACGAATGGTAATTTCAGGTACAACATTTTGAGTGTGTATTATTCTAGGTGTATTTCAGGAAATGTGTGTAGAGATAATCGTGTATTAGTTATGTATTATTGGAATTCCGATTCTTGAATCCATTTTTTTGAATTTGTTAGAACAAGTAATTGGAAGATTTCAAGGGTTTATTTGCAATTAGATTTTTCTTACATGTTGTAACAATTTTTGGTTTTTTTTTTGCATATCAGATTCAAAGAGGACATTAATAGTCAATTCATGTTATGTTGATGTACTAATTTTCAGTACAGAATATATTGTTTGTTGTTATTTTCGTAAAACATACGACAAAAGTGTTCTTAATCTATCCCAGTGTACTAAATCTTGAACCCTTTCCCTTGGAAAGAAAGTCTGCTAGGACCTTCTTATATGAGTGCGTTGTGGCTTAACTTTATTAAAGCCACAACAACGAGTAACAAGGGAGAATTACTCGAGTCACCCGTCTCCTCCCATACGTGAGGTAATTTTACCCCAATTGTTGGACCAGGCGCTAGGTGGTTGGTTACTGCCTCACCCATCGTGCCATCGCCCGACATTGGGAGGGAGACAAAAAGGAAAGGTGGTGACAATATAGTAAGAGTGTAGTATGGCTTGTTACACAAGACAATGGTTTTCAGAAAATCAATATTACTAATTTCGTATTTATGAGGAAATTAAGAGAAAGCCAAGTTATGGCTAGCTAGCCAAGGCTATGGCTATGTCATTGATGACAATGGTTTTCATTACATATCCAGAAACTTTGGAGTAAATACAAAAATAAAAGAAATCCATTTGAATTTGTTGTATAATGATATATTTTGTAAATAGTTTATGTTAAGCATTAACGTATAAGAACTGACAGACCTTACGAGCGAGTTTTCAAATTTGTGCAAATGCAATAAAGCGGCACTGTAATTGAGTTGCGACCACTAGTTTTTATTATAAGACATTATCAATTTATAACTTTTATGGCGTCACAGTTATTTGACATTTGGGCGAAAAACGGTATTTGGCTGTTCTGTTTATTGCCAATTGCCACTCGCTGCGATTCGGTCGACTGAGCGGACTACTGACTCCTCTCCACGTGTGGCTCGCTGGGATTCGTTCAGCTGTGCGTATTACCTCCAACACTCACGATTCGCTCGCTGCGATTCGGTCAGCTATGCGGATTACCATCAACTGCCCACGAGTCGCTTGCTGCTATTGGCTCAATATGTGATGACTGCAATGATTCGTTTCAGGTTCATATGCATATAGAAATTAACTAGTAAACCACACACTAATTTTTATTAAATCATTGAATGACAAAATTATTGAACCATAAAAAATAAATTATTATGAGAAGAAATAATACTCTGACAACCTCCGATCACTTCGTCACAGTTAATTCACTTTCCCATAGTTCAACCACTTTCCAAAGTGTTTTCTGGAGCGTTTTGGAGGTCGACGACCTGTTTCGCATCATCTCCTTATTCACCGGTAAACGCCATTTTTGGGAGATTGCATCCAGCACTTCTGGAGAGAGTTCCCGAGGGCATACATAATTCAAGAGAACAGTGCATCTTAAACGTCATAAAACCTATTGGAAGAAGTGTTTTCGCCTGTTGGTGGGGGACGCGTGTTGTGTAAAAGTAAATTTCTCCTTATCTTTGTGTACAAGTCTAACTAATATAGAATTTTATAGAATACTAATATAGAAGTTTTATAATGATAAAGAAATAAAATATAGGCGTATTTATAGTTATTGTTTATATAGTACATCATATTCATTTTAAACGTAAGTAATGGTCTCGAAAATAGTAACAATTACGTACGTTCTCAGATTACAAAAACATTACGATTTTCAAACAAAAGATCATACGTTACGTTTACTCTATACTCAAGCATACAAATCCAACAATGCGGAAAGCTACAGTACTTGTGTAAAGATTTTTGTAGGCTTCATGCGTATTTCGTCTAGGATTTCCGCGTATGCTACGAGCGATTTTCCGTGTAACTCAATTGAAAGGATCCTAATCTCACAGCAATTACTATCTGCACATGGTCAGCCCCCCTCCTTTTGCGAGACCTGGTTACTGCCGACTGCACTGCGTGAATTTCTTGTTCAATTAATCTGAAGATGATCTCATTGTTTAGTACATTCTTTTTGTTTAGATTTCGTATACGCCGATGATAAGAATGATGCCGATGATAAGAATATCTCCCTAGAAGTATGTTAGATTATAATGTTGAACATGTCTGCTTTAGAGGGAGTGAATGAAATATACAGATGTAAGTAGGGACAGGAAAAGAAGATACGCGTGAGATTCATTACCGCGTTAGTTCTTCGGAATCCGCCTCGAATTCGTCGGGAGTTATCACAAAAATTTATAGGATGGCTACAACTTTTCCGGCACTTTACATACCAAAGTTGTAAGAATAATATTCTTATTCCCATTATGAAAGGAATTCTATTGTAATTTATTAAAAACATTTATTCATTCTATAACTTAAGTGAATTATTTATAGTTTTATTTAAGGGATGTATTGTTCTTAAGTATTTACTCATTTTTTGAGTGTCGTAGTGGACGTTCTTGAAAGGATGTAATTCTTACAATAATAATTAATGGGATTAATATCTAAATGAATGTGACGATTGTTAATACGAAATTTGGGTAGTTGTAGAGTTGATTTAAATTATTATTTTCTATTGTAAAGTTGATGACTTTATGATCTGAAGTCAAGTTTCTTGACAACTCAACCCTTTTCTGTGAAAACAAGTTCAAAATTCCACATTTTCAAAAACGCTGAAATGTTATTTTCTCAAAAAATTATCCAAATTGTTTCTTCAAACATTTCGAACGGATAGTGACAAATTGCACTCTCCAATATGACGTAAAGTTCAATTTCTGGTATTTTTTTGTTTTTTCAAAAATTACACAAATGTAATTTTTTGAGAGATTTTTTTGAAAGACCCCGTTAATATGCATGTTTTCTACAACGTGTCAACACTATTCTATATGTGAGTTTAAGTGCTTCAAATGATTTCCAATAAAGTTTTCGAAAACACGAAGATTCCTGTGAAAAGGAGCTTTAAATTTCGCATTTACAGTAGCGATGAAACGCCATTGCCTTAAAAACAGCTCTAAATTTTTCAAAGAAAATTGCCAGTTAGGACGAGATTTTTGTTTCTTTAAATTATATTTTTGTTCTACTATTAAGAAAGAGAAAAATTAAGAACATATTTTAAAAATACGTAATTTGGGCAGCGATAGATGGCACCTGGCAAGAGTAAGTGTGAAGTCCGCATTGCTACCCGAGATCAAAGAAAATAGATAAGCAATGCGGGAAAGTCTGTGCCATTCTGTAGCATCACCAGTTTGTGTTTTCTTTAAGCTTTTGTTTTGTAAATTTAATTAATTTCTTAAATATTCCCTTTAAGTTTCATAACTAGCATGTGAATTGGAGGATATTACACGTTAAAACTTAGTATTTTTCTTAGTTTTATTTGATAAGTATTTTGTTAATAAATGTTAATTTTAGTTTAATCCAGCATTGTTAATTTGTTTTTATTCAATTCCACTAGAAAGATTATTGTTTCAACACACAATACATTTTGTGTGAATTATCAGCCCTACATATTTATTTCAATAGCTGTGTATTTTCCAATGAATTCTTTTTAAATTTATTTCAGAAAAACTGTAGTAGACCTGTTATGTTGCAATCTTTTCAATTCTTCGTATGTTTCGTGCTTGGGGCAAAGTACCTCGCATGTCTCGTTTTTGGAGAGACTCCTCAAGTTTCGTCTTATCTCGCCACGGTGCTTCGGCTCCTTGTAATGAAAGGTCCTGAGGGAAGTTTGGTGGAGATTTTCAGAGCTGAGTTGGGGGTCCATTTCAAAGGAATCACCTTCTCTATCTCTTTGAAGGGGTGCTAAACATAACTTCCTTGGTGGCAGCAGAAATATTGAGGTAATCCATTATTATAAAGATCCACGAGGTACCAACCAGAAAGTTTATTTAAAAATATATTTAAATTAAAAATCATTAGTCATAGACGTGATTCGGAATTGGAATTTTATTCCATCTTCGTGACTCCAAACATCATGGATTAATCACGAAGGACACCAGGCGCCATCTTAAACAGATGATGGTGCCGGGTCCCACGTGAATAATCCATCATTCTTGGAGCCACTGACGATGGGATCAAATTCCCGATGCATGTGTGTGGCTAATTAGTTCAATATAAAACATATTTATAAATAAACTTTGAGGTTGAATCCTTAATCAGTTTTATTTGCTACAAGTATACTTATTTTGGTCCCTTTTAGCAGTTGCATACCTGAAGAAAACTAAAGCACAACGGCG
Source organism: Acheta domesticus (assembly GCA_031308135.1). NCBI lineage: Eukaryota > Metazoa > Arthropoda > Insecta > Orthoptera > Gryllidae > Acheta > Acheta domesticus. Next base: position 28,693,656 of record JAHLJT010005437.1, on the reverse strand, counting down.
GACCCCCAAATAATTTGCATTCTAATCATTTTCTTCAAGTTTGAATTTAAATAATTTAAGTTGTTGAAATCCGGCAAGAGCATGTATTTTTTTAACGTTTTCTGTACTTGCGGTTCTTCTCGCATAATAATAATGGTAATAATAACAATAATGATAATAATAATTCACTCCCAGGTAATTCAAAGGACTGGGAAGTGTAAGAAATAGCTTTATTTGGAACAGCCCACATTTTGCGCAAAGTATTGTAGAGGCACCGACAGTCCCTAGATCTACTCCTTAGGTAGCTGGTTGAAACCTGGAGTAGATTTTATATTTAGCCGACTCATAACATCTTTAGTCGTGATGTAGTGGAATAATAATAATTTAATAAATTCGTTGAAAGTAATCTGTTTTTTTTTTCAAGAACTGGATTAACATTCACAATGATATTGCATATGCAGAACTATTCTTTAAAATGACAGATATTAAAATACTATTTCAACTACATTATAACGTGGTAACTACATGATAAGAGACCGCTGGAGTTTCCACAAAGCGATTGTTGCGTAATGATGCTTTCGAATTGTTCTGTGCACAACTGTTAAATCTTGAAAGACAAAACTATTAGTAAGAGTCCAAAAAAGTCTCATAATAAATCCCCCACAATATTATAAGAGCTCCCAACCTAAACAAGCAAAAACTATTGATGCTACAGAATGGCACAGACTTTCCCGTATTACTGTTATATTTTCTTGGGTCTGCGCTGGCTATTCAAAATTGCCACATACTCTTGCCAGCTGCCATCTGTCGCCACCCAAAATATTCAGTTTCCTAAAGGTAGAACGGAAATATTCATTTTAGAATATTAAAGAACACGAAAATCTTGTCATAAATTAAAATTTTCTCTTAAACATTTTGTGCCGTTTTTGCGCTTCTAAAAATGCGAAATTTGAAGCTCTTTTTGACAGAAAAATTTTGAGTTTTCAAAAGACTTCATTTGAAGTCATTTGAAAAACTTACATTCACAAATATAATAATGTTCACAAATTGCTGGTAATGTTCCTACTTAAGATGTGAGAGATCATTCAAAAAAATTATATTTGTGTAATTTTTGAAAAAACAAAACAATACGTCAAAATAAACTTTGCGTGATATCAAAGAGTGGAACTAGTGCTATGCGATCGAAATGTTTGTAGACATTTTTTTAGCCATTTATGAGAAAATGGCGTTTGAGCGTTTCTGAAAATACGGAATTTTGAACTAGTTTTTACAGAAAACAGTTGTTTTCGAGAAACTTTACTTGACATTATTTAAAGCACATGTACTCGTAAATATAATAATTTGAACAAATTGCCGCTAGTGTAAATATTATGGACGTGAAAAATAAGTCAAAAAAATTACATTTTTGCAATTTTTGAAAAAACAAAAGAATACAGCAGTATAGATTTTATGTCATCTGATAAGGAACAGGAAGGTCGCATGATCGTGTGAAACGGGTTAAAAAGTTTACTATAAAAGTGATAATACTGTGATAATTGTATGTATAAAATGGAGGTATTTTTACGGCGTCACGGAAATTCTGGAAACCGTGGGTTGGGGCGTCGCAACGCTGCCCAGCGCGGCGTACCTATACTTGCCCGGTGACTAAGGGCGTCTCCCCCGCTTGCGACGGTCTCTTTCGGGCCTTCGGCTGCGTCCGGCGCGCGCAGGTAGCTGGAATGTGCCATTTTCCTTGCCTCAGCTTGCGGGAGCACTCAACGTTATTCGAAATAAAATTTAGAAAGCACAGCGAAACCTGATGCGTGCGACCGTCCCATTACAATATCAAATATTTTGGGGTACTATTATTTGGAGGATTTCTGTTCCTGCAGTACAAATGGTTCACGTGTGATGAGGTTCAAGTTCAATAATATAATCAAAGATATTGTTGTTCCTGCCATACATTTATGTAGAACACATTGCCTACCAGTTAAGTGCAAATATTACTCCTTTGTAGTATTCAGTTTCTTATTACATAATCATTGGCAATAAATGAATATTTTCGTATCCCCTCCCCGGTCTATACGTTTGTAATATTTATTGGCAGATACCGCGGCATCCGCTTCACCATCCGCGTCATTTCCTATTGAACGGTTTTCGAAAATTACCGTAACATTACTATGAAGGTATTGTTTTAGAAAAATCTCTGTCTTAGGCTCTTATTATCTTACTTTCGTAGTGTTTACCTTCTGAACAGATTTGTATTGCACAATCTTATGTAGACTCTGCAGACAGCCATGAACACGGAGCGGTGATTTCTGAAAAGACAGCGAGAATCAAAGAGTAAATCAGTCACACGACGATGATTCGACCGTATGAGGTGTCTCAGATTTATTAAGTTGGCGTAATTACGGGCGTAATTACGCCCTGAGGAAGGTCGCAGAATGGCGACCGAAACGTCGGCACCTTTGCAATGGACGCGGCGTCACCCGGACAGCCAACTTAATATTGACTCCGGCCGCGGAAGCCTACGCTCTCACGTGTCTCAGATTCTCAACTGATGTCATTTTGTGCTTCTCACCAGAGGGTCCTAAGGTTCGAGTTCCGACCGTGGGAGGACTTTTTCATTCAGCGTCACAGGCTGAAAACCTGTCTGATGAGTCCTCAACTAGGACGAAACGCTTTTGCTACCCTAACTGCTCATCCTTTGCGCCTCTGTGCTAGGGTCACCCTGCACGCACACTTGTGCGGTAGGTGGATACGGCACCACACCGCTGTACCATTTTTTCTCGAATGAGAAAAGATGAGGGCAGTTGAAAGTAATGCCTCCATTCTACATTCACTGGTCAACGACCGAGTGAACATAGGCCAGGAGGCCGACTTTCCGAGTCAATTTCGTCTTATGTTCGTCTCTTCAGATGTAGACTTCAACCCTGGGAGGATTTTTGTCATTAGATAGATAGCTGGGTGAAATTCTGCAATGTCTCGAGGAGAATTCCAGCGACCGGTGACTCTCGTTTTTACTGTGTCGTATACGTACGTATATACGTAGCATAGAAGAAATTACATATTGCTTCGGAAAATCGAATTCAATATTTCAACGGTAAAACGTGATTTGATGTCCCCTGATATCGAACATTTTTTTCAAATCATCCTTTCATCCATCCGTCCGAAACAACACTAGCTCCTCAACTATGATTAGGATTTTTCTCCAAATTGATATTTCTCAGTCGATCTGAAAGAAGTCAAATCTCTGCGATTTTGAAAAATATTCTTTAAATTTTTGGGGTAATTTACATGTAGCCCCTGCGACATTTCTTAAATTTTCTCAAAATTTCCTCCTATTTTTCCTATGAACTTCTTGTCGAAATAGAGTAAAATAGACTTACAAAAGTGACATATTTAAGATATTATCTGTTAATTCTGAATTTTAGAATATTGCAAAAGATTTTGAAATTAGTAAAATTAAAACATCGTCTTCCTACTACTTCAAAATTAAAGATAAGAGATTTTTCTAATAAATTTTTTCTCATAATTAGTTCTTTCATTTAGATTCTGTACATTTTGTTATTTTAGAAGTTTTTGCTGGGCAAAATATGAGCCTTATTAAAAAAATATCAATAACAATTTTTTTTAAAAAACGAATCCAAATATTTTCTTCAAACTTTTGATTGGAGTAATTTTTCCAACTGTCGGTAATTATAGTGCTACACATACTGAAACGCATGATATAAACGCGATTTTTAACTATACTTTTGTTTTTTCACAAGATACGCAAAAGTATTTTTATTAAATATCTTTAAAGCCGTTAATATTAACATTTATAAAGGTTTATATAAATTATTTCATTTGTGAATGGAAGTGCTTGAAATGATTTTAATGATTTTTTTCAAAATCTCAAAAGTATATGTAAAAAAAAGTATTTGTAAGATTCTGTAAGAAAAAGTGTTGAAACTTCACATGTATAGTAACACACGGTATTTGTTTATAAACTGATTAAAATGTTTCAACAAAAATGTCCCTATAGTACGAGGTTTTACTTTTCTGTAAATATTCTTAAAGTAATATTAGGGTATACCTTTAAGAAAAGCAAAAATAAGAAACTTAAAAAAAAAACTTTCCCCGTGACAGATTGCACCTGGTTAAAGGATAGGGCAGGGCTGAAAAGGTAGCCCAGACCAAAGAAATTAGAAAACTAACTAGTACTTCAGTATCTGTGCCATTTAGTAGCAACACTAGTTTGGAAAAGTTCAACATTTCGTAATGACATCATTCGATTCGTATGGATCGCAAAGCGATATTTTGGATCTCCCTGAGATCTGGATGTTGAATTTAAAATTATTCTTTGTTGTTTATGCTTTTTTGTGTGTTGCAAATGCAGTAAAAAGACACATTTATTCATATTCGTTCTATATTGTAGTAGTAAGAAAGGACTTCCGTTTCCGACTGGCGATGTAATAGCAGTTATCCATGGAAAGGAATTCGATGAAGTATTGGACATTTTTTTAGTGATGGAAAAAATTTCGTGATAATATTACGTAATCATTTAAACTATTCCAGGAAGTATGTGCAGTTGCAGCACAACTAATTTTTAGATCGTGTTAACGAGATGAAAACACAACTTTCATTTCGTATAATATAGTACAAAACGTCGGTAATAAAAAAGTAAACTAAAGGTTAACCTTTCCGCGGGCGTGCGGCAGCACTCCGTGCTGCATTTGTGCATTTTATTTTTCGAAAATGGAGTACAGCTATTTGACATGTAAGAGGGCTTCAGTATTCTCATTTCGCAACATTTTAAACAAAACGTCAAAATCTCCGTTCCGTTGCCTTCTCCCTATGAGTGGTAAAGATGATTTGAAAATAAAAAGATGCTGACAGCATCACTCCGTGCTCTACCGCGCCCACTTATTCAGATTGTTCCTTTATATTTTCGATTACTTGAAGCAAAATAAAAAAAGTTGGAAGTTGTTTCTTTTTTTTATTTTTTCTTATTACTTGTGGTCTTATTTTTGTTTTTCTTTGCTGAAGGGCTGAAACAAACGAAGAAATAAGGCATCTTCTTAAGTTACTGAAAACGGCTTCATGAAAACTAATTGATAATTTTCATAACTTTGGAGACAGTAACTGTTTCATTTAATTAATTTGTCTATTTAAAAACAATATTCTAGTTCATTTTTTTTGTTATATTTTGTTTTATAAGGTTTTATCAAACAGTGTGTTTTGTTATTCTATACTTAAAAGTAGCTATATTTCTGTGATTTATAAAATATATTAACATTAAAAATGTAATTAATAGCCGTGAGTTTTTATTCTTCCTTCTTCAACAAAATAACAGAAGTTTTGGGGGTGCAAAAGACTGTTTTCTCGAGGTAGCATAGAGTGCTCCTACGCGCCCGCTAATGTGACTCAAATAGACTCGCTCACCGGAAGGTTAAATATTCACCGATATCCCTGCGTATTTTAAAACTAAAATGATGATATTACAAAATTAATATTATAATGAACAAAAATAGTTTGAAATACACAAAAGATTGAGATTACAAAATTATTTATAGGTAATTTTCACTCAGATATTTATGACTTTGACAGCTTTTGATGATGTGATGATGTCAGCAAAATGAGAAACTCCAATTAAGAGTGAGTATGCACGTGAGATTGTATAGTCTGAAAGTAAATGTTCGTATTCACTGGCTTGTACTTCAGTCGACGTTACGAAGCAAAAAAAGGATGTTATTTTTGATATTACGCCACAAGTTCAGTGATGTTCGATAACATGACTTCATTCGGTTGTGAATGCTTCTTGACCTCTAGAAACCCGTAGATGATTTTTTCTTACGTAATGGATGAATGAATGCGGCTTTTCCCAATGATAGTGCAGATGTGGAGTGACCTCTGCCATATACATCTGCTATATAAACCGGATAGAGACCGAGAATAAGTAGCCAACATGAGTAGGCAACGTTTGTCGCCTTGGCTTCTGCCACTGATTTTGGCGCTGTGCACGCCTCTGGCTACACAGCCCAGTTGCTCATCCGGGAAGGAACTTGCCCTGTCAATGACGTACTCTACGAACGCCACGGGGCACCGCGCCGTCAGCGCCAACTTGGAGCAGCCCCTGGGGAGTCCCGGGTGGCTGCTGGATGTCGAAGTCAGGACCTCTGGGTGCGGGACCGATGACGTCCCACGGCAATCGCTCACCATCTCGCTCAACGGGCCCCCGGAGGGGGGTCTTCCGGCCCCCTCGCCCGTGCCCCCCGCTCCCCGGCCCGCGCCCCCGGGCTACCTGACGCTGCCCGGCCTGGGGCACTACCGCGCGCCGCCCGAGGCGAAACACTGGTATGATGCTCGATATTTCTGCCGGAGGGAGGGCGGGGGACTGGTGGCGCCGACGTCCCGGCGCGAGGTGGAGCTACTGTTCCAACACTTCACTCCAAATGCAACCGGTGCAGAGAGCCAGGAGTATTTTTGGCACAGCGGCAACGACATCAATGAGGAGGGCAAGTTCGTCACCGAGGACGGGGTGCCCCTGGAGGATACAGGTTTTGCAGTCTTCCACCCTGGAAGGCCTTTGAGTTCAACCGCAAATAATTGCCTTATTCTTAGAAACGACAGATCACTAATTGATTCAAAATGTCTCACTAAATATTCATTTATCTGTAAAGTGCCTTTATGAATTTAATTTTTCTCTTTTTTAAAAGTAAAGTACGTTTCGAATGTACCATCTTCGCCAATCTACCTGCAAATATCAAGGCGTAGTCTACCTTATTCCAGTTCTACTATGTCCTAATAGTTCGCGAAACATAAACAACTTGACATGAACGGTTTTACTAAAATAATTTATTGAAATCTAGAAGTTGTTAAGGAATAAATAAAATTAAACTTGTAACACCCCTTAGTGTAAAAATCTAACATTCCTGAAACACAAATTCTGCGCACAACGTGTTCCAGCAAAAAACTCCAATTTCGATCCGCAAGTGGTTGACTGGTAAGAGCCACTGTCACCTTTAATTTCAATTGTTTCTGGCGCACGTTCTAATGATAATACAACCTTGAACATCCGCCTGCAGTCTTAGAAATGTGTTAGGAGAACGACAATGTACAATCGCGCGTATCTGCACATTTCGTTTCTAGCGTGCAGGTGTTATTGTTGCTGCTACGTGATAGTGTGTACCACTCTCACGTCGACCATGCGCTTTAGTTATTTATTTTCGTTTTGCAGTTTTTATTTTACATCACTAGAATTGATCTAAACAGATAAAACACTCTATTGTGATTGAAATTCAAATTCTTTTCTTCAGATTATCCTTGGTGTTTCCCTCTTTAACATCGTTTTACGAATTGAAATCGTTTTACGTTTTTAAAGAATCAAAATTCAATAACCCTTTCCTTGCCTCTGGCAGAAGTACAATTGTCATCCCACATGCACAGTAGTCATAGTAATAAAACATATATTTTGTTTTGGGGCGCTTAGAATACCTGAAATGCGTTAACCTCAAAACCGGACACGGTAGTATATTGCAAAATATTCGGAGGCGCAACAAATGGCTTTTCACAACATGCTTGTTAGGAACTTCATACTAAATTATAACGATTTTCAATGACAAAAATCACTCTGGTAATTCGTCATATTAGTCTTCAGACTGACGATGAAAACGGAAAAATGCATAGCGTGGTCCCAGTGGCTGTCAGTCATGACCTGTCATTGTATTGTTCACCTAATGCAGACAAACCAGCGGTCCAACCGTTGTACGTCTCAGGGGAAGAATGCCGAAAGGGATTCCCAGTCTGGGAAAGCGTTCTTCAAAATGTTGCTTCAGTCACGTTTGTCAAGTTTCTCGTTTTTCAAATTTTGCGAATCTCGCGCTTTTTAACAATTTTAATATTATTTATTTTTTTGTGTTATTTTTTAAACTTTTATTTATCTTTCAAATACTTACAGTTAAAATGTTTGGAAGGCATTATGAAGCTGAAAAAAAGTGTGCAGATGATCATTTCCCTCATACCTTATATACAGTTTAATGTTTTTTGACAAAATATATGGAATCAAGTTAAAACAAATTGTGTGCGCAAGTGCTAGACCTCCATTTCTTATTAATTTATGTTGTTTTTTCGATTTCCTTAAGAGAAAGATTAAAGAACAAGATTAATTAAACAATTATTAATAGTATGAATGATAGTAATTGTAAACATTTGCATTGGAGGGAAGAAGAATTTGAAAAAAGAAACGTGTTAATTTTCACCTTGGCAGTGGGTGTAACAGTGCTCATCGTTAACAAACGACATCCGTTTGGGAGAAGTTGGTCAACGGGAACTAAATTGACACTTTTCTTGGAAAGGTTGTATGGTTTCCATAAAAAATTTCAAATATAATACCAAAATATTACATTATTGCTCAGCTTCCAATAATAACAATGATTAGAAAATTATAATTACAGGTATGTGAAAAGATATGGATGTACTATTTGAAACAGGCAATGAATCTATTTTCAATCTCTATCTCTTTGTAGGGATTTTGATTTCGATGAAATCATTCCCCTTTCTCACAGCATTGTCTAGTCAATGGACAGTGGCAATCTCAAAGAAATCACACGGTGGAAATAAAAAATATATGTAACGAAAATAATAAAATACTAAATATTAAAACTAATAATATATAATTTCCTTGCCTCAGCCTTTATTCCTATGACATTTACGTTACTAATAATGAAATATCATGAAAACGAGGTGGTAAGTGAACATTAACAATCACAATAAAAATTAAATATACGAAATATCAAAGAATAGATTATTGGGTTAAATTTAACAAAATATATAATATAGAAATGTGAAAGTAAAAATGATAACTCAATGAATTGCAACTAGTTTTCTGTTGAAAGTTTCCTTGACCATCACTGTTTTCATGTGAGAAGGGTTGCAATTTGTAAGTAAATTTAAATTCCTATGAATTGAAGTACAATTCAAAATACTCTAGTATTACAATCAACATATTAAATAAATGAATATTTTGGAGCCAAATGCACGCCTCTCACAGTATTTCCTTTGAACAGGATTTGATCTGTAACATTAGAAATTGTTTTCAGGTAAAGGGTAAAAAAATTGTGTAAAGGTGAAAGGGTCTCATTATACTTACGATATATTATTTGGTTTCATTAAAGTTAGTTTGCAGCGGATATATATTTAATTATAAATAAGTGATTAACTTAAAAGAAAATTTTAAGTCATCTGAATAATTAACTTGATTGATGCCATAGCACAGTAAATGGAATAAATAGATTATGCAACAGAGCAAAAAAGAACAATAAAATCTGCAATATTACAATGGTAAAATAAACGGTAAAAAAAGAATTATACAATTATTACAATCATTTCTTAATGAGAATAAGGCACAGTTAGGTAAATGACATCCAGAGCCATTTAAGAATATTTAAATAATGATGAAATTCGAGTATTGCAAAGTAGGGCAACGTGAGGTCAGAGTCCTTAAATTTTATAAAAATGTGAGTTTCCTCTCATGTAATTCGTATATTGATTCATTTTTTAAATAGAGCTATGCTGAAAGTATGAAGAATAAACAATCTACACGAAAATGGCGTAGCTTTCAATTTGATTTCTAAAAAACATTAAAGAAGGAAGTGCAGTGTAAGTTCTCAAACTAATGATGCAAAAGTCCGAATACACAAAACATTTAAACTTCCTTAGAAATAAATTAGCAATATTTACAAGGCTCATACGCATTCAATCAATGTAAGATCAGATTTATTAGTAAATTATTAAATGTGATACAGAGATTTAAAGCATTATAATAGTCTTCAATTGCAAATTACACTCCGATACAAAATTCAATCTCACAAGAAATTCAAAGTATGTACTGTATACATTAATTCACGCACAAGTCACATAGAAATTGCCATCTCTCATATGAAGTTCATTTTTCATTCCACCACTCTTTAAACGAAAAACATTAGATCCAGTCTTCACATAGAGGGTCCTCGAATTCCATGTCGCAAACAGGGCATAACCCTACCAAAGAATTTTCAGTGGCAACTGGTTTATAAATTTTTCCCTTTCCTTCCTTATTAGTAGAGTTGAAAATAAGCGATTTTTGCGATTTCTTATTAAGCATTTCTGATCTGCTTATTTTCGAGTACAGTCTTGAGAGGTTACGAAGTCAGTATGGGGACGTCCTTTCTCGTCGCATTCGTGTCCTATTCAATCCTGACTTTCGGATGGGCATTCTGTTCAATGACAATGTTGTTTACCTCAATTCTTTTGAACTTTCACAATTCGGAGAATTGCGTTCTTTCGGTGGTGTTGTGACCTTTCTCAAAACAGATGTCTACGATGAGAATTTTACAGTTTGATCACATGGCTACCTACTTCAGAATCTTCTTCATTAAATGCCAACCGCCAGTGTAGCGGGAGAAATGGGTCTCTGGTCTATGACCTGTGTAGGAAAATTTTGTCCCCAAATTTGAATTTGTCAATGGACAGAACACCACAGACTTCAAAAGCGTTCGCAACCTTTTCAGTCGTACGACTCGATACTTCATGTACGATTTACCAAACAGTTCGCAGAACGCAGAATTGAGTGATGACCCTTTATGTGTAAATTTCAACATGCGCTGTAATTGGTGGGGTAGAAGTCCGCACCAGGAATCTTGCCCCGACATGAATGCGGACCTTTGTCCCAACCGTCAAAATAAGATCTTTTAATTTGTGCTGCCTTCTGTCAAGCATCTACGAAACTTTTTAATAGTGCGATGTGTAGGTCATATTTTATATGAGGCCTGTCTAAAAAGTATCCGACCTTAATTTTTTCCGCGCAAAGTAGTGATTCTAAGGCGGCGCTACTGTACACGGTGGAAGGAGGATCCTTAATACTCATGCTTGAATTTTTTACCGCGTTTGCTTGTGCCAATCGCTGGCTGGTGGTTGCTAAGTAAGGTGCTGTTCAGAGTGTTCGTTGGATTTAGTTTTCTCGCAAGATGACTGAACGAATTGAGCAAAGATACTCCATCAAATTCTGTCAAAAGCTAGGTGATTCTCAAAGCCCAACAATTCGTAAGATTTAGCAGGTGTTTGGAGAAGATGCAATGGGTCTAACACAAACTAAGCAGTGGTTCAACCGATTCAAAGATGGACGAACATCAGCCGAGAGTGAGCAGAGTGGCGCCAGGCCCCAAACTGCTCGCAATGCAGCTGTTGTTGAAAGGGTGTGAAATTTGGTGATGGCAGATCGCCGATTGACAGTGCGGGAGATGTTCTCCGGCGACTCCGTGACGCAATTCGGCGCAAAAGACCAGACAAGTGGACGGCGAAAAACTGGCATTTGAATCATGACAACGCCCTGCACATTCATCCCAATTGATCCACACTTTCTTAGCTTCTCTGGTTGTTTCCAAAATTGAAGATGTCACTGAAAGGATTCCGTTTTGAGAGTAGAGAAGAAATAATGCGGAACGCGACGACGGAGCTGAACACCATTCCAAAAGAACACTTCCAGAGGTATTTCCAGCAGTGTAAGGATCGATGGGCTAAGTGTGTGCAAGCACAAGGGGCCTACTTTGAAGGGGATTAGGGTCCCAAATCTGTCAAGTATTCGAAATATTTTTTCTGGCCAAAGGTCGGATACTTTTTAGACAGGCCTCGTACATCCATACTATAAATTGTAGATTTTAATTACTCTGCCATTAACAGAGTAAACACACTTCCAATATCTTACAAAAATCATCAAATAGATTGAAATAATATCTCAGCTCATTGTCGCTGCAGAATTTGCACAGGAACTACCTTACTCTCCTCACTCTTCTCACATCATCTATGACATCTTCCAATTTACATTGCAGAAGTGCTAACGACACTGTTGTGCAGGGAAGTAATTAGGGATGACAATTCTGCCGAAATGCCAAATTAAATATTGCGTAAAATTCCCTACTTGTTACTTAAACTGAACAGTTAATGACGAGAAACTGGTGGCAAACATAAACCATAAGTGAAATTAATTACAACTCAGAGAATACATATTTCTACGCAATATTTGTATAGAGTAACAACTAATATTATGAATTGACAGGAAATGGAGATGCAATGAATATTAAAGGACAGATGTATTCCTTTGGGCAATTTACTAGATAAATGTTTTTATATATCTAGAGATGTTGAAGAAGATCTATATTTCAATATATAATATTTAGAACATTTCCCATTAACTGGATGATTCTAGAATTTTACTTAAGTAAATGTTTAGTGTATGTAGAACTGTTGCATTATTATTTATTCATATTTTCACATGCGAATATGTTTTGTTTCAGGTAAGGACTTGACAGGATCAAGGATTAAGTAAACGCCATGGTGACTGAGTAAGAGTTAGAACAAAAATTATAATGTTTCTAATAATATAAAAAATGAATTATTGCTCAAAATATATATTTTATGTCCAATATCTGAGAAGATTCTAGGGTTGAGTCCATATTCAAATTCAAGGGTTTTTCTACATGAACCAAACTTGTTCAAACTGGAGATTTTGCTGAAGGCACATAGTTAAGAAAAGAGAGAACTTCTAGCAATTTTCGAAACCTTTGCTCAGAAAGGGAAACACAATGGATTAAGAAAATGATTTTCAGCGAGAACTCACAGCGCATTTATTTACATAAGAAACATTTCATTGGATGAGTCACAAAACGGAAATTGCTATTCTTATTCCCTAGTTTCTTACTACACATCGCAAAGAATAGTAAAACTAAAGGTTTGAGGTAACGCACTGAATATCAATTTAAACTCTTGCTTTTAGACACATCAAAACTCTTAGCTATTCACTGCACAATCACATTGGCAGTGGAGACATAGAACTATTTACGAAAAATATAGTTTAAAAAAATATAAATCTCCTTCTGTATAAGCATGTCGATACATACTGTTTAAAGAAAAAGTAATACTGAAATAGAGTACAGATGAATTTGGACAAGGGACATTATGTAACTGGTGAGTCCTTAAGAAGTAAGTTTCAAACTGCAAAGGGGACGATGTGATTCTGTACATTGTTGGTCAGCCATGTTGCATGTTGTAATGGACATGAGACATTCTGGAAATCACAAAATGTTTTATTATAAAAAATCACAAAGTAAATTATTTATTATAAAATATTTTTAACAAAATTAAAATATTAAATTTAATATTTAATGAATAATTTATCGTTTTAAATTAAGAAAAACTATTAATTTGTTAGTAAAATCGTTGAATTCAAAGCTGCAAAACGACAAAGGATTAGAGTATTATATTTTTCTTTCTATGACACAGTTGTGAATACATAGAATTTATATAAAAACTCAAGATATCGGTTTACAAATTAAACATTCGCTTACATAAAAACCATACTGACCAGGAATAAAGGAAGTCGAGAGGATTTTACAAACTATATATAAAGTCTCATATTCCTTTTCTTTTTATAAGATTTCTTTATCTTCTCTTTTCATTATTTTTAGATATTTTCTTTCTCTTCTTCGGTACTTATTAACCGCTCCATAGACTAAGGAGGTTTCTTGCTAAGGGGGTCTCTGTCTCCAGGTGCATGTAAGCGGTCCATGCTATATTCTTCTGTTACTGGCACAGTGAAATTGCGCGAAATGTCACAGTGACTCCGTCAACATTGTTTTCGGTTGCGTAGGCCATTCTTCAGTAGTGGAAGTCGCCGTAGCATCGCTTGTGAAGTGGAGTAAAAAAGAGATATGAGCTGTTACACTCCTCTGGAGAACAGTCAAAGGCATTTTCCACTCATACCACTGGGCTAAAAAACAGCAAGAATCAGGATCCCCGTTCGAAAATAAAAGGATAAGAATATAATGCGAGGTTATTTTATCAATATATTTTAAACGTTTCTACAGTTTTTGGGGTTTCTCATTTTTATTTTTCCTAGTATTTTATCATTTTAATTTTTTCTCTAAGCCTTTGGTGGCGGGGCATGTCCCCTCGTTGATCTACTACTGCTGTTACATCAGTCACATGTCCAAAACCTTTAGTTACGTATCTGAATTTGTTTTGATAAAAAAATTTACGTAATTTTTCTTTGCTTTAATTGCGTTTTAAAAACAATTTCAAAGTATTTTGTTGATCATTTTTGGCTATATTTTACTCTTCAAAATCCGACCCTAAGTTATTATATCGCCCCATCCTGGGGATACTACATAAATACTCGACTGTGATCGGTAAATATGATCGATAATTTTGGTCTAATTTGTTATATTACAGATTATGTAGAATGACGCTGGCTAAACTCAGCTCACGTTGCGATACGATTTAATTCGTTTTAAATGATTATCCGAAAATATGTTTACGGAGTAGAGAGAAAGTTACGTAATGCTGCGCGAAAAAGCGGCGAATTTTTGGTAAAAAAACTCTTATTATTAGACCCTAGTAACGAAAAAGCGAGAAAGCCAATTTCAAATTTGTAAACTGATAAAATTGGTTTTAATTATTTTTCACTATCGTCTCCATTGTTTAAAAATTCGAAAAATATGTTATAGAATGTAATGAGACATGCCCTAGGGAAAAAATGAGACAGAACTCTAACGTTATCATGTCGAAAATTAATTTCAAAAATTTTTTTTCATTTGAATTTGGCGTCAAAATTTGTTAAAAAATAGCCATAAATGCAACTACTTTTCTCTGTCTTTCGAATTTTTCTCAGTCTCATACATGCAGTACAAGCTGATAAAAAATAAAACATGAAAATCACGTTTCTCATTATACACATTTCTCAACAGCTTGCCCTAGGAGGTTGTTTTTTTGGGAATCTCCTACACTTTATATTCTCTTTCATATGAGTTTCGGAAGGAAATTGTGGAAAGTTATGGAGACAAGAGGTATACCACTCCACCTTATAAAAACTATTCAAAATATGTACTCAGGTACACAGATTAGCGTAAGATTAAAATCTGAAACTGTTTTACAGGAAACCGTAAATAAGGGTATTAAAGGGTGTTCTCTGCCACCGATACATTTTAATCTCGACAATGTGATACTTGAGTGAAAGAAACGGATTTTAGGTCTTAATATAGTAGACGGTTTTAAAGGGAATAAATTTATTATAACTCTTATTTTTGCTGATGACCAAGTTATAGTTGCCGATGACGAAGAGAACTTAGAGAGAGTCATATACAAACTCCATAAAATAACAAAGTCGTATTATTGAAAAAAATATCCACAAGAAAAAAACAAATCCAGGGCATTCCAAGGACTCCAACCTCTAAGATGAAAACTCTCTCTAGAAGATGAAATAATAGAACAAGTCAACACCTTC
The DNA here is from genome assembly GCA_031308135.1 of Acheta domesticus. Lineage (NCBI taxonomy): Eukaryota > Metazoa > Arthropoda > Insecta > Orthoptera > Gryllidae > Acheta > Acheta domesticus. Next base: position 28,678,400 of record JAHLJT010005437.1, on the reverse strand, counting down.
AGATTTTTAGGGTGTGATATGTCTTATTTCGGCGAGGCAGAAAGATTGAAAAATTCAATCTCTAATATGGCACGATTAAAAAAACTCTCAGAATCAAAGTTAGGAGGGATGCGTTGCTCAAGTTCTATAAAGTGATGAAAGTACTTTGTAGATTTTATGATAGTAAAAACTGAACACTGAATTCTAGGAATGACAGTAGAATCCAAGCAGCGAAGATGAGATTTTTAAGATAAATTTTAGAAGTAACAAGAAAAGACAGAATAGAAAATGGAAAATCAGGAGAACCATTGGAATCTACAACCTGAATAATAAAACAGAAGACTATAGGAAGAAATGGAAAGACCATGTATTAAGAACGAATGATGAACGCATTCCAAAGCAAGTCCTATACTACATACCCAGAGGACAAAGGAATATCGTTAGACCCAGGAGAATATGGATCGATCAATAAGTCGCAAAGAACGAACCAGTCTAGTGCTTGAAGAAGAAGAAGTATTTCAACGGATTTATCTGCAGTTGACAGCAAATGTTGTCTTAAACGTCAAAGATTTACTTAAGTAAAATTTTCCACACTGCTTCAGTAGTACGTTTTTTCGTGTTTCCATGTTATTGTCCATTTTCTTTCAAGTGCTATTTTATTTCTTAGTAAGAAATTGTCGGAACTGTTATCCATTCCTCTCATCACTTTCATCCTGGAATAATTTCCCTGTTTTTTCATTCGTAACTAAGTAATCTATTATTGATCTATTTTCACGGGCTGTGCACGTAAATTTGTGAATTTCCTTGTTTCTAAAAAAGGAATTTTCTACTCTTAGCGAGTTTAAGTTAGTAAAATATTTAAGCCCTTTTTCGTTTTGATTTATTTCGATATCTCCATTAGTCCCAATAAGGTTTTTAATGGTCTGTCATCCTATTCTAACATTAAAATGGAGTCAATGACGTTTTTTAAGCATTGATAAAAGTTACTGAAGTTGTCCTTCCTACCTTCATCCGGGACATACGCAGATATAACACTCAGATAGCCCCTTGATATTTTAAATCTACATGAAACTATTCATTCGTTACTCCATCTATAAGATATTATCCTATTTTTCCACTTTTCACTTACTAAAATTGCCACTCCAACCATTGCTCTACTTTCTACAGGTACTCCGCTCTATATGATAGTGAAATGACCAAATTTTCTTGTTACTTTCTGCTCCTTTTTTGTTTCCGACAACATTACTAGATCCAATTTTGCATCCATGGCTACTTTCTCTAGCTCATGTTCTTTGTGAGCTAGGCCACGCACATTCGACGATCCTATATTCACATATTCCGATGTTCCAAGTCGTCTATCCTTTGTCCTTGCGTAGGTCGTCATCATTGGGTTACGTTTACTGTCATTGAGTGAGCCAGTAACAAAGTTCTCCCCTGGTCGCGCTACGAACGCTGCGCAGAGAACGTTTGGTAATGGGGCTGCCATTACCTGCTTTCAAACAAGAAGGGTTCGTTCAGGGTTTTCTCCCCTAGATAGACTGCCTCTCTAGCTGTGAGGTCTGTCTCCCCATGAAGATCCTCGCCGCCACCTGCAGACGTTATTCAATGCATGGTACTCTACTGGAGTTCTTCTTCAAAGTCTTCTTCTTGTCGCGTTGAGGTCCTCTTCTGGAGTACTTCTTCGGCTGAGTCCTCTCCCTCAACCTGTCCGGACAGGGAGGCCCTACCAGTAGCAATGCCACCCCGGCGTAGCTCTCAAGGTCATTTGGGATACTCAAGCCCCACCACAATGTACTGAAGGTTATGTACTCCCTTGGGGGTTGATTTTATTCGTCACCAAATCACTGTTGATGATTTGGTTGAATTTGTGAGAGTTTATTAATATCATTTTTGCATGCAAGTTTATTAATTCAAACATCGTAGAAATCTGTCACCTAGTCAAAACAACGCCAATACCCAACCACCAAAACGGCGTAATTTCAATCCTCACTGCTGTGTGCAGCATTTCAAATCTGGCGCGCGCGCGCAGCTATACGCCGCGCGCCACGGAGCCCGCTGGCTCGGAACGCTGGCTAGCGAAAGGGGAGCCTTGAGGCGAGGCTATCCTGGGCCGCGCCGCCCCTATTTAAGCGGGAGCGGGCGACGGCCAGGGGCGGTGAGAGCCAGGAGTCGCAGCCAGTCCGCTTATCAATCGGAGACACCGACGGGAAACAAGGAGGGAGTCACCGCCTGGGGAGAAGCCGCGTGCCGAAGCAGCACGCGTAAGAGTCGCAACGGGCAGCCTAGGGGCCGTGCTGGAAGCACGGCAGAATAGCGTGCCAGAGGCGCACGCAGAGAAGCCGAGTCGTGCGGGACACGTCGCGACCGTCAGGCTGAGGCGCCGTGCAGGGTGACGCAAGGCGAGGTGGCGTGTCATGGAGCCACGCAGGGAGGCGTGATAGACTATTCTAGTGCCTGGTGACGCACTAGCCAGAAGAAGAGTATATTTTGGCCAGAAGATCGTGAATCTCATGTACTGTCTTTGATGTAAAGGAGATATAGAAAGAATAAACTAAATTTTAGTAAGCGTGCTTCCTTTCATTTGGGCGAACATAACACTCACAATGTTGGGAACATTTGTTGAGCGTGATTCACTTGCTGATCTTTCTGACGCTGCGTGGTAGTCTCGATATAAAGCTACAAAAACGCCATTATCGATTCCGGTAATAAATCATTTGCTGGATGTTGGTGGCTTCCTGGAACCGCAGGCCAATTTAACGTGAATGTGCGAAGCTTTTCAAATTGAAATGTAACGATGTTTATGCCCGGGCAACGCAGATAAAATTTCATTGAATACTTTTGAAATGAGAATGAGTGTTTTTGTATACTTTTATTTACGCTTTCTGATGAAGGAAGATAATAAATAATTCTATGAATTCGTAATATTACATATGCTACTAGTGTACGAGATCTATGAAGGGAAACTTTTTTAATGAAACATGCACATTTTAATAATAACATTTAATTATAAACGTGCCATAGTTATGTGATGTTCAGATTAAGCTCGTTCCTTTTTCCTCCTACAAAGTCGTCCAAACATAACCTCTTGCGCAAACGGTCAGTTCTCATTTTACAACTTCATACACACAACAGTTCTTTATGACACCACGCGTAAGCCGCGCCTTGATTCCTCGCGTCCTACGTCGCCCACAAGTCGCTGCCGCGTCCTTCAATTGTAGCCAACTGACAACTGACTCAGGTCGCCAACCTAGACGAGAGATCTTACGCAATCACACGTGTTCACTTGGAACTAAATGTAAAGAATCTGGAAAAAGTTTTCGAAGGCAGCTGTCAGTTCTATTTGCCGATACTTGTGAAAAGAACACTAAAGTTAACGCTAAGACTAAGCTTTTACTGCTACAGTCTACTAGCCACCAATCATTTAAGTGTTTAGGTGGAAGAAATAGCCATTGAAACAGAAATAGGTCATATCAAAGTTTTATAATTCAACAATAGTTTTATTTAACTTCATTTGGATTACGTGTGGTTACATTTTGCCCCCCTGATGACTGTGATAGTCCACTTCTACCTCGGTTTGGATCCGTAGTAAAAAAATTAATATAAAATACCCACCATTTGTAATACCAATCCTGTTAATACAATTGCACAACATTTGGGCATCTTCACCATACTCTCTTATCAACGTAACCAGCATTGAAGAACAGAAACGACGCGGCGGCCGACTAACGGTCATCCTCATCGCCATTAACTGCGTGAACAACCATGGAACGATTTCCCGTCTCCGGGGGTTACCTGCGTGCTTCCAGGGAAACAAACAGTTTACGGATACGATGCTAGGGACCGCTAGCGTTACTTACACAGGATAAATACACACTAAGAGTACCACATGTAATTAAAGTTTCAGGAGTACGGTCCAAGATTCATTTATACACAGCCGGTTTTTTATTTTCATATTTTTTTAAATAATTTTGTAAACCAACGTTTTGAGACCCTCTCCTGTCTCATTTTCAAGGTTGTGATTTACTGAAATATACGTATGTCACTTTTAAAAATTATCAAATTTGTATAAAATTAAAAACAGAACTAGTAATCACAATACATTTATTATTTATTTAATAATGTTTCGTTTAGCGCTTGGTGTTTTAGATGTCTTGTGATTATTAGTTCTGTTCATATACTTGTATACAAAGTTGTAATTTTAAATGTGTCATGTATATTTCAGTAAATCACAACCTTGAAAATCAGACCAGACAAGGCCTCGAAATGTTGGTTAACAAAATTATTTCAATAAATATGAAAATAAAAATTGACTATCTACAAATAAATCCGAGACCATACTCCTGAAACAATAATTAAATCAGACAGTCTAAGTAACCAATTTGAAAATATAATTAAATTTAAACAATATAGCAATAACTTGACAAAACCGTCTCATACAATAACCACGGCAAATACAGACATTGACAAATATGTAATTTGGATCAGATTGTATAAGCGGAAAGTCATCGTTCGTACACTGACCTTGTCGTTCAGTGTCCTTCAGATTTTATGATATGCAAGTTGCTGGTAATGAATGTTATTTTTGATATTACGACACAATTTCACTGCCATCTTACTAAAATAACGTGACTTAAATCGGTTATAGGTGCTCCTTGACCTACAGTAATAGGTAGATGACCTGTTCTGTCGTAATTCGTGAAAACATGCGTTCTTTTTCAATTATAGTGTAGATGTGGAGTGGCCTCTGCCATGCAAATTCACTATATATACCCAGCTGGCAACCGAGACTAAGTACACAAAATGATTGTGCAACGTCTGTCGTCTTTGCTTCTACCACTGGTATTGACGATGTCGTTTTCAATATCTGTAGCTCCACAACCAAGATGTTCGTCTGGGAAGGAGCTGGCGCTGTCTATGTCGTACTCTACGAACGCCACAGGGCACCGCGCCGTCAGCGCCAATATGGAGCAGCCGCTGGAGAGTGCCGGGTGGCTGCTGGATGTCGAAGTCAGGTCTTCTGGATGCGGTACCGATGACGTCCCACGGCGGTCGCTAACCATCTCACTCAACGGGCCCCCGGCCCCCTTTCCTGCGCCCCCGGGCTACCTGACGCTGCCCGGCCTGGGGCACTACCGCAAGGCGCCCGAGGCCAAAGACTGGCATGCAGCTCGTGTCATCTGCCGGAAGGAGGGCGGGGGACTGGTGGCGCCCACGTCGCACCGCGAGCTGGAGCTGCTGTTGCAGCACTTCCGACCAAATGCCACCGACGTCGATGCCAATAACCATTTTTGGCACAGCGCCAACGATATCAAGCAGGAGGGAAAGTTCGTCACTGAGGACGGGGTGCCCCTGGAGGACACAGGTTTTGCCATCTTCTACCCTGGAAGGCCCTTGAGTTCTACATCGAACAGTTGCATTCTTATCAAGAAGGATAGATCACTAATTGATATATCGTGTTTCTCAAAATATTCAGTTATCTGTAAAGTGCCTCTATGAATTTAATTTTCTTTCTCTTTAAAAGACTCATATGAAAATATTTATGATTTACTAATTTGTAAAAACCTACGGAAACTGTAACTTATTCCTATTTTCACTATCCTAATAGTCTAAGAAAGATAGACAACTTGAAATAAAAGAGTTTTACTAAAATATTTATAAAGACACGTATGAATAAAATGGAATGAATAATATTTAAAATATAATGGAGTGTACAAAATTAAATGTAATACTTCTGAAACTCAAATTCTTTTCACACTTTCTTGCAAAGGAAATCAAATTTTTAGTTACCATCGATTCATACGTCCGCCGTATGTCTGTAATCCGCCAATGGTTATCGCCAGACTGAACTTTGATTCAATTTTTAATCTTTGTGGTTTCAGCCGAGATCATATGTTAATTCATTATGTTATCTTATGCTAAGATCTCATGTCAATTCATTACCACAAGTTTCTATTTAGCACATATCAGATTATACTAGTCTCAGACACACTAATCTATAAACGAAATGGCTACTTTTATTTAATTAACATTAAAAAACTCTAACCTGAGTCTTTGCATACTTCTTTCACAACGTTAATTCAATACTAATGTTGCTAGTTTGGTATTACTGAGGATGAGGAAATTGACCGTGTATGTTTTACCTAGACAATGTTGCAAAAAGGAATTACATTTTACGTTACTACGCATTTATCAATACTGAAAACGAGTAGAAAAGAATAACTATGTAAATGGATATGTATGTAATATTAAAACAGATAAGTCTATGTCTAATATACAGGGGGTCCAGAAGCTCCCGTTACAAAAAAATACCTCAAATTCTGTGTTGCACGTCTTGAAAAATGGCAGGTCCAGTCCAAAACTTTTGTCTTTGAGAAAATTGAGTTTAAAAATCACTTCCGGGCCGCGAAATTCACACCGGCCGCTACGACATTGCAGACGGCGGCGTCTCCTGCGCGGAGCATTTCCTCGTTTCTCCGCGTAAACGGTGAAACAGTCGTGTAATATTCTCTAAGGAAAGCATTGCGTGGCTTACACTAGAACACGTTAATAGTATACAATGTTTGTAGGTTCTGTTTAATAAATATTTTAAATGTACTTATTGAAAATTCAGTTTTGTTCAAAATAATAGCCACGGTACACGGCGGCGTAAACGTAGATGATGAACACATCCAGCACTTAAATATTAAATCTCCTGGAATGCTCGAATTGTTATTTTTGGCACATATTCATATGATCTAGTGCCTTGGGCTTAAGACTGACACATGAAGATTATTCTAAATGTGATAAACAAAAAAAACAACAAAATTTTCGGAAATGAAATATTCGTTCATGAAAATACCCAGTTTATTGATTATCTCCGGGCACGGCATTCGAATCGATGCCTCTGGCAGTCATTTTGTGGAGATGCGGGTCAAATATTGCCTTGAAGAATCTTTATAGGAGGCACGTGGACAATTAACCAATACCACAGGTGAATATTAGCAGATAAAATGGCGTTGCCTTATGTGCTATGCGCCAATGAATAAAAAATAGAAAACTAGTATATTCCTGGCGTGAAAGGGTAAAAATCTGAAAAGACTGTGATGTTGAATTCCGTGGTGTACAAATATTTCAAAAGAACACATTCTTGCACGCAAAAGTTCGACCGAAGTTCACTGAGGGTACCGGATCGGTGCAATTCACTGCCCGTAATATGGTCGGTGTCCTTGCATTTGTCAGTTGCTAGGTCGCGTAACATCGTGGTTTATATTGTATGGCAAACAGGCACGTGAACCTGCCACCGCCGCCAAGTGATTCGCCTATTAGCCGCGAGTCAGTTTTGCCTCAAATCAGCAGATTGCGAAGTTCAAGACTTTGCCTGCAGAGTGGTCATGACTGAATAAGCACCTGTATGGAGTCGTCTTTGGGGTTAAAATGTATTCTCTTGCATAAAAAAGGTTTTTTTCCTGTGTGCCTATTGTTGTGGTTGTATATTACGGAAATATCAAAGAAAAATATTGAAAGTTACTACAATGTCCCTGAAGTAAACTATTTCAACTCCCTTACATTCTGTACAATGCAGTAGCCTTGATAAATCGTCCTTCCTTTAATTAGAAAACGCTAAGAAAGTAAATAATTCAGTACTGCAGGCAGTCATTCGCTTGCGAAGAGAACTGAATTACATCGTTCTACAAAATAGGCGTTAGAGGAATTCGGCATAGGCATCGATACTATTAAATCAAAGAAATGGCCGTCACTCATTTATGCACGTATTTGCTGACTACATTGCAAATGAAACACACAAAGAAATAAAACGTTTCCCGTGTAGCCGACAACTACCTCATGAAGTGATTTCACGAAGAAACTCCAAGATTTGGGACAGAGACATGCTATCATATTTCATGCGGGAAAGGATAACGACGGGTAGAATGTTTATTCAACTAAGAGAAATGGGTAGTAGGGGCCGTTTGTCGCAAATTAGATATTCCACATAGAACAGTGTAGCATTTTTGCAATAACAAGTATTTTGGAATGCATTTCTTCTGGCAACAGAAAGTGCATCTTTCTGTACCACATATTACTTAAGAGAGAATAATTTGACGGATAGTATTATGGAAGTTTATGGGTATTTTACTGTACCAACTGATAGTTTTATTTAGGAAAGAAACATTCATTTTGGGGGGGGGAAATATTGATATCTATCAATTTCATCTGAGATAAATCGTGCAGTCATTTATCGAGTTTAAATCTGGCTATTATTTATTTAAGGTCGCTTTAAAAACATTTGTGGTCATTGGCGACCACTATTGATTTATACTAGAGATACAATTTTTAAAATTTAGAGTAAACAGAAGTAATAACAATAAACTGAAATATGAAGTACAATAAATTGTGCAACTATTAATATTATATTATCTAAACCAGCTAAATTAATATAAGTTAAAAAATATCTGGATATTGTTAGTCTGAAAATTCAGAATATGACAGCCGGGAGAATCAATTAAAATTCCAGAGATAATCAATAAACTGGGTATTTTTATGAACAAATATTTCATTTACGAAACCCTTTTTTGTTTATCACGACATTTAGAATAATCTTCATGTGTCAGTCTTAAGCCCAAGGCACTAGATCATATGAATATGTGCTAAAAATAACAATTCGAGCATTCCAGGAGATTTAATATTTAAGTGCTGGATGTGTTCATCATTTACGTTTACGCCGCCGTGTACCGTGGCTATTATTTTGAACAAAACTGAATTTTCAATAAGTACATTTAAAACATTTATTAAACAGAACCTACAAACATTGTATACTATTAACGTGTTCTAGTGTAAGCCACGCAATGCTTTCCTTAGAGTATATTACACGACTTTTTCACCGTTTACGCGGAGAAACGAGGAAATGCTCCGCGCAGGAGACGCCGCCGTCTGCAATGTCGTAGCGGCCGGTGTGAATTTCGCGGCCCGGAAGTGATTTTTAAACTCAATTTTCTCAAAGACAAAATTTTTTTCGGAAAAACTGGACCTGCCATTTTTCATGACGTGCAACACAGAATTTGAGGTATTTTTTTGTATCGGGAGCTTCTGGACATCCTGTATATTGACTATACCTCGATCTCGTATCATGAAATTTGGTTTCTGTGCAAAAAAGGTTTCTAGCATATTTCTTTCTCACAGCTTTTTGTAGGCATTGGACTGTGGCAAGTTCAAAGGAATCACATTGCTTAAGGAAAATTAAATGTAATGAAAATAATAAAACAATAAATATTATAAGAAATCATTTGTCTTTTTTCCCGCAGCAACCCTTCCTATGTTATTTACCTATGTTACCTATTTTTCCTATGTTATTCGTGTGGTAATTAAATGACATGAAATGGAGCTAGTAAGTGGACATGTAACAAACACAATAAAAAATTGAATTTATTAACAAATGAAAGTCTGTTTATCTATGTTTAACAAAATATAATATACTAGCAAAGTACTCGGCGTTGCCTCGACTTTCTTCATATCCAATGGAAATTCTAACATAAAATGGAATTTCCTTCATATCCAATTTCTTCATATCCAATGAATAAGGAAAAAAGTTTCGTTTAATATAAACAACGATGTTTAATATTCTTGTTTTTAATCTAACTGATTCACGTTTTAATACAATGATATAATTTCCTTTTTATTTTACCGTACGTTGCTATGAGCTTAAAATTTGTCATCTTCGTCTCTGCAACCTCGTTTAAGCGAACTATTAGCTAGTGGATCTGCTTTTCCACATTTTCAAAATACCTTAGTCTCCATTTTTTCAAAAACAGGATTTAATAAAACATAATTTTCTGATTTATTAAGATTGCTAAATACACTGTTTAATATGACAAAAAGCCTGTATTCTTTTTTAAAATGCTTTTTACTTTCTAGCCTTACGAATACTTCGTAAGAGGAGAAAGTTATGTAATCGTGCGGCGGAAAACGGGGAATTTTCGCCAAAAAATCTCTTATAGCAGGGGTCTGGGGACAAAAAAGTGGATAAAACCTATTGCTAAATTTAGAAAAAATAATCCTCTATCTCGTGGTGTAGTCAAAATCCATGATTTGTTGTTTCTTCATACTGCAAAATTGATTGACGGCAAAACGTCCGTCTGTCCGTTTGTGGTAAACGTTAGCGCCTAATCCGTTTGGCCGATTTTCTTCAAAATTTATAACCCGTGAACGTTTTTACTCGTCTCAAGGCTTCTTGAATTTGAAACCGATATTTTAGTATTTGAGGGTACTTTACATGAAGCCCATTTTGAGATTTTCTAAGTTAAAAGAAAATGGCTCCAAATTTTTTGATTATATTTTGTTGTTGAATAGTGCAAAGAAAGTTGAAGGGAATGACGTAGGTATCATTTTGTTGATAGGACCAATTTTTAAAAAAAATGCAAAAAACTGTTTAAAAACTGCAAAATTGAAGTAAGAGATTTTGGCCTCAGACAAAGTCGGTTGTACAAAATTAGCACTTCAAATATGGTCATGTACTATTTTTTGGAAAAAACGAGTAGTTTTTGCGTAAATTGCGATTCAAATTAAAAAAAAACAATTTTCTCAAACACCGCCACAAATTTTTTCTTTAAATTTTCTGCACGTGTGTAATAAGGGACGGTAAATGTATAAATAAACTAGTGGTGTTATAGAATTGCACATACTTTCTCGCAGTAGTTATTTTCCAAATGCCGATCATTGGATAAATTATGTGGAGTAAGCCGTTCACCGCTGCCTTTCTTGGTCATGTTTTTTGAAAGACATGTTTTTCGCATGTTGACAATTACCAGTTTCCTAATGACAGAACTGATACAATTACGTTTTGACTAAAATATAAGCAAACGGTCCGCATGTGTGTCACGTAGCGCGGTTGGTTAAGGCACCTTTGAGTTGAGATCTTCAATAAGGTGCCGAGTTCGTTCCCCCGAGGGGGATTTTAATTTGATGAATGTGATGTTGCAGGAAAAAACATTGAAGAGCGTAGATACTTCATTGAAAATCATTTGAAGTACATCTACTGACAAATAGAATCAATGCAGATAAATAGACAGGACTTGACTGTGTTTTCCCTAACTGCATCTTTTAAACAATTTATTAACTGTAATTCGATTTCTGAAGCGTATGACATGTCAAATCAACCGTTGTCTGGTATACATCTGTATGAACCAAATTAAGTAAAATATGAGTATTTTAATGTTAAATTGTAATACATTATATCCAGAACGCATGCGATAAACTTACAATCCCTTAAGGTTCCAAAAATTATTATTATTTTCTAGCCTTACGAGTACTTCGTAAAGCGGTTCACCGCTGCCTTTCTTGGTCATGTTTGAAAGACATGTTTTTTGTATGTTGAAAATTACCGGGTCCTAATGATTAAATCGATACAATTACGTTTTTGACTAAAATATAAGTAATTGCGATAAATGTACTGGAAATATCTGTACATATTTGTTTTCGAGAAAATTTACTTGACTTCATTTAAAGCACATGTAGTCGTAAATATAATAATGTGAAAAAATCGCCGCTAATGTAAATATTATCGACATGAAAAACATGTAAAAAAATTTACATTTTGGTAATTTTTGAAAAAACCCACCTATAGAGCAATATGGTTTTTATGTCATCTGATAGAGTACATTTACCACTATCCCTACCAAAAGTTTAAGGATAAAATTTGAAGCCGTTTTTGAGAATTTTTTTTGTAAATTTGAATAGCAATTTACGCAAAAACTACCCTTTTTCCAAAAAATGGTACATGACCTTCTTTAAAGTACTGATTTTCTACAACCGACTTTGTCTGAGGCGAAAATCTCTATCTTCAATTTTGCAGTTTTTAAATAATTTTTTGCAATTTCCGAAAAATTAGCATATCAACGAAAATTATACCTACATCATTCCCTTAAACGTTCTTTGCACTATTCAACAAAAAAATATATTAAAAAAATTTGGAACATTTTCTTTTAACTTTAAATATCTCAAAATTGGCTTCATGTAAAGTACCCTCAAATACTAAAATGTAGGTTTCAAATTCCAGAGACCTTGAGACGAGAAAAACGATCGGTGAATATCAATTTTGAAGAAAATCGGCTGAACGGATTAGGCGCTAGCGTTGACCACAGACCGACAGACGGACGTTTTCCCGTCAATCAATTTTGCAGTATCAAGAAGCAACAAAACATGGATTTGGACTACACCACGAGATAGAGGATTATTTTTTCTAAATTTAGCAACAGGTTTTATCCACTTTTCGTTAACAGACCCCTGATATAAGTGTCTTTCTGGCGAAAATTACACGTTTTCCGGCGCACGATCACATAACTTTCTCTTCTTACGAAGTATTTGTAAGGCGAGGTAGTATAAAATACCATAACACGTGGTGTAGCCAGAACCCTGTTTTCTAGGTCCTTGGTTCCGAAAACCCAATTGAAAGGAAAACGTGCGTGTCTGTCCGTCCGTGTGTCCGTCCGTCTGTCCGTCAGTGAACACTGCTAGCGCCTAAACAATATGTACGATTTCTTCCAAAATGGATATTCCCCGGTGGATATGGTTCTATTCGAAGCTTTGAGATTTTGACAAAGATTCTTCAAAATTTGGGGGTACTTTACATGAAGCCCCCCGGGACTTTTAAAATTTTCTCAAAAACGGCTCCAAATTTTTTCTTTAAATTTCTTGTATCAATAGAGTAAAATATATTTATGAACATGGCATTGATCCGATTTTCACGGATAACTCTGAATTTTCGAAAATTTTGAAAGTTTGTATTTTTTTCGGCGTCTTTCTCCAACTACAAAATTGAAGATAATGATTTTTTCTTGAAATAAAATTTGTTCTGCATATTGAGTTCTTTAATAAAGGTCAAGTAAATGTTTTTTCAAAATTTTAGTAGTTTTCGTGCAATATGTGCAATTTGAAAAAATTACAAAAACAAGATTTTCTCAAAAACGGCTCCAAACTTTTTCTTTAAATTTTTGGTAGGGATAATGATAAATGTACTCTATCAGATGACGTAAAAGCGATATTGCTCTAAAGGTTGATTTTTTCAAAAATTACAAATACGTAATTTTTTTCAATGTTTCTCACGTCGATAGTATTTACATTAGCGGCTATGTTTTTACATTATTATATTTACGAGTACATGTGCTTTAAATAATGTCAAGTAATGTGTTCGGGCCCACAGCAAAGTATGAATAAATACGTTAATTTCCACAATGCAAGGCAGAAAAGGTAAGATGCGTAATCGGCAGGTGCGTGGCCGTTGAGCTGGCGAAACCACGCTATCGGACGCATCTGCTCTTCCGCGAATTCTCCAACGGGCGGTGGCTTCTAGCACACGTGCGCGTCTCACTATCGCCGCCCCGCTCTGACCGTTGCAGGAGCAACGGACAAAAACCGTCCAGAATCTTCCATGTCTAAATCAAATGGCAAATTGTAATTAACCATCGCCATCCCCACCTGCCGCGCGTGAGAGCCCATTCCTAACGTCTTTTTTCCGCTACCAAAATTCGTCAGTCCACTGAGACACCGAGGAAGATGGACGCGTGTGTTCAAGGCTCCGCGCGGTAGCGTGTAAAATAATGTATAATCGTGACACTTGAGATGCATTCGGCTCACGCACATGCATTAATTCAATCGTGGCAGTAAGCATCTAAATTGTGTCTGTCGCTCTTGCGTACGTTGACGCTCGTAATTGTTTATTCAACTGTGCAACTAGCGGCGGCTTCTGGTCGGCACTAGTAACTACTGCAGTGTACAAGGTCCCTGCAATAACTGTACTTGGACAAGTGTGAATTGACGGGTCAAGTGAAATTTTTATGTTTATGTGCTGTGTTCCTGTAAGTGACATTCAACTACCTACTTTTTAAATCTTGTTTGTGCTGGAACTTTACTTAGGTGTGTGTATCCTTCAACTTCTGCGCCAATCCCACGAGCTGTCAGAGGGTGTCGGGACTACTGTATCTCAACACCATTAATTATACAGTCCACTTATGAAATAACGCATAATGCGTATAGTAGCCCCGAACATAAAGGTTCTCGAAAACACAACCGATTTCTGTGAAAAGTAGCTCAAAATTTCGCATTTTCAGAAACGCTCAAACGCCATTTTCTCATATATGGCTACAAATTTTTTCTTCAAACTTTTGTAACGGATAGTGCTAATTACTCTCTTTAGCATAGCGTAAAGTTTATTTTGAGTTGTTGTTTTTTTCAAAAATTACATAATTGTAATTTTCTTGAAAGATCTCTCACATCCTTAATATGCACATTACCTGCAATTGTAAACAATGTTATATTTGTGAGTGTAAGTGCTTCAAATAACTTCAAATAAAGTATTTTGAAAACACAAACATTTTCTGTGAAAATGAGCTTCAAATTTCGCATTTTTAGTAGCGCTAAAACGCAATTTGCTCTTAAACGGCACATAATTTTTAAATAAAAATTACCATTTATGACTAGGTTTTTGTGTTCTTTAATATTCTAAATTTAATGTTTCCGTTCTACCAATAGGAAAACGAAAATTTAAGAAAATGCCAAAAAAATGTACTTTTGGCGGTGATAGATGACAGCTGGCAAGAAAGAGCTTGTGGCAATTCCGAATAGCTAGCGAAGACCCCATGAAATAGAAAACTAATACGGGAAATTCTTTGCCATTCTGTAGAAACACTAGTTCGGTATCAAGGGCCCACAAATGAGGATTCTGGCTACACGATGTGTTAGGGGATTTTTTTCTTAATTTAGTAACTGGTTTTATCCACTTTTTCGTGATCACGGCCCTGCAATGAATTTTTTTGCCGACAATTGGCCATTTTTTCGCGCAGCATTTCATAACTTTCCCTATACTACGTATATCACTCCGTATATACGTACGTATACAGGAAAGTAAAAATGTAATTGTCTCATCATCATTTTAGTGGTAGGGTTTTCGACACTAGTTTGTCAGCTAGAACGAATTCGTTCGTTGTCTGGAGAAGAAAGAATTCTGCAGCCGCTTGCTCTTGTCGGTAGTTTTTCGTTGTTTCCCCGATCAACACCATGCGAATGGTGGAGCAGTACCCTTACAAACAGGCCTTGGACCACGCGAGAACCTTTCTACCTCTTCCTTGTCCTATCTTCGCCTTTTAGACACACCTACACTAACATGCACTACACTACCACACACGTCGGGAGACCGATCGAGATCTTAAAGCTTGCCCCGGCTGGGGGAGTGCCCCGCTGGTGGGAGATACCTGTTTGGGAAATCTCGCTCGCCGACGGTAGGTCGCGCCATGTAGCTGGGGAAGACCACAGCCACCTTCCGAGCAAAATAATGAACTACACTTACGGGACTAACGACCTAGCAGTTGACGTGCCTGGAATCAGTAACAATCAATCAATCAATCATTACCTGGGCCCATAAGAGGGACCCCCAGGGACAATAAGAGATTTGTGTGGAAAATTAACAGTTTTCTGGTACACGATTACAATACTTTCTCTTCTTAGATTCGTAATGACGAGTAAATAAAAAGTAAAATATTGAAATTGCAAAATAATTATAAAATAAACTAAAAATGTTGTCTCTCAGAGAAAAGACTGAGAAAACAAAGTTGATTTGAGGCAAACATCATCGGGTCAACCTATCACTTAGCAGCTATTTCTAGCAATGTTTAACAGTCATGTGGTGATGTCTGCAAAACCAGAAACTCCATTTAGAGTACGTCTACACGTGAGATTGTATAAGTAGTAAGTCACCGTTCGCATTCACTGGCCATGTACTTCAGTCGATTTTATAATGGAAATGTTGTCAATAGTCATAGTTATTCTTGATATTACTACTCATTGCTATCATTAGATAATAAAGTGACCTCAATCGACTATAGACGCTTCATGACTCTCAAGAACCCGACGATGACCTTTCTTGACGTAATGGATGAAAAAAACCCACGTTTTGTTGTAGATAATGCAGATGTGGGGTGCCCTTTGCCACGCACATCGGCTATATAATCAGCTGGCGGCTGAGTGCAACAAGTGTTCAACATGAGTGGGCAACGATCGTCACTTTGGCTTCTGCCACTGGTGTTGGCGATGCCATTTTCAAGGTCTCTGGATACAACGCCCAGGTGCTCAACCGGGAAGGAGCTGGCGCTGTCTATGATATACTCTACGAACGCCACGGGGCACCGCGCCGTCAGCGCCAACTTGGAGCAGCCCCTGGGGAGTCCCGGGTGGCTGCTGGATGTCGAAGTCAGGACCTCTGGGTGCGGGCCCGATGACGTCCCACGGCGGTCGCTCACCATCTCGATCAACGGGCCCCCGGAGGGGGGTCTCCCGGCCACCCTGCCCCCGCCAACCGCTCTACGGCCCGCGCCCCCGGGCTACCTCACGCTGCCCGGCCTGGGGCACTACCTCGCGCCGCCAGAGGCGAAGAGCTGGTATGATGCTCGCGAACTCTGCCGGAAGGAGGGCGGGGGACTGGTGGCGCCGACTTCCCGGGGCGAGGTGGAGCTTCTGTTCCAACACTTCACTCCAAACGCCACCGGTGCCAAATACAGGGACCGTTTTTGGCACAGCGGCAACGACATCAAGGAGGAGGGCAGGTTCGTCACCGAGGACGGGGTGCCCCTGGAGGACACAGGCTTTGCAGTCTTCCACCCTGGAAGGCCCTCGAGTTCTACCTCGAACAATTGCCTTACAATTCTCAGGGATAGATCACTGATAGATATTGTATGTTCAGGCTTTAAGTTTTCATTTATCTGTGAAGTGCCCTTATGAATTTCATTTTCTCCGCTTTTAAAAGATTATGAAAAGATTTGTTGTACCTCCTTTGCTAACCTAGGAACACACATTCAGGAGAAGTCTGATGTATTCCTGTTCTTCAATATCCTAATAGTTTACGAAATATAGTTATCGTGAAAGAAACGTTTACTTAAATATTATAAAAAAATATAGATAATATTAAGGAAAGAATAAATATTAAAAATGTAATAGAGTGCAAAATTTGATAGACCTAAAAGAAATTTTTTCTCCATCTTGTTCTTGCAAATAAAAGTAACTTAAACCCGCACTGATGAGCTCGACGCTCAACATCTATTCAATTTTCAGTCGTGATCTTGCGGTAATTTATTATTACAGATGAATTTGTACATAGTAGAAATAAAAAATAAATGAAATGAAAATAATGAAGTAATACATATAAAAAAACATAAACATTGTTTACCCCACCCACGCTTCCCATGACATTTTCTCTGTCGTGATGAAATATCATGCAATGGAGCTGGTAAATGGATATTATAACAATCACAATAAAAACTGAGTTTGTACGTAATTCAATATATATTATTGAATTAAGTTTAACAAAATATACAATATATAATTGACAAAACTGATAACTCAATGAATTGTAAGTAATTTACTGTTTAAAGTATTAAACATTTTCTTAACCATTACTTATTCAATTTGGAACGGTTGCAGTTTTTATGTGAATCTAAATTACAATCAAATAATAACAGAGTAAAATACGGTTTACAATACCCTGTTATCATAAACGATCCATTAAATAAATGGATATCTTATAGCAATCAGGCCTGTTGCAGTTCTCTAAACAGAACTTGAAGAATAAAATTTAAAAAAATCTATTTGAAAGACGTGTAAAGATGAAACAGTATTTGGTTTCGCCAAAGCGAGTAGTCAGCGGATAAATATACAGAAATAAATAAAATGATTAATTTGTAAATAAAGTTGAAATCATCTGAATAATTAACTTGATTGATGCCTTAGAATGGAAAATGAATAATTGGATTATTTAAGGAGCATAAAGAACAGTAAAACATTCAAAGTTAACAAAGAAAAATAAATACAATGCATGATTATTACAAATTTACCTTAATGAGAACAAGCCATGAATATAGAGATAAAATCCAGATCGACTTAAGAATAAGCAATGGCGAAATTCTGATATTGCAATTTAAACATATATTTGACACTCAACATATTCGACAATGCAATAAAGGCGTTGCAGTGACACTAGTTGATGCTCTGACCCACCTCAGCCAGTAGGTTCTAGGAGAAAAGGAGTTAATGAAAAGATGGCCCTGCTTCACGAACTTCAAAATGAGGGATTAATCTCATTCGTACATGGTTTCTAAAACTACACGACCGGAATTAAATCTAAAGCGTTCATCGCTTTATTTACAGACGGTCCTAAAATGTTTCAGATGGTCAAATACCAGTTGTTAGAGTGAAAACTGAAAAAGGTGTGGGCTATATGCTTTGGTTTCAGTTACCATGTGTTGCATACATCATAATATAAGCTGTATTTTTTCTCTTACATTCTGACTTCCTAAGAAGAGGATGTATTGTAATTGCGGGCCGCAAAAATGCTGCTGCAGCCGGAATCCTTGTTTTGTGGGTCCTTGATACAAAAAATCGTTTGCAAAACGTTTGTCTATCCGTGCTCCGTCTGTTGCCTTGCACCTAAACCGTTCAGCTGGTTTTCTCCAAAACTTTTGTTTTTTAAATTTTTTTTCTAAAAAACCGCTCCAGTTTTTTACTTTCCCGTATACACGGAGTGGTATACGTAGTATAGGGAAAGTTATGTAATGCTGCTCAAAAAAATGGCGCATTATCGGTGGAAAAAAATTCGTTGCCGGGCCGTGATAACGAACTAGTGGTGCTACAGAATGGCACAGACTTTCCCGTATTAGTTTTCTATTGAACTTCGCTAGGTCTTCGCTAGCTATATGGAATTGCCACATACCCTTTCTTGCCAGCTGCAAGCTATCACCGCCAAAAGTACTGTTTTTTTGTATACCAACATTATAAACAACCCTTTTCCATTAACAAAATCGTTCATAATATGGCACATTATTGCATGAATCATTTCGTCATTGCTATTTCTGCACGAAATATGATCCATCACTGACGTAATAGTCACGGCCCGTATATATTATCAGTTATGGAGTTTAAAGAAGACAGTGGTATCATGTAAATAATTTCAGTGTTTGCAGTAAAATCAAATTCGTTATAAAAAAACTTACTTTTAAAAACTCATTTATTAATTTATTACTCCTTTAAAATTGTATTTTGTTTTTATTTGGTAGTATAACAAGATTAACATAATAAGAACAACAAAAACATCAAATTAATTCTTGTGAACATGTACATTAAAATTGTACAATTTGATAAATTGGTCAGTGACAACCCATTCTATCGATTTTTATCTAAAATGCTTGTTTTTTCTTTGCTTTCTGCACTAACCAATATCTTGTTAGCTATTTGAATATTGTTATTCACCAATTCTTCGATGTATGACTCGGGTACACTTGTAGACCGCCATCCTCCATGTCGTTTAAGTGTAGTGATATCCCCACCATTATCTGCGAGAATCGTCGCGGATGTTCTCCTAAACGAATGACCAGAGTACTTTTCTGCATTTGGTAATTTTAAAAAATTTGCAATATTTTTTGTTAATATGGGAAATGTATTGATACCAATTGGATTGCACCTACATTTGCAATGATTGTAAAACGAAAAAAGTTTTTTGCGTTAACATGTACGGATCTTAAGGAAATGTATTTTTTACAGACTTCAACATAATTAAATTCTTTACTGGATACGATAGTAAATATTCCGTGCTTTTCATTTTTTGTCGCTTTAATGTTCACTATCAAAACAGAACCTTCCTCTTTCACATCGTTGATGCACAAATGGTACAATTCGACACGTCTACAAGCACCAAATATGCCAAAAATAGCAACAACCTGAAAACCACACCAGTTATTAATACAATTCACCAGTTAATAAATAAAACTTAACTATTATTGCTATTGTCATTATTATACCTTCATTAAAAGAAAAGATTCATCATCAGCTTTTGTAAGAAATGTGTTTACATCTTGTTGGGAAAATACCATTTCCTTTATAAGTTGATACCCCACATTTGCTTGTTTCAAAAAGAAACTTACTTTTTGAAATGTTCCAATATCAATATTGTCTTTGCCTTTAATTTGGAATAAGTGCATCATAGTGTCGACGCTTTACATGCTGTGGGCGTGTTTGAAGAATCATGCATTAAATTAACAAACGTCTTTATTCTAGCAAGTGCATTATACTAACTTAACCAACCTACTTCGACAGATACGAAAGAACAACAGCTTCGCGTAATAAATTTGCATGTTTTTCATCCATCCATTTCCTAAACTTTAAGTATTCTTTCTCATAAAGTTCGCAAGACTATTTCGGTATCATAGCATTTTTTGCTTTTGCAGCTTCTTCCACAATTTCTTGGGCAAATCCATTATGTTTGAATCGTGACTTTCAAACTAATTTCCATTTGTAAACAAATTAGTTGCTTAGGTAGCATTCATGACGTCTTAACATGAATTTGAGAACTATTATAACTACGAATTACAACTTAACATCCAAATTAATTTCGCTTCCTCAAATTCTTATAATACTGTTATATCAAAAATAGTATATGAAACTCGTTTATAATTTTACTTTTTTGCACTCATAAGAAGATATTTCTAACGTAGTTCGTTTGGCATTATCTTCTTAGTCGTACAAAAAAGGACAATATTATAAACTAAGTACATAATATACTATTGTCATTTTCTTAATTTTTACCTATTGGTAGAACGAAAATATTAATATGAGAGAATTAAAGAACACTAAAACTTAGTCCTAAATAGCAATTTTCATTTAAAACTATGTGCCGTTTTAAAGAAAATTGCGTTTTAACTCTACTAAAAATATAAGAAAATGGCGTTTGAGCATTTCTCAAAATGCGGAATTTCGAGCTATTTTTCACAGTAAACGGTTGTGTTTTCGAGAAACCTTAAAAAACTGACATTATTTAAAGCACATGTACTCATTAATATAATAATGTGAAAAATTCGCTGCTAATGTAAATATTAACTAC
The DNA here is from genome assembly GCA_031308135.1 of Acheta domesticus. Lineage (NCBI taxonomy): Eukaryota > Metazoa > Arthropoda > Insecta > Orthoptera > Gryllidae > Acheta > Acheta domesticus. The sequence continues at coordinate 28,657,534 of JAHLJT010005437.1, read as the reverse complement.
GTGAGAGACAAGGAAAAAATACATTTTTGCAATTTTTGAAAAAAAACAAAAAAAGAGCAATATGACGATTTTGTCATCTTATAAAATACATTATGCACTATACCTACCAAAAGTTTAAAGAAATATTTGCAGCCGTTTTTGACAAAATCTTGTTTTTGTAATTATTTGAAATTGCACATATTGTACGCAATATTGCGCGAAAACTACTAAATTTTTCAAAACAATGTATATGATCTTAATGAAAAAACTCACTTTGGACATCAAATTTTATTTAAAAGAAAAATCTCTTTCTTTAATTTTGTAGTTCCACAAAGACGCCGAAAAAACTTTAAACTTTTGCAAATTTTCAAAAATTGAGATTTATCCGTGAAAATCGGATCTACGCCACCTTAATAAGTGTATTTTACTTTATTTTTACAAGATATGTAAAGAAAAAAATTGGAGCCGTTTTTAATAAAATTTTGAAAATGTCCGGGGCCTTTATGTAAAGTCCCTCCAAATTTTACGGAATCTTTTTCATAATCTCAAAGCTTCGACTAGAGCCAGATAGACCGGGGAAGAACTGGAAGAAATCGTACATATGATTTAGGCGCCAGCAGTGTTCACAGATGGACAGACAGAAGGACGGACGGACAGATGGACGTTTTCCTTTCAATTGGTTTTTTGGCATCAAGTTCCCACAATAGAGGGATTGTGGCTACACCATGTGTTAGGGTTTTTTTTCCTTAATTTAGCAACTGGATTTATCCACATTTTCGTTATCATGGCCCGGCAACGAATTTTTTTCTGGCAAAAAATTCGCCATTTTTTCGCGCAGCATTACATAACATTCCCTATACTATGTATATCACTCCGTGTGTACTTAAGTATACGGGAAAGTAATAAGTATCAGAGGAAGTCTATGTCGGATAAGAAGGAATGAACTAATTAAAACTTATTATATTACTTATTTTATTACAATTATTCGACTCTAAAATTTTTGCTTCTAAAAGTTTATGAGAATAATACATGCAATAATAAATACAGAAATATATTTCCACACAATACCTTGGTTTTCCTGAATTTGTGAAAGATATTTATTTTACTTTGAAGTGTAATAAATATCACTCGTAAGTTTTTTATTAAATTTTATTTAGTACACCATATACCAATTATATAAATATTTGCGTTACTGTTATAATTAGTTTTAACAAAATTGTTGACAGTGACATACCAATGGGAGATGAGTCATTAATAGACCCCGGCGCCGTCGTTTCTGTGACCTTCAGGCTAACTTTTAGGCTAAACACAGTCTAACAACTCAGTTCCGCAGCTCTGTGCTCTGTACAGACAGATGTAATAGCACTCCAAGTGGTCAGTAAGCTGGTCACGTCCTCGTACCATACTTTTTGTACGCTAGATCAAGAATATGACGTCATATTTATATTATTTTGAAAACCTTTTCACATTCTAGTCCAATTTTATTATTTGCACTTATTAATGAAAGCTTAAATGTATAAAAACCTAAGAACAACATCTCATATTCTGTAGAGTTTCTTCCAAAGTCGGCAGAGCGAGATCAGACACTTGAGGTTTCAGAAAGGATTTCTTTACATTTTATGGTTTTACATTTTCCAGACTGTGGAAATTATGTGAACATTTACGTTTTCTTCTGAACAGCTATGTACAGTCCTACAAATAAACAAGAAGTAAGGATGTATATACAATGATATGAAACTCCCTCATACACACAGAAAGAAATATATTTCTTAGATTTCAGTTACATTTACTTACTATCAATTATTTTTTAGAGATTACATCAGTGTCATAACACTGTTACAGCAATTACATTAGTCGAAGAATTTGCCAGTTTATTTTCTGTTACCAGGAACACAATGAGGGTGTTCCTTCCATGTTCTCTTATAGAGAATAGTATATACAAAATATTTACTCAAGAGTCATAAGCATAATTACAGATCGACGAAAAAGTAAACAAAGGAGATAAATGCCATGAGTTCACAATCATTTTGATACATTCCTAATTTCTAACGTTTTCTTTGCTACAGGTGTACGTTCATGAGACACTAATCTTAATAATTAGCATCCTAAATTACTCACAATTAAATATTTCCTATTTCTCTTCGAAAGTTGCGCAAATTGAGCATTAACTGGCTTCTCTCTAAATACTGTACACATGTTATCAGGAACAGAAACACAGATATATAGTAGTTCGTGCGAGATCCTAGTGTCATGCGAGGTCCAAAACTTTCCTCGAAGCTCCAGGACACTGTTATTAGCTGTGGGCAAAATGTCACGGGATTCGCCAGTCTTCTTCATGGACTTTTACAGATACATGCCACCAGGAAGCTAGATTTGTCACCATCACACTTACAAACCTGCGGAGCTGTCTCGTCGCTCAAAGCAAAAGTTGCTCGCTTTTCGCCAATGAGGTCCGGGTTCGATTCCCGTCGATTCTCATGTGAAATTTGTTTCGACAAAACGAGTTCAGCTGCTTCACAACGGCTAGTCCAACCTTTGTGAAGGGCCCTAAACCTTTCTTTCTTATTCCTCGCCAATTCTGGCCGCTGGATAGTGACGCAGAGGCGCGCGGTGTGAGGCGCGTACGTGGAGATGCTACCTGGCGGTCCTCTTGACAACGACGAGACGTGACAGAAATAATGCGCCATGTGAATACAGAGAGCTCCAATGTCATTAAAAGTAAAGGAGAATTACTCCGTATTGCGCTTAATGCCCAAAGGGTTTAAAGACGCGTTGCGCATGAATACGCTACAAATGTTAAAAAAAAACCTTCAACCAACTAATTCATACGAAAGTTGTATTAATTGTGACATATAACTTAACAAAAAGTCGAAGAATTATCCTTCTACCCCGATATCTTTGGAGAGATAAGCAGCAACCATATATTAATTTACAAAGGTGTCAAACCGTTCAGTCTGTAGAAAGAAATAATAAAAATATATTTCGCACAAACGATCTATTAAAAATACCTATTGTTGAGAGTATTAAAACGGTATGAATATTGTTTAGAAATAATGAAAGAAGAAATACTGCATTTAACAACTAAACAATATTACCACATTTTCAAAAACAGTGCATCTTGTTTGATAACTAAAATTCAATCACCTAATGACAGTGACAACCATGCATTTTCCTACAATAACGTTTTTCAAAACCTATCAACTAGAGTGATTAGGTTGGCTCCGAATCAATCTCCACTTCCCCCAAATGCTTCGTTCTGAAATCTGTTAGGCAGGCTGTGTGCGTTCAAAAATTCATTATTGCGCTCTGGTGTGCAGGAGTTAATACGTTTTCCCGACAAAATTAATTTAAACCCCATTCATAATATTTAGCGATAAACCGGAGGGAGTGCTTGCAAAGTTGAAGAGAATGAAATATGTAGGCATCATTTTCTCGTTAGGCTCTGTGCAACTGTTACTGAAACAACAGAAGGCGTTATGGACTTCCAAATAAGCCTGTTGCTTTACAACGGACGCATATCAATGAGGTGGGGAATTTCTGAGCCATAAAAAATTCTGACATATGTAGTGAGAGTTTTCTTTGAATACAAATTCGACAAGGGACACGAAACGTTACGACATGTTACAAAATAATACAGATTAAATTGACAGACATCCTTTCACTGGGCTGTGAAAAATAAAAGATGTATGTTATTTACTGTAACTTTAATTTTTTTAACTGCTTTGTAAGAAAAGGCATTTTTATTGCATTTCAAATTAGTCACTGAATAACAGTCCGCTTCAAGGGTATAATTTTATTTTTAAGAAGATTGTTATGATTCTGGTTACTTTTACAATTATTGTTTTTAAACATTTACTGTACTAATGGCTGGTGTGATTATAACATTTAGTCTGTTAATCGTGTTGGGAATTGGGAATGTTCTTCTTGGGCATAATACAGCAAGAATTAAACAATGTGACCGGCATTTAATATCAATTCCTAGCATTAATCCTTAGTTATCCTTAGTTATTTATTTATTAGTGATTCCGAGCACGTCAATTGCTAAGATAATCCCGTAAGTTTACAGCATGTTTTTTATCGCGGGGGTGGTGGCGGTGATCTTCCCAATCACGCTGGAGGAAGAGTTTCGGTGCCGACCTACACGTCGACTTGCGGGGTTTTCTCAAACCAGGTATCTCCCACCAAAGAGGTACCGCCCCAGCCGAGACAAGCTCTAAGCTCCGTTCATGTGTGGTAGTGTAGTACAGTGTAGGTGTAAGGACTGAGGACAGTTCAAGAAAGAGGAAGCTAAGATCACGTGGGTCCGTGGCCCGTTTCTTAGGGTAGTGCTCGGGCAAACGCCTGGTGTTGATCGGAGAACTCATTGAAACTCCTCACCAGAGCTGCCGGTCGCTAGTATTAAGCGGCTCAACTCGACCTCCCAGCCTCCTTGGTGTTGAAAATAGCACTACCGTCGGGACTCGAACCCTAGAACCTCCTGATGATCGACACTGCTGTGACATCAAATGTCCTATGCCGGTTGTTCGGGCAAGATATTAATATAAACATTGCCATTTATGATTAAACTAGCGAAACCCGACAGACATTATTCTGCTCTTTATCTCCATCACTCTCCATCTCCCCGTCTCTCTCTCTCCGTCACCCTCTCTCCATCTCCATCTTTCGCTCTCTCTCTCCGTCTTCCCCTTTCGCTCCGTCTCTCTCTCTCCGTCTCACCGTCTCTCCCACTCTCCGTCTCTCCCTCTCTCCGTGTCTCCGTCCCTTGATCTCTCCCTCCCTTACTCTCTATTTTTCTCTCCCTCTCTCTTCTTCTTTCCTTCTCTCTCATTCACATTTAGTTGCAGATTCTGCACATCTCTGTGCAGGTGGGCTACCAGCGCCGAACCAGCAAAAATGCAATAGAATTTTCAAGAAGATCTCATCTTGTAGATTACGGTGTGAAAAACGTTTCTTCGAGGCCTCTGGTCTCAAAATTTTATTTTTTTAATGCCCTAGAACGCTTTGTTGAGAAGTTATTTAACGACAGATTACCGAGTGTAGCGGGTTGCATGATTATTTAGCGGATTGCATCAATGACAATTGATTCTCAAAATGTTAATATTAAAACTTTTTTATATTTTAACCATCACTGGAATTTCCTTAAATTATATTCTATATCGAGCCATTTTATATCAATAACCTAAATGGAAGCACGGTGAAAAAAAAGGCTTTTCCGCCATAAATGCCAGACAAATATGTATCCTTTTCCTCAGCATATGCTGGAAAAATACTATCCTATTTTACTCTTAATGGTTTCACGGCAGTGTGTTTACAAATATCAGAGTTGTCTGTAATATTGGCGTCCCTGTAAAAGTATTGAATAAAACAATATTATGCGAATTTTAAATCGTACATAATCAATTACCATAGACTTAAAATCCTGATAATTAAGCGTATCAGGATGTCTTCATTCTGGTACATGGAATATTCATTAAAATCCAGGTAAAAATGTCACTATTCTAGTACGTCTAGAACACTGATTAATACAGCCTACAAACGTCGGACATCGTAATCGAGTGCTTAAGACTAAAGATCTTATGAGTCGGCTGAATATAAAATCTACTCCAGGTTGCAACCAGCTACCGAAGGAGCAGATTCGGTGACTATCAGTGCCTCTACAATATTTTACGCAAAATGTGGGCTGTTCCAAATAAAGCAATTTCTTGCACTTCCCAGTCTTTTGAATTACCTGGGAGTTTACACAAGTTCTTACTCAAATTTTGCGGAACAAATCCCAGAGCTCCGATAACTATCGGTACGACCTGTGTTTTTTCGCCCCACATTCGGCTGATCTCGATTTCCAAACTCTTGTATTTAAGACGTTTCTCTGCCTCCTTGGTAACGACGTTTTGATCGCAAGGTACAGCAACATCGACAAGTAAACATGATTTTTTCGCCAAATCCTGGATAACTATATCCGGTTTGTTTGCCGCTATCGTGCGATCTGTTTGAATTTGTTGGTCGTACAATATCGCACACAATCCAACAGACGTCACCCGTTTTAGAGAGTGTTCGTACCACTTGGAGCATGTGTTTGGAACTTCGAGGGCGGTACAGATCTGCCAGTGGATGTAGCTACACAGCCTGTCATGTCTTTTCAGGTATTTCGTCTTTGCTAGGATTGGACAAGCTGAGACAATATGATCAATGGTATCTACTTGCTAAATGCGGCATTTATCATGTTGGGAAACTTTGAGAACCGCTTTATTATAATATCGTGTTCTCAACGCCTGATCTTGAGCAGCTACTAGAACTGCATCCGATTCTGGCTTCATTCTTCCCCTTTTAAGCCACATAAATGATTGATATTTATAGATCTGCACCTTGTCCATACTTTTTAGATATTGTCCATAGAGGGGTTTGTCCCTCCACGACTTCTTTAACAGTTTTTGTTTCTCACATTTCATGTTTAGCAGCATGAGAAGTTTGGTGTCTGTGTTTTTCGACGTGTCTTGCCTAGTTTTCTTCGCAATGCTTCTTGCTACACTAACAATGCCTCTTTTTCCCATTCTATGGTCAGATTTCATGACCTGCCTCATTAGAGAGTCATCTTGATGGCTGACTACATACTTTCCCATCCCGACTATTGCGTTGTGCCAGGAGGCCTCAATTTGTCTGAGGCCTCTTCCTCCTTCCTTACGTGACACATAAAGTCTATGTACATCAGCTCGAGGGTGGGAAACATGATGCATTGTTAGCAGTTTTCTGATTTTTCGACCCATGGCGCCAATTTCTTGCTCAGTTCAGTCCACTAGTCCAAAACTGTATTCGGCTACAGGTACCGCCAAACTACCTATTGCAGATATTTTATTCCTGGAATTCAGAGCGGACTGCTGGGCCAGTCTCACTCTCCTATAATGTTCCCTATGAAATCTCTCTTTCATTGTGTCGTTCGTTATTATTATTATTATTATTATTATTATTTTTATTATTATTATTATTTTATTATTATTATTATTATTATTATTATTATTATTATTATTACGTCATCCTATTCGCTGTTCGTACGTACAACCGCGTTCTCTCCGAGTCAGGGAGCAGCTCCAACCAATCAGATTTATAAACTTATAATATTATTTACAAAATTTGTATTAACTTCGTAATTTAGTCTATTTATGAAGGTTCTACTACAAGAGGCAATTTATTTTTCAATAGCATCCGAAGACTCATGGCAAATTAACTATTGAGCCCATGACATTATTTCCCCACATTATTTTCCGAGATGACTTCTGTGCTCATAATGGTGCTGGTATATTTTTGAGAATGTAGAAGTCAGTTTCTCAATACGAACACCTTGATTTGTAGCATACTGGTAATCGGTAACGACTAGTGATTATGGATGGATTAATGTAATGTGACACACGAGAAACTCGGAATGCTTCACGCCACAAACACAACTGAACACATTCATGACGTTCAAACACACGGTCTTTAGGTTCTTGTAGTTCGACCTACCAGCCCAAATCCTATACATCGCCTCCCTACCAAAACAAGTGTCCTATTGATATTCACGACGATCATAGAATTCGAACCCACAGTCTTCATGTTCTTGTACCTATCAGCCCATATCCTATACATCGCCGGCCTACCAAAACAGGTGTCCTACTTTTATTACAGTATCCACAGGTGACCCCATTTCCCCTCGCACGAATCAATGACGGCGGGGGAGGATTCGGTCACTGGAGCCGTTCGCGCGACCGGTGGGCGGGCGGGCGGGCGCGTTCAGGAAATCCGACCCCGATCCACGCTTCCGCGTCGCCCCGCACGCGGCGCGATCTACGCGGCGCGCGTATGCACATACGTAATCACACTCTGCTCCACGACACCCCACTCACCACCTGCACTCGGGGATTATGGGTCCACGCGCGCTGGTTTTACATGAAGTGTTCGGGTCTTGGCCGCCAGGCACGAGGGGTTTTAATTCCTTGCCACGTCTCGGATTAAATATCTGTTAAAACTTCAGGTTTGAAGCAATCCGAGAAGGAAGCCCCGCCAACGCCAGAAGTGAATTCAGCATGTAACACGTGACCTCCCAATATATATATGTGTGTGTGTGTGTATATATATATATATATATATATATATATATATATATATATATATATAAGGTTTAGGACTGGTCTTAGTACATGTAGATAAAATCTGGAGGATTAAGATCGATGAAATGCATGGATGTTTTCACTAAAGGATTATAATTTAATACGGCTTCCGTCTACCTGTGCTTCGCATTTTAACCATCATAACCTAAAAATAACTCATTTGTCATTCATTCTGATTTTCAGCAACCACTTAGAAGGAGGTAAAAGGAAAACCACACTTTTCTTCATCTAATTGTGAACCTGAAGCAAGACTCTTCTCCACTTTACGATTGAAATATCGCTGTTACAGTAATGATCATTTGAGATTTGAGCAAAACGTGTGTTCACATACGTAATCACCCTCTGCCCCACATCATCCCCTCACCAACTGCACTCGAAGATTGTGGATCCACGGGCGCTTGTTTTACATATAGGGATGGGGTTTTGGCCATCAGGTATGAGTGAACACACCTGGAATTTATTTTCTCTACGATTTGAATTCATTTATTTTGCCAAAGAGCAGTAAAAACTGTGTGACGTGTGGAGGGAAGATAGTGTAACGTATGAAAACTACGTAACGTAACGTGCGCGTATATATATTTACGCAACGTGTGCGTGCGCATGTACTCATTTCTTAAAGCATTTTAATAACTTTTTAATTCACTTTAATTCTATTGGATTCAATTTGATTCAATTCAATGATGTCTTATTTTACGTGGCGAGTCTCATGCTATAAGAACTGCTCTTTCGTGTGAGCTCGCAAATTTCCCTGAGCTCCTCCACCATCTAGCGGAGAAAGAAGGTATCACCGGGGTGACTGGCAATTTATATTTAGCTCAGAAGCTTCTATTACTCCTGAGAATATTTTAAATGCGCTAAATCTATAACATGGCGCAGCCTGCTTTACAACCCCTCCGATGCAAGGCATGACTTTTCCCCTTCGATTGAGTTTGAACCCGTAAACTTTTGTATAACAGGCCTACACGCTAACCGTTATACTACCAAACCCGCCAAAATTCAACCATGCCAACTCCAACTCCACATACTTTCTCGGATTATTTGTAACTCAATTTTTAAAAACTGAGAAAATTCGTCAATATGGAACCAGTGCAGTTTTACATTGTACGTGTTCTTTGTTCTATTTGAGGACACAAAAGCCCAAAAGAATTAGAGCCATTTTTGCAAAAAAATGTTCACCTCAAGCTGAAATTGGACAGAATTGATATTTTTTAAATGATGTGCATGACTTTTCACTTTTTAAGACTATAATGTTTTAGAGCAGATTTAATTATGAAGAATATCTTTATAACAATTATTGGAGTTTTGCAAAGTTTATGTTTTGCTTTTCTCGAAAAGAAATTGCTCCCATTACAATTTCAGACCAATATTCTGAACCTGCAAAATATGCAAGATTATGGAAAAAATAATAGACAACAGACTCAGATATGTCTTGGAATATCATAGCATCATTAGTGACAACAATTTGGCTTTCGAACAGGTTACTCAACAGTATCCCATCTAATGAGTGTCGACACGTACATTCAGGAAGCCTTCATTAATCATCAGCATGTGTTAGCTGTCAACTTAATCTCGAAAAAAACATACGATATGGTGTGGACACACCGAATTCTCTTAAAACTATACGAAATTGAAATTGGAGGAAATATGCTAGCATTTCTGAAATCCTTTCTAACAAATCGTAAAATTCAAGTCAGTGTTAACGGCCACTTTTCTAAAATGATACATTTAGAAAATGGGCTCGATATTAAGCGTCTCACTTTCCCTCCTCGCTATTGGTGATGCAGACATAAATGTCAAATCTCCCACCATAATTAGGAAATATGCATATCATTTAATTATTCTTTGTAAAGGAAAGAACCTTAACAATACCCAAGAGACCATTCAAACAGCTCTGGACAGCTTATACGACAGGTCTAATAAATCTGGTTTTAAATTCTCCTATAAAGAAACTGAATGCATATTATTTTCAAAACATCAATCACTCCTAAACTAAAACTGTGCCAGAAAGATCTAAAATTTACTAAACACACCAAAATACTGGAATTGGGCTAAAAAATGACATGGAAAAGACACATTCAACGTCTTAGGTGAATGTAGAAACAGACGAAATCTTAAACTGCTGTCACACAATAACTGGGAAGCAGATAAGGATCTGCTGTTCCTTATCTATAAAGCTATTGTAAGAAGTAAAATTGACTACGGATGTATCATTTATAACTCAGCCAATCGAACCATACTAAAAAACGTGAAACAATTCACAACCAAGGACTCAGAATCTGCTTCATACTAGCTCGATTGGCAGTGTATTAGTGGAAGTCAATGAACCATCTCTCAAATGTCGTTGAGATTTGTTATCTATCAAACATGCTTTTGAAGCAGCCTCAGAAACCATTGTTATAATATTTAATGACGTTTTCCCACATGTAAACGCTGAAGGAAGGGTCCACTCTTCTTACATGAACGTCTATAGCAATATCCGAAACCAACTTAATTTTATTAATATATAAGACGTTTGTATAGAAAAATGAAAAAAATACACTATTCCCTTTTGGGGATTATCAAATATTTTAACTGATTTGACATTAACTGAATTCAGTGAAAGATGTTTATCCAAAGAAGAATGAAACATACAATTTTTTGAATTTACCCTCAACTATAACAACCACTGCTTTGTATATATTAAAAGACGTCAGACTCATGAAAAAACTGAAACCCTTGTCTATTTACCGGATAAAATTATTATATATAAACTTGCGAATTATGCAGCTCCACCACTGCCAATACCTACGCGCTAGTGGCAATACTTAAATCTGTCACGCAAATACATTTATCAAACATCAGCAATTTTTTTAGACTCATTGCCTATTACAGTATTGTTTCCAACACAAATATTAAATCTGAAATGAAAACAATTATACATGATCTTTTCTACCAAATCCGCATGTCAAGAAAAAACGTCACTCTTGCTTGGATTCCATCTGTACTCAAACAACAAGTCTTAAAATGGGAAAACATAATAGTAACTGCAGAAGTGAACCTGAAGAAAAATAAAACCCACAACCCCAAACACCATTGGCAAAGGATATGAAAAGAATACAAAGCCAGCAGTAAACACAAATCCCTTGAAAACTTCAATGCACTGAAAATCAACAAAACGCTTAGCCGAAGGGGACAAGTGATTCTAACCAAAGTTCGGACGGAGCATTCCAAAATAAAACATCTCGACCTCACATAAAAAACTCCGACCATATTATTAATTCATGCCCTAAATTTTCAATAGAGGGAAGAAACGTATTACGGGACCTAAATGTCAATGGTCTCTTATATTCCTCCGCCCATCAGGATCAAGTCATCAAATTTTATATAATTACTGATATTATCTCAGAAATCTAAACAGTAATCAGTGTACTAATTTTGTAATATAATGAATGTGAATTGTATACCTAAACACAAATAATGTACGTATGTAATTATTGTATTTAATGTAGTCGCTATTGACCGTGTTTTTGATGCAACTCAAAATAAACGAAAAAAGTTTACCTAACATAAATTCGCAGAAAGAATGAAAATCGTTAGTGCAAACTTTATAAAGGAATAAGTGTAACTTCATCTCCAAGTAGATTTAGTAGGTGAATATTTAAACTGAATTGAAACGGAGTTTGATTCAGAAGAGAATCAAAGTAATTTTACACCAAAAACCAGAAGTTGTATCGTCAGAATCTTAACAATAGAGCAGGGACTAGAAAAGGGATTAGAAATAGAGATTACCTTGTATTTATAGACTTAGAAAAAGGTTACGATATAGTCGCAGTAAGTAGATTTCGGAATATGTACTGCTATCAACCATTAATATATAAATGCAATAAAATATTGAGAACTAAGAAACAAGAATAATAGTGAGTGTACTGCGACCGGCTGCACTCTCTGTCTATTTATCTATCGATTATCTAACATCCCTTCCTTACCTATCTTTTATCTATTAAATTAATTTATCAATAATCACTGTATCATTGGATGCGGCCGTCTGCAAAAATATTTTTATGTCGTAGGTCCGGCGCAAGTTTCCAATACTGGATGAAGACCTGCTTTCCTTTTTGTAACACTATCCTGTATCTGCGATACTACAAATAATAAATCCAAATTCAATGCAAAAAAACAAAATCACAAACACACCGTGTTTGTTACTCTTTATTCGGCTAACATGGACATCAACACTGTTCCACCATAACGTAAACAAAATTTAAAACAACAGAAAATAAAAAAGCAACATTCACACAATATTTACAAATCATTCACACCACGAGACATGCGCATTCTCTCTCTATGGCCATTTTCTTTGAGAATAAAAATTTAAATAAAAAAACGATGACATGCTTGGACTTGAACAAAATATGATAATTCTCGTCGTATTTGTCAAAGTACATAAATCACCACTTCCCTTATCATCAACATTACTCACAAATAAATCGACTGTCACTATAAAAAGAAAAACTCCTAACATTATTTTCTTCACGTCCGAAAATCATTTCTCGCATAGCAAGGCATGAGCTCCTCTCACCTCTAAGACTAAAATTCATCTATCGAAAAGTATTGTAGCAGTTCATTACCAAAACTTTTCCTCAACAAAACACGCTCTCTGTCTTTTGTCCTTCTTTATTAACATCAAATTATTCTGATTTACGCCTCCTCGGCGTCCTCTTGCTTAACGGTATCTCCCAAAAATTCCCTAAATTCCCGTTTTCGATGTTTATTAGTCCGAACACCCCAATTCAGTTCGAATTTCGTACTTTTCTGTGCTTACTCACACCAGCACTTTGTCATTTGTCTTTTGACAACAGTCACTCTGTTAAATAGAAAACCACACGCTTGCCGCCTTATAAACTATATGTGCTGACATAGAAAGTTATTCTTAATTTCCCTTAAGCTAATTATGTTTGGAACTAATGTTTATTCGCCGCGGCATTTCGAACACAATTAATGTCAACACGCCATTCTGCCGTCATTTGTTGAATCTATAGTCGGATTCCTCTGTGACGGTTCTTTTATTGTAAAAAAATACAAATCATTACAGTACGAGTGTAAATTTATTTAGAGAAAGTCTCAGACAAGGGTGTGTTGAACACCTTTTTTGAGATATACCAGAAAATTCTAAAATAAATGGAGATGATTACGAATATACGTAGATGAAAGTAGACTTATTACATTATTTTTCGCGGGCGACCAGGTGACATATTTGTTATGGAGTAAATGATTCGAAAGCTTTAAGAAACAAACGCAGGATTAAAAGATCAATTTCTACAAAACTAAATAAGTGGTTTTGAGTGAAAAGAGAAGTAAAAATCTATAAGTTATTGGTGATTTATTTTAAGATTTGGGAGGAATCAGAAGCAATGACGATTCTAGAAAAGATATTGTTTCAAAGCTGGCACTAAGACATGAGAATATAAAACTCGCTCTTCTGGAGAAAATTATCCAAATGTAATAAGAAAATACTTTTGGGCAATATCACAGAAAGTATAGGCCTATGTGTCTAAAAAACATGGAAAATGGCGAAAAAGAAAGGGTAGTCATGAGGAGCCGAAAATGATTAAATTTTTCCACTGCAATGGTGGAATAATTCATTTAACCACGTTGCGCGTGATTTTTACACAGCTTCTTATGCATCGGCAGGTGCTGACGCAATCAAGGACGTTGCATGTACCTGATGAACATCCCTGGTTACGGGTGGCCCAACATTAAGGGACAAATGTCTCGTGTATTAATTGTTGTATTAATCGCGCAACTTTTCTTGATGACCTCGATGACCTTGCTTCCCCTTCTCTGGCACAATTAACAGTTGGCGGCAAAAGCTCGCAGCGAGCACTGATGGCAACTTTCCAAACACGTCTTAACTGGCGCGAAATAGAAACTTTTTTCTGTTGAAGACTAGAGCTTCTATCCATGATTTTGTCCAAAAAATCGAAAGAAATGACCAAAGCAGGTGAAGATTCATCATAGGAGATACCTCGAACTCCTGAGAAAGTTATGACGCAAATGTTTGAAAAAGTTACGAAAATGACTGATTATCCAGAGACTGGCATAGCTTCATAAAATCTAGTGGCCGATTTCGTAACTAATACCCCCACTCCAGCCGCATTTCTTCAATCCATCGGCCAAGAAAAGTTGCGCGAGTATTAGGTAATTTTCAACTTATACATAAAGAGCATTTTCCAGTAATTTCTCATTGTCAAAAAGTTGCAAAAATCTCCAAGCCCTAGACGCTTGCAACATTTATTCTGAGACATCCTGTACATGCTATGCCACGCCGCCGCGTCGTTCCGCAGCGCGACGCGAGATTTTTTGCGGCGGCGCATATTTTGCGCGTAATGTAAGCGCCACGCAGCGCCGCCCACGCGATTACGGCATTTGCAAGTGCGGCCCCTCCCCGCTTGGCGCGCTGCTGTAGATTGCGGGACGAGCGGCTTTTAAGCGATTTCCATCGTCCGGAATGTTCAAGTAGGGTTTTTTGTTAGCGGTATTTTATGGTTCCTATCTACGTAAAGTAATTGAACACTATTTTTAGGATGTTTTGACCGATGTGATCGCTTGTCTTGAATGTAGAGGGTTTATAACTAGTTTTCTTTGAATGTTGAGTTAAAATTAAAAGTGTTGTTCAAAGAAAGATCTTAAAGTAAGCGTATGTACAATTTGTCAAAAATATGAGTAGTTTTCACGAATTTTGCGTGAAATATTCGCAATTATGAAATAATTATTTCCTAAAAAAACTGTGTTAATTATTTAATTTTTTCCTTGCATAGAGAAAAAAAGTTAGGTCTAATTGTTGATGAACTCTTTAAATTTTTGAAAATTCAATAAATTAGAAAGAATATGAAGAAATACTAGTTTTCTAAGCAATAAAAAAACTGAGTAACGCCGTGATAGAGATGGCGTAGCGGTAAGGCTCGCCACCAAGCATTTGATATGTTGATTCAAAGAGCCTAATTTCGAATCTTGGCGTGTAGAAAAACAATTTCCTGGTTGAAAACATTTTTCAGGTTCATTCTTCCTTCACGCAATAGGGCAATGCTCAAAGCGGCTACAGGGAGAGAGGGCTCACAGCATCAACCTGATGTCACTGCGGTCCCTCTGATCTACAGCAGTAAGGAGCTTGTCAGCTAGGTCGAATTCAGTCGCTTTCTGGAGAGACCGGGAGAGATGGCTCAGTGAATCAACCTGATGTCACTGCAGTCCCTCTGACCGGGAGGTCCTAGGTTCGAGTCCCGACGGCGGCAGGATTTTCGACACTAGTCAGCTAGGTCGAATTCAGTCGCTGTCTGGAGGGGAATTCTAGCGGCCGGCTGCTCTGATCCTTAGTTTTGGGTGGTTTCTCCTATCAACACCAGGCGAATGCCGGAGCAGTACCCTATCAAACGGGCCACGGACCGCGTGCGATCTTTCTTTCTTCTTCTTTGTCCTATGCTCTCCTCTTACACACACACAAACATGCACTGCTCTACCACACATGCTGGGAGACCGCTCGGGAGCTTACAGCTTGTCCCGGTTGGTGCGGTGCCCCGCTGGTGGGAGATACCTGGTTGAGGGGGAAACCCCGCTAGTCGACGGTAGGCTGGCGCCAGATTTCGCAATCCAGCGGGGAAAATATCATCGCCACCTCCAGAGAAAAACACTTACGGGACAAATTAACTAAGAAGGTGCTAAAGCCAAAGCAAAGGCGTGAGCCAAAGCCGGCATAAATTCGTGGGGTACGAATGGTTTCAAAAGTTTTCCAAAACACCCACTTTGTGTCCTTGGATAGCACAGACAGCCATGTCGCTGTTTTCGTGCACTTCCCAAGCTGATGAGACGAATTGAAGTCGAAACAGAATCTAGAAAAGATGACATAGGCTTCAGCCAAAGAATGTTTGCCTTTTTCACATAATGGTGGTAATGTGAAAAAGGCAAACATATTCTTGGGCTTACGCCTATGTCATCTTTTCCAGATTCTTTTTTGACTTCAATTCGTCTCATCAGCTTGGAAAGTGCACGAAAACAGCGACATGGCTGTCTGTGCTATCCATGGACAGAAAGTGGGTGTTTTGGAAAACTTTTGAAACTAATTAACTAAGAAGTTGACGCACCCGGAAACACGAATCAATTAAAGCGACATCTCGTTACTGCACCCATCTCTTTCTTCGGTGTCCCAGGATTTTTTTCCCAGAAACTGAATATGGCAGAAAATGTTGTGAAGTCTTGTTGGCATTCCTTGTACGAGGTCCCACTATTTTGTTCTGTATCAGCCATAGGGTTCCATAGGGTTAATGGGAAAAGAGGAGCATTAAATGTGTCAAGTTATCGATTTTCGTTTTCGGTTAAATAAAACCTTGCAAACCTTGTTCTTTCCAAAATTTATTAACATTTTCTTTTCTAGGACATCTGGAAGTCCGTTTAATTTCTATTTAGATATCCTAGTGTGCATGAGCCAATTCACCTTTTTTGACACTCCGTACAAGCATGCCTTTTTTCGTAATTTTGAACGCATATTGTGTTGTTAATGAGTTATTTAAAGATACTTTGATTGCATTGGTCTTTTCTGCTGAAAAAGATTATCCAGAATGTAGAGAAGCAATGTTGTAGTGTACAGACTTTTTATACAGGGTGTATGCTGAAAACGTACTTACATTGTAATTAATGTACTTTTTCTGAGATATTATTGTTCACAAATTACTAAAATTTACAGGATACTTTTGTTATAGTATTAGTAATATACTGAACTATTTATTTAAGCGTTATTTAATAATAAAAAATAATAATTGTCTAAAAATGTTGAAAAAATTATATTTTAAAAAATATAATATTTTCTAGTAAACCATTTTCTAGAAAAGGTATATCATTAACAGAAAATTTAACATGAGCTATATACATGTTACCCTTTCCCCGTATCAACAATATTTCTTCCAAATCTGCTGCAAATTTTTTGTTAATTTTTACCTGCGAATAGAACAAAGTACGCGGTCCGATTTTTGTCTTCTCTAAAATTTTGAAAATCACAACAGTAACAAATAATAGATTTACTTCACAATTCCTTGCACTTTCCTGAAATGCCAGACAGTGTCTGGCTGGAACAATCTAATTATATTCTCAAAGATTAAGGATCTAAGTGACATTGACGTTACTTTTAGAATAATATATCGTCCTAATACACGAATATACATTCTAGGTGTGACATGTGAGGTAGGTAATATATTCTTTCTGAAGTGAGATGTGTGAATAAATGTGAAGCAATTTTGGAGGTGATAATAAAAGTTAATCGAGTGTTATCGAATGTAATTTCATGTATTTATTAACGATATTAATTATTAAATATATGAAAACAGTTTCAATGGCTTAAATGAAGCTTTATTGGAATTTACTATGCTCTTTCTAAATATAAATATTCATTGCAATGTCTTCCAGTAAAACGCGTGTGAATATGAGGAATACTCCCTCTGATATTTATAATTAAAATGAATAACAGAGGAAATGATAAAAAATTGCTCATACGATGTTATTATCTTTCATTAGTGCCATACTTTCATTTATAATAACTCGATTCGCCATAGTAATGACAGAGGTGTTGGTTTCGAGGCTGAAAAAATGGCACATATAACTTACATTCTACTGCAACTTATTGAGGTATTGCATTACATTCCTTTATGAAACACGTCTTTCATATTTGAGACTTATGACATAAAAATGCGCCATGTGTGTAGAATACACCCAACAGATCAACCTCTTATTCATTTTCGATTTTTACTTTTCGCTACTGTAACCAAACTCGTCGCCTTACCTCACTGTTGGTACCTTTCCCGGGTGCCAGTCAATAGACATTGCTTAGACCTCTGAAAGCTTGATGGGGAGTGTAAATCCATGCATTGCAGGGATCTCTAATTCTTTACAAATGATAATTAACCTTCTTTTTTTAAACATTAATGTAATGGCTATTGTACTTAATTCTACTTTGTTACATCCCCTTTTTAACATATTCCTTGTTACCATTTTATACAATATTCCCTTCTGAACAGAACTCTCGTAATTGCTTTAAGCAAAATCCCCTTTCACTGTCTTTTTAATTATTCCGCCCGTTGGGCGATCTCACGTAATTAGTAGTCTTGGCCGGTGTAGATATGGTGGTGGCAGCGAAATCCAGAATTTCGGCGGAAGTTATTCAACCTCCGCGTAGGCCACGTCCAAAAGTGCAGGCTCCGGTGCAATGTGCGGGCGCAGCGAACTCAATCGACCTCTCTGGCGTTGGATGGGCATGCGCGCGGGAACGATGACCAGAGTGGAAACGCCACGTGTCTTTCGCGATCTAACGCGCTCATATGAGAGCCACAGAACGCGAACGCGTTCATTGGAGCTCAGCAGCCAATTAATGCGAGCATTAAAGTTCAGAAAAATGTTCAGTAACAATTATGCTGGCGACTTTGAAATACAGAATACCGGTGAAAACTATGAAGCGAACTCAGTTCGTGATTTGAACAACGACAAGAAGCCCTCTCGGCTCAAGATTTGAAACACAAGAAGCCCTCTCGGTCCAAGGTTTGAAACACGAGAAGAAAAAGGAAGAATTGCGGTCACCCATAATTAAAGGAGAGCCACGGGCTCCCTCCCCCGCAGCTGACGCGGTGGCCCCGGCGCCAATCACGACCCGATAGCCGATCCCGCGAGAGCCCTCCTAGACCATGGCGCTATCTGGCGCCGCTCGATTGACACTTGGCGGTGGCGCAGGGCCGGTGTGTCTAACCGCCCGCACACCTAACTGATTCCGATCAACACCAGGCGAATGCCGGAGCAGTACCCTAACAAACGGGCCACGGACCGCGCGCGATCTTTCCTTCCCCTTCCTTGTCCTATCCTCTCCTCTTACACACACACACACTTACACTAACATGCACTACACTATCACACATGCCGGGAAACCGGTCGGGAGCTTACAACTTGTACCGGATGGGGCGGTGCCCCGCTGATGGGAGATACCTAGTTGAAGGGAAACCCCGCTAGTCGACGGTAGGTCGTCGCCAGATCTCGCCATCCAGCGGGGAAAAGATCATCGCCACCTCCAGAGAAAAGCACGCTCTACACTTACGGGACTAACGACCTAAGTAGTTGACGCGCCCGGAAACACGAATCAATCAATCAAATCAATCAACCTAACTGATGACAACGACGCTCCCTCACCTGCACGAAGTAGACGATAGGGGTGGGCGCGCAGGAGGTGCCAGAATTAATGTTTTGTGGGTCCTTGACACCGAAAATTCGAATGACGTCAAGTCCATCTGTCTGTACACTTGTGAAAAACGCTACCATCTAAACCGTTCAGCCGAGATTCACCAAAATTTATATTTCTCAATGGATCTGTCTGTTGTCGCGGCCCCTTGAATTTGAAACCCCTTGAATTTTGGGTGTACATTATATGAAACCCCTGGGACATATTAAAAAGGCTGTCATTTTTTATTAAATTTTGTTGTTGGATAGATTGAAGGATGTTTAAGAGTATCGTGCAGGTCTCATTTTCATTGAAAACTCTGATATTTCAAAAATGGCAAAAATTCAATTCTTTCCGCATCTTCCTACAAGTATGAAGAGAGAAATTTTTCCTTCACGAAATCTGTTTTTTAAAGATAGATTTTGAAATAAGATCATGTACAATTTTTCGAAAATTTGAGTACTTTTCACGTAGTTTTGCGTGGACGTAAGGGCGAGAAAATACGTGATGATTTAGCACCACTAGATAATATATGTAAATTGCCCCTTTGGAAGGTGAACCGTTCAATGGAACGGCGATTAGTCGTACTATGTGCACTTGGCTCACTTTTTTTATAGCAATAACTGGATGTAGTGGACGAAATTTAATATTTAAGTTTTCGGAAAAAGAGCTAGGTTCTCAATTTTATGAGAAACGCATTTCACTATATGTTTGGTTTTTAAGAATAATTTAACTTTCTATTGAAGAACAATAAAATAGAATATCAAGTACAATCAATACTGAACAAAAAGTCATAATTGCACCCTCCTTAATACAGTACGTCAGATTTATGTAATAAGGTACACTTGATGCCAAGTTAATCCATTAGTTAATGATTTGACCCACAGAAAGTGGTAGAGACACAGAAAGCCTTCATGAAGAATTTTACTAGATGGCCAACGCCTTTCCGTCTTGCAATAGTGTTTTGCGAGTTAATGGAGTTTCATGCACAGTACAATAACTCGTTTCCTCAAGCGTGTATGTTCTTACTTCTCGTGGTGTCTCATCATCTGAAACTACCTTCACAAATGAACCTGTCTCTAGCAACCGCGTGAATACGTGTAAACGTATTTACACAATGTAATTGTCTCCCCGAGTATCATTCTGCATAATGCTCACATGCTGCTACCAACTTCCCAACCACTAGTCCATTAATGTACTGTATCTTCATCACATCTAACACTGAATATATCTTGTAGTGTGATAAACGCCACTGGGAATAAAACAAAACAGAATAAAGACAAGCAAAGACAATATTTATATTTATTCATGAGACGTTATTTATTAATGGTAAAATTATTTTTCAAGAAGGAACGGTTGCGATACGAGGCTGACAGGCCGAGTGGCTCAATCCTAGGAGCAAAATAAAATCACTTTTTACCACGTGTGTAACAAACAATTTTTAAACAGCCTTATTGACTCTCATATCAATGTAATTCAAGTAGTATATAAATCACTTAATTATACATTATAGTAATTAACGAAACAAGTGGATAAAGAGGGGTATAATTGCATGAGTAGTATGTTCAAGAAAATGAGCGACGATAGGAGCGAACGACGATAGTTTCCTTACGAAAGGTATGGGGACCTGTGTTCATAAGAGGTCTTTGTTATGTTTCACAAGAGATCAAAAAAACCAAGGAATTGCCTAGTTTCCTTTTCTTTAAGTGGAAGGTGATTCCATTTATCGTAGCATCGTATAGTAAATTCTGTTGATTAGAATCCGTGTTTTGTGGGTCCTTGTTATTGAAAAATTGTTTGAATGCAAAACGTCAGTCCTTTCGTCTATCATTCATACATCCGTTCGTCTGTGGTCAAAGTTAGAACCTAAGCTTTTGAAATGATTTCTCTTAAAATTGATATTCTAAAATTAAGTAAATGGAATTGCAGGAATTTACAAGGGATAAATTGATTTTTGGGGTACTTTACATGAAGCTTTCATTAGATTTTCAAGATTTTCTAAAAATGGCTCCAATTTATTTGATTAAAGTTTCTCGGATAGTGTAAAGAATGCTTAAAAACTGACGCAAGACTTATTTTCATTGAATTACTCGATTTGAAACTAGTGGTGCTACCTAAACACATAATTTCTCGCATTGTCCTAAATGCTCCGCAATATTATACTACTACATAAACCAGCAAAATTCTTTTCGCACCGAGACGCGATCCCAAATCCTCAAATTTAACTTTCCGGTATTCGGGCCACTACGCCACATAAGCGCGTATGGATCGAACTCGGGCAAAGGCATAAAAACATAAATGTACGATTCATGTAAAAACAGCAAACAATTCAGGACAAGGTATAAAATATCCCACCGTAGATACATTTA
Source organism: Acheta domesticus (assembly GCA_031308135.1). NCBI lineage: Eukaryota > Metazoa > Arthropoda > Insecta > Orthoptera > Gryllidae > Acheta > Acheta domesticus. The sequence continues at coordinate 28,635,824 of JAHLJT010005437.1, read as the reverse complement.
TTCCTTTCTAATTCATATCCAAAACATCAAAATCAACACGGAGTGCTACCAAAGCACATACATTTTTGATTATTTTTAAATTCTCCGCAATAACATACACTTCAGATAAAGCAGCAAAAGTGGTTTGAAACAGCAAGTTTTTTCCATTCCGACACCCGAACCCAGTTTCTCAGATTTAACGGGCTGGCGCTAAAACCACTACACTACACAAGCGCAGTGCGCTGGAAAATTCCTTTTTCCGACGGATGATTATAAACTTTCTTTTCTTACCAAGTATCCGTAAGGCGAGAAAGTAATAATGTCGGAACCGGTCTAAGGATTTTTATGTTGATCGCAAGGGTTCTGGTTAAATTATATTTCAATTTAATGTTGAAATATTCATCATTTTACTGAAATCGGTTCATACAGATGCACGGAAGACGATTGATTTGACACAGTGCACGTTTCAGAAATTGAATAACAGAGTTGAACTAGTGAAGCTACAGAATGACACAGACTTTTCCATATTAGTTTTCTATTTCCTTGGGTTTTCGCTAGCTATTCGGAATTGCCACATACTATTTCTTGCCATCTGCCATCTATCCGCCAAAATCACATTTTTTGTCAAGTTCCTACAATCCTCAATACTTTTTCCAGCAACCACTCATTCATCAAATTAAAATCTATATCTTGGATTTGACCCTCCCTTCTTCCTCGCTTCTTCCGCTGAGTTTCAGCACGCTTCAACCACCTCGACCATTGGAGAGAGTTGCGGACCGAATTCTTATATATTAGTCAAAACGTAATTCTATCAGCTCTAGCATTAGGAAGCCGGTAATTGAGAAATTGCGAAACAAAATGTCTTTTGGGCGACAAAGAAAGGCAGCCGTGAAAAGTATAAGGCTTACTCCAAATGCTAGACCAGAATAAAGAGATTTCAAAACTAACTACTGCGAGAAAATCAGTCCCACTCGTCTATTTATTTATTTACTGTCTCTTATAACACAAATAAAAGTTTTGTAAAACAAGAACAATACCCGAAAATGGAAGTACCACCATAATTCTTACGTTCCTTAATACATATGTGCAGAAAATTCAAAGAAAACATTTGCAGCTATTTTTGAATAGAAACCATTTTCCGCAAATTTAAACCGCAAATCACGCAAAAATTACTCGTTTTTTTCAGAAAATTGTACATAACATCTTTTAAAGAGCTAATTTTGTACAACAGACATTGTTTGAGACAACAATCTCGACCTACAATTTTGTAGTTTTAAAAATATTTTTTTGCAATTTTTGAAAAAACCAAGCAATAACTGGAAATAAGTTTACAACCATATTTTGTAGCATTCCTTATCACACAAGTGAAGAAAATTTAAAGAAAAAATTTTGAGCGGTTTTCGAGAAACAAACTTTTAGAACATTTCAAGCACAATTTACGCAAAAGTTCGTGATTTCAAAAAGTTGTACATAACCTCATTTAAAGTGATTATTTTGTACAAAAGACATTGCGTGAGGCAAAAATCTCTATCTTCAATTGTTCAGTTTTGAATTTTTTTGCTGTTTTCGAAGAATTCGGAATACAACTAAAATGATAACTGCATCATTCTCTTAAACGTCCTTTGCGCTCGTCAATAACAAAATTTAATAACAAAATTTGTAGCCATTTATTTGAAAACCTTGAAAATGTCCGAGAGGCTTCATGTGAAGTACGCCCCAAAATTAAAATATCGGTTTCAAATTCCACGAGCCTCGATCAGCCAAAAGGATTGCTGAATATCAATTTTGAAGAAAACGGTTAGGCGCTAGCGTTGACTACAAAAGGACAGACAGAAACACAGACGGACGTTTTTTAGTCAATCGATTTTTGGTATGAAGAAGCCACAAAACGTGGGTTTTCGATACAGCAGAGGACTTTTTTCTAAATTTAGCAACAAAATTTATCCACTTTTTCGTCACCAGATCCCAGATATAAGAGTTTTTTTACCGAAAATTCGCCCTTTTTGGGCGCACGATTATATAACTTTCTCTTCTTGCGTTGTATTCGTAAGGCCAGAAAGTAAAAAAAATGCAAACGTTCAATCTCTTTGCGTGTTTTTCCTAGAGATGGAATATTAAAGCTATACAATTTTTCTGAATGAAATAATTTCATAAACAATCTTGGAACAATGTCATGCAATTTTTCGAAAAAATACAGTCGTTTTTGCGTAATTATGCATGTAACATGAGCAATTTTGGAACAATTTGAAACAATTATTTTCTCAAAAAACGTTTGAAAAGCTTTTCTTTAAATTTGATTCTTCCTATGAACGATAACGAAAGGTAAAGAAATGGTGTTAGATGCATTTTTTAAACTTTCTATATTTTCGAAAATTGTATACAACAGAAAATTAACATTGCTAAAGTACATAATATGATGAATGTTTTTCTGTGCGAAGTATGTTCTAAATGATCACTTTTTTAAAAATGGTACATGTACTATTTATTAAAATGTAGTACTTTAGCGTTATTTTCACTAATTTCAAATTCGAATTTCCTGCACATATTGTTGTTATTGGTTGTTTTTAGTATCTGATTGAATTACGTCTTTGCGAAACGCCACGATATGACTATGTAGTTTGAAATTCTGAGAACTTTTTTTTCTCATTGTTGGGAGATGTTTATATCTGTGTGGAACCCAGTCTAATATATTATCTTTAGAATGCATTTTCATTATATTACCTTCAAAATAATTAATTTTTACAGCTAATGTTTTACGATTTGTAATATGTTCTACAAGTACTACAAATGTGTTAATACTGACATAAGTTAACGTTGTATAATATTATTAGTTATTATTAATTACTAAGTGTGAGAACGTACGTGCTGCACTGATTTTGACGTAATCAATATGAACAATCAATGTAAACATATGATAAAATATCTAAGTCTGTAAAGAGTTTAAGATTTTAAACTCATAGTTAAATAGAAGAAGAGAATAGTTAAATTTGAAGGGTGTCATCAATGACTTCACTGAAAATTGAATCTGCAGTATTTTAAAGCGTGCTTTGCATTAAAAGGGACATTTTTAAAGAAAACATTTGGAGTCTCTTGAAAAAATGTTTCCAAAATTTCAGTTATTTCACAAGAAATTACAGATAAACTAGTTACATGTTGATATTAAATTGTATAAAATCTCATTTGAAGATCTAACTTTGAAGAACAGTTGCATTAGCAGTAAATCCTCGCATTCATTATTTTAATTGTATTGTGTGAAATTATCCGCTTCAACTTGAAGGGGCCGTGACATCATTCAGTTCCAATAGGGAATATCAATTTTGATGAAGATATTCTTTATTTTAGCAGCTACCATTGTACACAGAGAGACGGACGGACGGAGGGACTGACATACAGACGTTTTTGCGTCAAGAAGTATTTTGGTATTGATGACCCAAAAGCGTGGTTTCTAACTATTCCATGTGTTCAAGTTATTTACAACGTAGAGGAACAAGAATATCTCATTCTACGTAGTAAATAACTCATTGTAACTACGTAGTAAACCTCTTCGTAGTTAGGGACCCATAAAGCGAGATTTTCTGTAAAAGAACATCCGTTTTCTAATGCAAAATTTTCTACTGCAGCAGTTTTTTTTACTTCAGCTTTCTCTACATTACGTAAGTGGTACGCGAAAAAATAACTTTCTGGTGCTACACATTGGCAGAGACTTTTTCACACTACTTTGTTTCTTACTCTCTTCGAAGTCTGATAGGCTACAACGTCTCAATATGAAAGCTTACCAGAGGTATGGGAAGAAATTAGGTGGATATCAAAACCTTTTATCAATCAACATTCTTGTAAGTAGAGAAGACACAACCTGAAACGTGAACATATATTAGAACTGCCAAACCGTTTATTTAATTGCTACTTAATCCAAAATATTGATTTCTCTCACCATTTCGCGAGCTGCAAAACGTTACAGAGCTCCTTTCTGCGCATCCTACTCGTTGTCAAAGACATAACACTTCTCTCCCCAAGATATCTTCCTCTTTCACTTCCTTCCTCCCCCATTGCCCCCGTCTGTGACGTCCTTTCGTAAATCTTGCCTTATCTCACTCATTTCGCTTGTCTCTTCGTTTTAACACACACCCTCCCGAACCCTCTCTTTTTCCCTTTCCACAAGCCCGTCCCCTCTTTTAACACTCCCTCTCAGTTCTCATGACTTTGCCACATCCGCTTAGTCCCCTCCCCCACAACCCTTAAAAGTCTCCGGCAAAGCACTTCTATCCCTTGTGAGAAAATGACGGCTACGAACAAAAAAAAAGAAAGAAAGAAAGACAGCGAATGAAAAAAAGAATGTTACTAAAAGAGGGAGACGGGAAGAAATAGATGGTAAGGGAACGAAAGTTTCTTTTCTGATGCAACAGATATCCGTCGCCGCACCGTTCTTTTTCCACGTATCTTTGACGGTGCTTTAGCCTTTGGTGCTTCTTCATATATCTCCGTGAGAAGTTGGATCCACTTCTTCGGGCGGTTCAAGCGAGTCATATGCTTCGCGGGGTGGCTTTTATCTGTGACGCGTCCCCTGCTCACACACACACACACACACACGCGCGTACGAGCGTCCCCTGCTCACTGCGCCACCCAAGTTGTGAGATGTGAGGTCGCTAGTTTTGTTGACTTTGTAGCATCTTCCGAGTTTAGTTCGGGGAAGTTTTAATGGCGGAGGTCAGGATATTAATTCTGCGTGTTGCTCCTTCTTTTTGGAGTCGGGAAATATATCAAGGAGTTTCTTTGAAAATATAGATTGAAACGGAGATACGAGAAGTATTGCGTTGCCAAACATAATAAGAAACTTTTAGGGAAACAATAAGGTGGTAAAAGCACAGGGCTTAAATTCAGTAATTTAAGTAAATATTGATTATTTTACTTTAAATGCAAATGATACAATAGATGCAAATATACTACAATAAATTTAATCATGAATATTGTATTAGATTGAAATGAAATATGCCGATTCTTGAAAAATCAATAAAGGTGTGTACACGCTATGAGACTATGAGGGATAATTTGTAGTAATGATTAATGAAATAATTGTGGGTCACAGCTCCTGGCTGTATTTTATGGCTGTTTACAGGCGGTGTTTTGCCTTCTTTATCTCTCCTTAGATCTGAAGGTGAGCAGCGCCTAGTACACAGTGGTTTGTGATACTGAGTGTTATTTTTCATTAGATATTAGACTAAAGATAAATTAAAAAATACACTGAAAAATATATAGCGCGCGTTTACCTACAAAAATCAGGTAATGTGGTGACACGTTATACTTTGACGTAACAATCCAAAATTTTACGTTTCTGCTACACAATGTGTGCAGCACAGAATGATTTATTCATCAAAAAGTAAAGCATGATTTTTACATTTTACGTATGAAACCATAACAAGGCTAAGGAAAAAAGGACAAAGTAAACATATTAGACAATTTGAAAAGCACGTGTTCAGTTTCACTCAAATCTCACAATTCCTCTTATTATGTTTCATGGACTGAATATCAGCGGCATTAAGAATGAATTTAAAACACAAAAAATAGATAGTATATGCTGGTTGCTTAAAGTATTTTTGCTTAATTGCACATTGGGAAACGGAACAGCAGTTCACGCAAACAAATAAGACATACTGCACATTTTTTCTTGAAGTTCAATTATTTCTGATTATTTTAACGAGTAATTTTACGATATTCAAAAATTTTAAAACCGAAAAGATATATTTCCGGACCAGCACTTGTAAAACACCTTATCTTTATGCGCAAGATTACAGGTGTTTCGGTGGAACACGCTCTCCGACTGCAGTATCAGTCGCCGTTAAGTCTCCCATCGGTTTCTGTCCACATTAGCCGTGAAGAGCATATTAACTCGGAAAAGTTGCCTGGGAACATGATACTGAGATATACGTGAACGCAAATCAAGCTCAGGGCCAACTTGTGTTGAGTTATTCAAATGTTAATTTCTTTCTAGTATTCAAAATCTCATAAATAAAAATCTTTGTATATTAGGAGACTAGCACTTCTAAAAGTTATAGACTTCTTGTAGTTTTTATTCTATGCTGGGTATCCCCGTGTTATTTCGTCAAATTACCTTGCCTGGCAATAATAATTCCTATACTTAATCATATTTCCCATTTCTTCTCAGCCTTACATTTTATTATCAGCAGTGTTATTTATTACATTTTATCTCAGGAGTGTTACATGGGAACATTATCTACAGTTGTACGCATAGATTCCTTTCTAGGATTGATGCCCTTAAATGAACAAAATTTATGTACATATCTAGGCACCTTATCTCTGAAGTAACTACTTACCTTCTGTGAGATTCCGGTTTCATTTCGACGTCCTACACCTCTGCCCATTATACCAGTACGTCATCGCGTCTCTCATCGAATTCTTTCATCACCCGTGAAATACATATTAACGCCGCCGCCGTCGAGTTCCACGGCGCCATGATCCAGAGATATGCACATCACGAGCCAGCTCAACGCCATTGGTCGACGGAGGGGGAAGAGGGGGAGGAGGACGAACGCACCGGATCCGCACGCGGCGCGCGCGTCGACTGTCAATAATTGAACAGCGCGCTTAGTTCCCGCGCCCGCCGACAGACCGCGGCGTAATCGGACACGGCTCCCGGGACTTCCCCGCCTACCAAGGCCGCCTATATAGCATTTCCCGTGAGAACTGGGCGCGCATGCGTACGGGGTGGTTCCGGTAGATCCAGCTGGAGGGGAGGGGCCGAGGAGTGCGACGGATGCGTTATTGCAGCGTTGGGTCGCACGGTACGTCAGGTCCCTGTCACGTAACTGACCGCCGATGCTACCTGACACCCTGCCTACCAATGCCATTCTGGGATGCTGAGATGTCTTAGGGCTTCACACAATGTTACTGCGATGGCTCTGAGCGGGAGATCCTACGGTTCCAATCCAGACAGTGGCAGGATTTTCCACACTAGCTAGAAAGCGTGGTTACTCCGAGTAGCACTAGGCGAATGCAGGAGCAGTACCCTAACAAAAAGGCCACGGACCGCGCGAGGTCTTCCTACCTCTTCTTTGTCCTATTCTCTCACCTTAGTTACACACACACACACACACACACTTATAAGTACTACACGACCATACATGTGAGGAAACCAGTCAAGAGCATAGAGTTTGTGAAGGCATGCCTCACTGGTGGCAAATGCGAAAAATATCGCCGTCCGAAGTGTAAGTCGGCGCAGGATCTCAGAGTCCAGTTGGAGAACATCGTCACGCTCCGTGATAAACAATATACACTACATTTACGGGACTAATGATCATTGGTGTTTACGCTCCCAGAAAAAAAAACTAAGTAAACAATTAATCAAACGATGTAGAATTTACCATTGAAGGGAGTCGAATGGATGACACTAACGTTAAATAATACGCTTCTAGCGAACACGAGCAAAATAATTGAAAGAAACATTTGTAAAGTTGACAACTAATGCCACATGAATTTATCAATAACTAATTATATATTAATTTATTATTAAATTAGCTTCAGTTTTTCATCGGTGGCAAGGAATATAGTAATATTTTGAAGATTTCTTGTACATGAGGCCCTTTCTGGGAGACATAGATGGCAATGCTCTTCTTTGAAGAACTAGATCATCATTCACTACATTATTCCGAATGCACAACTGTGTTCTATATCCACAGAAACTAAAGTAAGGTTTTAAACTATTATCCGCTCACTTGTTTGTATGAGAATGCCGGAGATTCCACGAAGCCGTTATTCATTTCCAACATTTTTGTGAAGATCATATTACCTTTGGATGACAAAACTATCATTAAGAACGTGTCTATGAATAAACTTAAACGATGGAAAAGTTATTTTTTTCTAAAACAAGATGGCGGGAAGAAGGAAGATGGGTATCGATACTGGCAAAGCGAATAAAGCAGGTTTTTTATTCTAGGGTTAAACGATCTGATACACATCAGAGATAACAATGTGATAGTACCGTTTGATTTAGTGAAAGAATTTGGCACAATTTTCTCGTTCTAAGATCACGAAAATTTGTAGTCGTTACTGTGACGACCTGCCAAAGTGTGTGCTCAGTGTCAAGTTGCACGTTTTACCCATACAACTTAAAAGTTATCCACTGCAAAACAATTCTTGTTGAAACTGAATATTAAATTCTAGAGACCCATCTTCATATAAACAAATAACTTGACATAATGTCATACCTTCAAATTACAGTTACCAATATCACAACATTTCCATCGCAGATAGTATTGACCATTGATCTCATATGTACACAGATGTCTGTCTGACTGTTTGTATAGCCAGCAGCTCTCTGGGATAGTTGAATCCTCAATGTGTCACCAGAGTTATCCAATAAGGCGTACTAAGCAATTTGCAGAAAGCAATAGTTTGCTATTGGATTTCAATCAAATCTGTAATCAAAGTTAGAATGATTGTATTGTAAGGTAGTGTATTCACACAAAATGAACTAAATTCAACGTGCAATGCGACGCAAAAAAACTACCAATTTTCTGATATGAAAATTTTGCTTTTAACTGCTATGATACTTCAACAATGCAGCCAAGCTGCATAACCTTCTTTTCATGCGGTTTGCATAGGATTCGTTTATAGGTGCTATGTAATCAAGGAATTGAACATAGGGTTAAAAATTTCCAACATAAGTAATTTTTAATTTCCTATTAATGTACGCAAGCACGAAGTTTGAATTTGTATAAGTCATACAGTTACTTCTTTTATGAGTTACAACTATGCCAATTGGCCAATTGTTTTAGTGTCTCCGATAAGCACTTTTGCTACTCATAAAAACCAACGACGAATACGTCTACTTCATTTTAAAAATTGTTTATTATTACCCTCATTACATGTGTGGAGGAAATTGAAAGAAAATATTTGGAGAGGTAATTTTGAGAAAAAATATTCATCTATTTCAATCGCAAATTACGCAAAACTACTCGTTTTTTCGAATAATTGTACATGACATTAAACTTTGTACAGCGAATTTGTTTGAGGCAAAAATCTTTATATTAAATGGTGTAGTTTTAAATTTTTTTTTGCAATTTTCGAAAATTGGGGATATCAACGAAAATGAACTTTGCTTAATTTCTTTGAACGTCCTTCGCACTACTCAACAATAAAATTTAATAAAAAATTTCGAGCCATTTTTTTTAAACTTTGAAAATGTCCGAAAGGCTTCATGTAAAGTGTTCCCAAAATTAAAATATGGGTTTCAAATTCCAGGAGCCTTGACGTGAGCCAGTTGAAGAATAACAATTTTGGAAAATATCGGCTGAACTGTTTACCCTCTATTGTTGACCACAGACGGACGGAAATTTTGCCGTCAATCGATTTTTTTGGTATCAAGAAGAAAAATGGAGTTTAGCTAAATATCGAGTTAGAGGATTTTTCTAAGTTTAGCTACACGATTTCTCCAGTTTTTCGTTACCAGACCCCAGCTACAAGAGTTTTCCTGGAATTTGAAACCGATATTTTAATTTTGGAACACTTTACATGTAGCCTTTCGGACATTTTCAAAGTTTAAAAAAAATGGCTCAAATGTTTTATTAAATTTTATTGTTGAATAGTGCGAAGGACGTTCAAAGAAATTATGCAAAGTTCATTTTCGTTGATATCCCCAATTTTTCGAAAATTGCAAAAAAAATTTCAAAACTACACAATTAAATACAAAGATGTTTTCGCCTCTTAATTTTTTCCTAGGTCGAATTCAGCCGCTGTGTGGAGGAGAATTTCAACGGTCGGCTGCTCTGATCGGTAGTTTTCCGTGGTTTCTCCGATTAATGCCAGGTGAATGCCGAAGGAGTACCCTGAAAAACGGGTCATGGAACGCGAGCGATATTTCCTTGCTCTTTCGTGTCCTACCCCTCTCCCTTCACACACACACGCCCCACACGGTAACATGCACTACATTACCATACTGCCGGAAGCTTATAGCTTTTGCTCACTGCGGCGGTTCCCTGCTCGTAGAAATACTCATTAGGGGAAATTCCACTTGCAAGAAGTCGTCACCGCCGGAAATCACCACCCACCGGAGAAGGAACTCGCCCACCTCTCGGAGCGGAACACGCATCACATGGTGGCCACATTGTTGCAGATAAGCAGAAACTTGTTATTTATTTTTTCTGGTGCCTGAGGTATAGCCAATCACCCCTGATTACATAATTTTTTATCCCGTGTTATTTTTTTATATTTCACCAGAACTATAGATACTTCGACAGATATTATTAGGAGAGGTGACTCGATAATTTGAGCAAAGGGTCAAGGTCAATTTAGAAGCAGAAGAGAACGAATTCAGTGGTAAAAGGGGACCACAGAGAACGTGTAGTATACGGAAATTGTATAGTGAATGAGGGACTATGTAACGATACTTAAAATTGATGTTGTGTTGTATTAGTCATAAGACTTTGATTCATTGGTCCTCCTTAATTAGATTCTGGTCCCTCAAAAATTTATATCAATTTTAAATCAATTTTATATTTAGTCTGTGTATATATTCCAAACATAAATGGAGGAGTGCTTTTGGATTAGTGTTGACACTAAAATATTTTTTTAAATTTTAGTAAGTCACAGCGCTTCTTATTTATTTTTGTAATTCATCCTAAGGATAATGCATAATATATCTTGTTTATAACGAAAAAAGAGTTTTTGTGTTGGGGTAACGTATAGTACCCACATCACTAGTTATGTGACAAATAATGACCTCACCAGTTACGAGTAAATACACCACTTACTTCAAGAGAGAGAAAATAAAACTGAACTTTAAAAACACAGAATAACAAGCACACCAAATTCCACAGATAAACAAAACAATACAAAACTCTGAAAACCACAGCCTTCGAGAGTCAATAGTTTCAGGACTACGTTTATATGCAACCATGGAACTTCTGAAACTTCAGTCTCCTTTCACGCAACTTCCAAATTTATTATTCATTATTGTCAGAATAAACCTTCACAAAATGAACCATTTTTTAAAAATATTGATACTTTTATTTCAACTACCCCTTCATCATGTTATTTTTGGTTGGTCGTCGTATGGCACTATCAACAAATAGTATAAAAGATAATAGTGGAAACTCCTCGAATATTTTGGTGACAGTAAAGCAGCGCTCTCCTGCGGTTCGAGGTGTAAACTACAGCGCAAGAATTCGTGTGTGCCAACTTACAAGTTGTGAAAGTCAAGTTTGTTCGTAGTTTTCTGAGAGATAATTTGGTAGAAGAATATCTGTGTAGATATTGTTATTTGATGCTCTGCCGCAAGTACTTTAATGTATAAATTAAAACTAATGATGAATGATGATAGATAATGGTACACATCGGTTGTATTCTATTGGCAACATGTTCGCCTGTCTTGTAGTGTACACCTCAGGCCGCTCGGGCAGCACAATCACTTGTCGCTTGTGCCGCCCATGCTGATTTGCCGAGTTTCCACTATTATCTTTTATACTACTTGCTATCAAGACGTTTCTCTCTAAACGTGCTCGCCTGCCACGCAGCATGGCGGCGAGCGTCTGGTCCGGCTTTTCAGATGAAGTGCCCGGAATTTGGTCGCGTGGTTCGTGATGAGTCTAGTGCTGCGCAGTACGGGCAAAAATCGCTGTACAGGAGCAACTCGCACTTGTCCTTGAATCAACGTTCAAGGAGAGTGCAGTTTGGAGTGATGGAGTGGGTATGTAAATAATATTAGAATCACGTTTGAATACAGAGGAATTTTCTTCTTTACGTTGTAAAATCAAAATTCATAAGAAAAAGATCACCTTGGTAACAAGTTATTGAAATATATATATATACAACAGCGGCGCAAACAGTCCACGGTAAACTCCGGGAAACCGCTGTACATGTTTGTATAAGCGTTTGCCAAGGAGTTGTTATTATCGGTGTTGAACAATTCATAGGCTGGCAATGGATGCCGTATTTGACTAGAGAACTATAGGGGATGAGGTATAAGAAATTTAACAGGAATGGTAGGAATTATGGGAGAAAACAAATGGTAGGTTACTTCCATCCACGGGACATTGAAAAGTGGAACTCGGTTTGAATCTCCCTCTTCATCCAGCCGTGGAGGCGAACGGATCGCTCGTGAACGACGCGAAATCTATCTTGGATTTTTTTTTTGTATTGACGCTGTTCCGTAGTGGCCGATACGTAATGTCAGTCATGCAGTTAATTCCTGACGTTGTATTATTTAAATTAATTTGTTTCAAACATTTTTAATTAAGTGGAAGAACTTTATTAGAGAAATAATCAGGATTGGGACTATAAAATATTTCCACAATGCCGTTGCGGAGCAGTTAATTTGTGGATAAACTTGGCATTGAACATTAGATAGCAGAGACATTGTGAACGTTCCAGGTTGGTTCTTCGGGGCACCATCCGACGACTTACAAGAGAACTCGGGAGTATTGTTCTGACGATCGATATTTAACAGACTTAAAGGTCGTGACCATCAAGCCTTTTGATAGAAAAGTCAAATTTATTGAGTCAAATTTGAATAAAAGTTGATGTTCTTTTTGCAAATGAACTAAGAGATTATTATTGTGAAATCGAGCACGTTATTATTGCAAAATTAGAACAAAGAAACTTTCAGATTTCGTGCTTCTCCGTACGGGGGGAAGATCCGGTGACAATTTGGCAAATGCAGGTAAGCGAATTGTCACTGAACTGAACCCAATGACTGAGCCGGCAAGGCAGTATTGTTATTTATAATTTTTTAATACTTGGAATTTTTTCCTGGCGCCCGTAATATAATTGATGATTTTTCTTGAAATAAATTTACAGTTGGGGGTTTCAAGTTTCAAAATATAGCACTTCCTTTTAATACTGGATCTTTTATTTCCATTATCGTCGTGTCATTTTTGGTTTTTCACTGATGAAAATTGTCGTTGTATGCCAGTTTGGAAATGTTCCACGACACTTGTTCCTTGCCAAGCAGCATAGGCGGGGAGCGTCTGGCCCGGCTACCCAAACACGTGTTGCGGTCTCGTAATGTGTCTGGCGTTGCGCAGAACGAGCTAGAAAAGGTGCGACGGAGTAGCTCATCCACGTGATTTTAGAACGCGGCAGCTGCAAGGGGAAACGCGGCAGCTGCAAGGCATCGGCGGCGGCGGGGGCCGTCGGGGAGACCGTGGGGCGGGCAGTGGAGAAGTGGAGAGGACAGGGAGGGGGCTGAGACGAATTAGGCGTGGGAGAAGGCGGGGTTCGTGGGGCGGGCAGTCGGAAAGTGGGGAGGGGGCTGTAGAGCGGGAAAGGGGCGAGACCGTGGAGCGGACAATGGGAACGTGGGGAGCGGGCTGCAGCGGATTAGGCGTGGGAGATGGTGGGGGTCGTGGGGAGAGGAAGTGGGAAAGTGGGGATGGGGCTGTGGCGAATTAGAAGGCAGAGAAAGTGAAGATGGTCGAAAAGGTTAAGTGGGAGAGGTTGTAGAGGGTGGTGAAAACTTTATGTGGTGGTGAAGACGTTCAGTTTTGATTATTAATGATGGGGTACGTCAACTGGTAATATCATTAATTAATAAAGTGTAGTACATTTTTCTCTCCCGTGATGTGGCGATGATCTTTCCCCGCAGGATTCGGCGATATCCGGGGCCGACCTACCTCGGCTTTCGGGGATTTTCCCCAACCAACGGGACATTTGCCAGGACAAGCTCTAAGCTTTCGACTGATCTTCCGACGTGTGTGGTAGTGTGATACATATAACTGTAGAAGTATTGAAGTAAGGGGTGAGGATAGGATACGGAAGGGGAATGAAATATCGCGCGCGGCCCTTGGCCCTGTTGCTATGGTGGTGCTGCTGCGGCATTTGCCTGAAGTTGATCGAAGAAACCACGGAAAACTACCGATCAGCGCAGCCGGCCGCTAGAATTACTCCCTAATCGGGGGCTGAATTTGATCTAGGTATGTAGCTAGTGTTGAAAATTCTGCTACCGCTGGGATACGAACCATAGAACCTCTGGGTCAGAGGTACTGTAGTGTCATCAGTTGATGCCCTGAGCAACATCTGTAGGGCTAAAATGCATGTTTGGTAGAAATACCTAAGGAGAAGGGGGGCTGTTTCCGAACGTGGCAGCATAGTCAGAGGCGGGGGCATGGAGGCTCATTGGAAGGCGTGGTGTGGCGTTATTGGTGTGGGGTGGGGTGATGTGTTTGGTGGGTACAGAAGTAGCAGCTGATGAGGAGTAGGGTGAGGGTTGTGAAGTGGTGGTGATGCCGTTGGTAGCAGTGGAGGCGGCTGATGTAGTTGGGGACATTAGTGGTGTGGATGGGAGTAGAGTATGGTGTCGAGCGTAGTTTTGTTGACAGGTAGTAGGAACCAAGAGAAGCTATGTACTGATGAGGTTTCGATAAAAAAAATATCAATGTTTATGAACATAGACATTCACAAATATCGATGTTCGGAGTTAAAACCTAATACATCGGATATTAATAATACATCGGCGAAAAACATTTGATATTTTTAATCATTAATAGGTTTGAAACTCTACCATTAAATTCGAGCGCAACAAAATTTAATTTGAGAGGGGTCCAGTTTATTACTTTACAATAAATATTTATGTGACAATAAAGTTAAAAACGCGTCTTTCCAGAAATGTACAGAGAAAGATACTGGAAACAGCGGGGTGGTGAGTTCATCCCGATGAAAGGTAATCTGTTGACAGTAGTAGAAACAATGTACTTTTGAATCAAACACATAAACTGATCATCAGTTAATTTTTCACATTTTAACTTTTACATAATTTTCGTGATGTTAATTTTTAATTTACAAACTATCGCGCACATAATTGAGCACTTTATCTTTCCATGAAAAAAATCGGCTTTAAAATATAGACATTTGAAACATATATGTGTTCATAAAGACATTGAGAAATCCAATGAAAATACTGAGTATTTCGAAAACGCCGTCATATTCCTAAAACAGAGGGGGCAGAGGGAAGCAAGGGTGATGAGGCCGGGGGACGTTTGTGGGCGCTTGGGCGAGGGGATCTAAGTCTGCTGTCGGTGGGAGGCTGCAGAGAGGCCTGAGGAGATGGAACAATGCAAATGAGGGGAGAGCGGAGATTGCAGTCGCGGGGAAGCGGCCGGGTTGGCGTTGGCGGGTGGCATTTGTGTGTGTGTGTGTGTGTGTGGCCGGCGTGGAGCGTGAGTGGTGTGGGCCGCAGTGTCGCAGTGGTGGACGGAGGGAGCAGTGGGGAGAGCGGTGAGAGAGAGCGGCTGAGAGCGGCGTGGGTGGAGGAGGCGGTGGAAACAGTTGGTTGGATGCGGTTGTGGTGTGGTCGGGTGAAGTGGTGGAGAGGTTGGCGCAAGGGCAGTGTGGCAAACGGCAGTGGCGAGGGCTAGAAGTGGGGAGCGGGGGTGGTGGGAGTAGATGGGGGCGGTGGTAGCACGGTCGGCGGAGGCGCTGAGTGTGGCGGGTGCGGAGGGTTGGTGGCGGCGGGGGCGACGAGGGTGGATGCTGCGGGTGCGGAGGGATAAGAGGGGACTGTGGGTGTAGGCAGTGCGTGTGGCGGGTGCGGCGGGGCGCGGGCGAGCGGCCGGACGCAACGCGAGCGCGGGGCGGAGGTGCTGCGGAGTGTATCAATCAGCGGCCGCGCGATCTGCCTTCCGGCCGCCGCCCCGCCCCGCTCCGCCCCACCCCGCCCCGCCACGCGCCACCCCGCCCCGCGCCGCGGTCGACAGAGGCGGCAGCGGCGGTGGCGGCGGTGGCGTCGATGGCGGCAGTGGCGGCAGCGGGGGCGGCGGCGGCGGCGGCGGTGGCGGTGGCAGGTGGCGGTGGCGGGGCGGGCGGTGGCGGGGCGGCGGAGGCGGCGGCGGAGGGCGGAGGCGGAGGCGGAAGCGAAGGCGGAGGCGGAGGCGGAGGCGGCGGCCGTGGCGGCGGCGGAGGCGGCGGCGAGAGCGGCCCCGGAAATCCAGGGCTGATTCCGGATGCGGCGCTGCCCCGCCGGCGCAGCTGCACCGCGCGCGCGATTCCGCCGCGGGTGGGCGCGTGCGCCACGCTCGTTTCTCTGCGGCTTCGCGCTTTGATCAGCTCCCTTTCCAATGCGGGTCGCCGTTGCCTTCTACACTCACATCCACTAGAAGAGGTACGTCAACGACCAACACCGGCGTACGCTTTTACTTTCTCGCCACCGGTTAGGCTAGTAGAGAGAAATGTCATGTAAATGCTGTGCGAAAAAATGGGGAATGTAAAGCAGACAAACTCTTATTGCAAGGACCCTGGTGACAAAAAGTTGAACAAATTCAGTTGCCAAATTAAGAAAAATGTATTGGTGCTCCAAAATGTCACAGACTTTCCCGTATTAGTTTTCTACTTCCTTTGGTCTCGACTCGCAATTTGTCTTGACACATACTCTTGCCAGCTGCCATCTATCACCGCCCAAAGTATATTTTTTGATATTTTCTTCATTTTTCGGTTTTCTAATAGTATAATGGAAATATTACTTTAAAAATATTAAAGAACAAAACCTCAACGACAAAACGGCCAATTTTCGGCAGAAAAAAATCATTGTGGGGCCCAGATTACTTAAAAGTGGATGAAAACTAGTTGCAACGAATTTTTTTCTGCCAAAAGTCCGACGTTTGTTTGCACAGCGCTACATAAGCTTCCCAATACTACACATATTACTCCCTATATACGTAGGTATATGGGAAAGTTATGTAGCCGTATATACCGAGTAATATCCGTACGTATATACGGAGTAATATGCGTAGAATTGGGAAAGTAAAAATACTTTCGTCTGGTCAGTCCAGCTACTACTGATCTTAACGCATTATTAATTCCAGTGTACTTCAACTAAAAATAAAGTGATGTCAATAAGGCTGTCTAAAACAATGTTTGACAAATGCGGTGAAAGTGATTTTATTTTAATTCTATGATTGCACCACTTGGCCTGTCAGCCTCAGTTAGCAACATTTCCTGCTTGTAAAATAAAATGACGTTTTACCACTCGTACCGTAAATAACTATTTTAACGTCCGTAGGTGACAAATGGATGCTGGAGCAGCATATTACTTGCAAATAAGAAGTGCCTTTAACCTTTCGAGTTATATGATCGTATGTAACAAAATTCTTCCAAAACAGTAACTTCAAGAATGCGCCTGAGCGCTCTCCGTATTTCACAGGTCAAATTTACACTTCGATTTGAACGTTCCCGAATAATCATGCAGCAAAAGTTCAATGGTGCAATTTTAGTTACGCCTGCACGCAGGACATGAAAGGATATGAATTCATTCATTCGGATCTGTTTATTCAACGAAGCTCTATCAGCGATCTGCTCGTCATGGGCTGTCATATGCACGGTTCGCCACTTTCACACTTTTTATTCATGACAGTCGCCTTCCTTTGTTTCATTTATTTTGTCGTTATTGATTTAATGCTTTCGGCATTTGGCCCGTTACAACATAGTTTGAGTTTTTCTAATTTGATAATAATGGAAAATTGATGTTTGTGGTCATGTGTTTGAGTAAATTGTGTAATATTAGAGAATGATAATAAATTAAGTGAAGAACACTGGTAAGATAAATGTCACAAAAAAACTTGAATGGCAAAAAAGGTGTATCGCATTTAAAGCGTGAGACTTCAAATGTAAGTTAAGAGAGCGTTGTTTTCATTTTCGTACTGACTTAATGACAAATAGTACGTTAACACGGTAATCGAACCCCACACTGATATTGCTCTTAAATCTAGTTTTTAGACAATAAGACTTTTTATATTTACGCTATTATATGTTCTTACATGAAACTCACTTCGTATTTGAAGTACAAAGTTAAAATTAAGGCGGTAGCTATTCGTCTCATTCTAGATACAAATATTAGTAGAGAAATTAAATAACTATTACTTACGCGCTGCAAGTTAACAAAGCTATTTAATCTCACTAGACATTAGATGGAAATAAGCTGAGTTGAATTATATCAGAATGTGAATTTGTGAAGGAGCCTAAAATATTAGAAAAATTGGCAAAAAACTGGAATTTCATAACTTGTGGAATGAAATGTTTTCAATAGAAAACGCCTTAAAATGTTCAGAAACTCAGTGGATAAGCCCGTCAACCATTTTAATCTGGCAATCAAATTTTGCTTCTCCGAAGTAACGTTTTGTGCGACATAGAAACGCATAATAGTGGAGTTTAGTAAGAGAAATAAAAGTCGAATTAACAAAATAAGAACATTTCTTTAGAAACGTCTTTTTGTCGTTTGTTTCTTCCAGAAGCCATCATTGCACAAGAAGTTACAAAACAGTAAATTATCATCCCATCGTATTTGAACTTCAAATCAATTAGGCCGTAGCAGCCAAACGGAGCATTCTTTGAGCAGTACCCTTACGACTGCGGGTGCAGATGTTTGTAAAATACCAAACAGTCTTTGGTCACGGCTGTAAAACGGCAGGGTGGAATAATACTTATATATCGGAAATACTGTACTCTTTTAATATCATGGATCAATTTTTAATACCATGGATTAATACAACTTTTCATTAGGAATTACTGCATGAAAGTAGGTTTTTGTAACAAAATCATTATATTCCTTTCGTGGAAATCTCTCAGCAAAACAAATTTTATGAGAAGAAAATCATAACTTGTATGAATTACTCTTTTGTATTCCCAATTTTAACGCGTTTTTTCTCAACTTGGGTTTGACTCTGAATATATTTCAATATCAATTTGAGTTTGAATATAATGCAATTCCCGCAGACAGTACTGTGACAGTGACCGTCCTAACTACTAATTTGATGTTAAAAATACGCATTCATTGGGACTCGGAGCCAGAACCTCCCGATTTAGAAGTCATTGTTGCAAATTTTTAAGTAAATTCGCGTACGTTTCTGGTTATCTAATGAACCGTCAAGTCAATTCCAGGCAAGGGCACAGCTCCTACCAAATTACAAGTTTGTAACCCACCAGACCGCATACAGCAAAACACGCAGAAAAAAAATCCGCAAACTCACCGCCCAAACACGGATACAAACTCACAGAAACAAAAACAAAAAACGCAAAAACCGTGCTATTGGCATGGGTCGTGGGTACGTTTAAACCGGGGTCCCTGTGACATTATGTTAAATCACATCGTTTAAAGGCCCAGTCAACAAATCGTTCCCCGCCCGCTCCCCGAAGGGTGTGGGGTGGGGTGTGTGGTTTGGCCACACCCGCTCCCGCAAACAGATCCCCTCCCCCCGCTTCCTCCCCTTGCTTCCAACTCTTCTCTCTGCTTTGGCGAGGGAGGGATATGCTGAGGGTGGGAAGATGGCAAGATTGGAGTAGAGTTGGGAGAAGAGGAAATTGGCACTAGGATTTTTAATTCCGAGCTACATACACGCACACTCACACACCTTTACACATAAAACACATTTCACACACATAGATGCAAACTTATTTCCATTCTCTGTTTGTTCTTCCGTCTCTCATTCTCTCTCTCTCTCAATTTTACTTTCTCGTCATTTACTATTTCTCATTGACCCAATGAACAGTGGAATTTGTAATATTTCTGTCCATAACTACTCTCTTTCTGAGTGTTTCTGAGCTTCGCTTTCATTCACACAAACTCACAACCGCGCGTAGACAAATATCTTGTTTCTCACTTTCTCTACCTCATTTCACGAAACTGAGATCAGTATCGTAGGAAGATGTATTAGAAAAGAAGTGTTCTATTAATTCAAGTATCACTATTAACAATTATCAATTTCGTAATTAAACAATATAAGAACAGTGGTGATCTAATAATACAGGTCCTTCCGTTACATGCTTACAAGTAACAGTACATTGTAATATTATAAAGTGTCATAAGATATTTGTATTGTAACTTTTTCTTACAACACTCGATCGGTTATCAAAATTGACCACAAAGATTCGTTTGATTGTAGGTCTATTTAAATTTGGCATTGTAATAAAATATGTAACGGTATTTTAATAATGTAAGTAATAATTATTTAGTGACACACATACATCTTTCTTTCTCATTATCCGACTGTTCCTTGCCCAACACTTTCACTCTTTCTGGCATTTCCAGATCACAATGAACATTTCCCGTCCAATTCAAAATACAGGCTGAAGTGGCTCAGGGCATGGAATTATGTCATTGCTGTGGCCTCTGAGCGAGAGACCCCAGTGCTAGAGACCCGATGGTGGCATACTTTTTACTAGATACACAGCTAGGTCGACGTCAGCTGCTGCCACGAGAAGTATTCTAGAGGCCGGATGCCTTGATCAGTAATTTTCCGTGGTTTCTTCAATCAAAACCAGGCTCATGCCGGAGCACTATCCTAACAAACGGTACCGGAACAAATAGTATTACGGTATCCACCACGTTATATGGGAGTTAAAAGACACTATTCAAGTGTGACTTGCGCGAATATCACGTTTCCAGAAGACCGGCGGAAGCAGATTGGCCGTTAAGAACATGAAATAGAAACCGCAATAGAGGTAATAATTCTGTAAAATACGAAATGGAAATACTTCAATAAAATGCCGTGTGAAATATCATATTAATTAAAAATAATGAAATTCAAGAAACCACTCACTTTTAGCGCGAATGTCGTGCATGTAAATGCGCACTTTAAAATGCTGTTGTTAGAATACTACCTAATGAGGAATATTTTTTTCCCTTCAGCTTTTATTCTTTTATTACTTTATTATACATTTGGTTTTGTGTAAAAATACTCCTTTTGTCCTATTCGTCAAATTGGACTCGACGACGTAACTTTTAATCTGGCGTAGCGTCTAGCGAAATGCGACGTTTTTGGACACGTAAAGATACAGCGAGCGCGCGACCTGGAGCGAACGACGATAGCCGAGAAACGTTTCAACTGAGTTTCGACGAGAGGGTGTTCGTGAGTTCTAACGTTTTTCAAGCGATCTGCTGTAGCCCCTTTCCCTCTTACACAATTTTCATTAATTCTATTGCAAGTTTAGTAAAACTGTATAATGACTCGTTTGAAACTATTCATTCAGTTGCTAGGTAACTTGGAAGTCATTAGTTCATGAACTTACCTAGAATGAATTAATCGGGCGACTTTTCTTGACTGATGGCTTGGAGAAATGCGGGTAGGGTGGGGGTATTAGTTACGACATCGGCCACTGAATTTTACGAAGCAATGCCAATTTCTGGAATATCATTCATACCTTCCCAAGTTTCTTAATAATTTTTGTTATAATTGCTTGGGACTTCGAGATATCTCCTGTGACGGTTCTGGATCTGCTATGGTCATTTGTTTAGATTTTGTCTAGGAAAATACGACCAGGAGTTCTCGGTTTCAACAGTAAATAGATTTTATTACGTGCCAATGAAAATGTTTGGAATGTCATCAGTACTCGTTGCGAGTTTTGCCTTCAACTCTTTATTGTTCAAGGGAGCGGGAAGCAAGGTAATCGGTCACAAAAAGATGCGTGGGTAATACTAGACTGTCGGGACTGGAATTAGGTAGTAGAATATCTTTAATTTATAGTTTTGTATCTTGCAATTGCTGATCCAATGAATAATTTGAAATGTAAAATAATGCACTAATTACGAGTTTTCCCACTGCAAATTTACGTAATTAATTAGGGAGTTACATTGTGATAATACTAGTAAAAGGTATTTAGAAATTTGCTTTTGGATTACAAATAAATTGACAGAATGGAACACGGTGTGCAAAATTTGTAAATAATTAAGCCTCAATTCATGATAGTTATGAGAAATGCATAGTGTAAATGATTCAATTGCACGATAGTAAAAGTTATCTTTGTAAATACAATACTTATTATATCCAAGCGTATATAGGAACTGTTTGGATTTTCTTCGTAGGTTATGCATGTTCGTGTGATTATTATTTTTTCTTGTAATCATTGTGTTTCTATTGCATCTCAATCAATGTGTCAAGGATAATTTGACTAGATGGAAATTTAAAAGTAACAGTAACTGCCATTCACTTTAATATTTGTATCTATTATAAGAATATACTCTTTCTGAGTTACAATTCTAGTACTTGACTTTTCTTTTCGATCTATCTCAAAAAAACATTCCAAGACCCTTGGTTACTGTGTAAACATGTCCTTACTAGTAACAATTATTTTTGTGACGTCGACTTTATGGATGTTGTATTTCGTGCATGTTTATGCGATAGTCATTCCACCTTACTGCACAAGGTAGTAGAGAGGAAAATGACAAGCTGTGCTGTAGATCGGCGACGAATCTCGCCATCCACCAGGGGAAGATCACTATCAACTCCCCAATAGAACATGAATTACTCTTGGACTAATGCACTGCTTTTGGTAGGACCTTAGCAGCTGACACACGAAAACAGTAATCAAACAATCAATTAATTAAACAACCAATTCACAACTTAAAGCATCAATGAACATTTTGTGCGTAATAGATATTTTTATAATTATTAAGAGAATTTTATATTTAGATATAATTACAATTTTTAATTAGACACTATTTTGAAATCATTTTGACTGAATATCTGCTACATTACTTGTACAATTGTTGCTTTACTTATGGAAAACATAACAGAGCTCTCGCCTCCAAAAGTCATACGTTTTGCTTTCTGATTTTGAGATTAAACTAAATAACTCTTTACGTAGTTTTCTCTCTAGTGTCTCTGACTCTATTTAATTTCCTATTCATTATCTTTTTACTACACTCCTTATATTTATTCGTGTTTTTATTTCCATTCCCGTTTGTGTTGATCCGTGTACTAAGCTGCACTCCGTCTAAGAGAAAAATATATTTGTCGAAAAATTGCTCTGAAGCCTTCTCACAAACTAGTGAAAACCTTTACGATTTTAAAACTAATATTTGTCGATCCTGAATTATAAGTACGAATTGTTCTTAGTTAACTTTATTGCTTCTTGTTGGTAGCTATTTTTTAATGTTAGAAAGTTAGCTGTTACTAATTTTGTGACAATTTTTCTACTTCTTATGTTTTAATTACAATAAAATAAATATAAAATGTAAATTAATGCTCGTTTACAGTTTTAGAGCGTAACCTTACTTCCTAGGTCATGTTGTCATAAAAGTCAAAAATTGCGTTCCAGGATGAAGTTATTTTTATTTTTAATCAATAATTTACGAAGTTCGGAATTTTTCCACGCTTCCAGTTAGTAGTATGTGAAGTTCTTATGGATTATGGTTTAGTTCTTCTTTTGAAGGTCCCAGACAACGAACTATAGTGATTGACTTACAGGACTTATTTGAAACCCTGTGGAGCAGTTTAAGCTTAATCTAGTTCCTCTATCGCCTACGATCTGCTGAGTCCTTAAGGACATACTACGCACAAGAATCGTAAGTTAATTTTTAATAATTTTTAATTCTTGATCCCAATTTCTTTCCAGATCCAACCTTTTTTATAGGGTTACTATATAACTATAAGTACAAAATATACTTCTTCGTTTAATTGAAAAACAAATGCATTGACTGTAATTAAATTCTCAAATAGATATTTGTTAGTTCCGAAAATTTTTAAAATAATTTTATTTTCATTATTTCCCTGAACTGCCACAATTATGAACTTTGAAATGACATGTAAATATTTTTTTATTATTAATATATCTGAGAATTATACATTTTTTAGTATTCTCTGCAGCAATTTTGCATTTTTTCCCAGTTTTAAGACATTGTATCATCCCAAACGATTTTGCTACTGCTTTCAAAAGTGCAATTTTATTTATATTAACTAGTTACTGCCCTAAACTCTTCAAATATACAAAGTAATCTATTGCTGGGTATTTATTTAGAATTTTCTATAGAGTACTATAATGTATACATAATTTTAATAGTAGCTCTAATATATACATACTTTATATAAACTTACGAGTAAGTTACGGTTATACGTGATTGAGTTCCTTTAATATTTACTTTATATGTTAATTTGTTGAATATTATAGAATAAATTTTCAAAGAACGATAAAAGTGAAAATATTATTTAATTGACTGTTCACGTGCGCTATTGTAAAACACATAAATCTCTATAAAGAAAAAATATACGAGAAAGAACAAGAAAAATGATTAGATGATTATCTTTCTTACCCGGAGATCTAGATAAATATGATTCTCTAGAAATGAAGAGATTCATTGCATTGTTCTATAATTAATACAATGTCCTGACATTGGGCAAACATTGAATGTGTACACATTTCATAGAGACGCATAAAAATGACACAAATCTCACATTCCGAAACATGTGACAGTAATAGCACAAAGGTCAAAAAGCTATCAATCACTGGCATTGTTTTGACTGAACAGAAAAAAATTAGATTTTACGCATACGTCGTTGTTGTTTCAGTTTTTCAATCAAAGCACGAGATTGAATTTCTGCTTCCTAATTCGAGAGGTCCAGAACATTGGGTTCAGCTGCAATAGGCTAATTTCAAATAGAACGGGCAGGTTCTCTTCTTTCTTTTAATTTATTACTGCGAGAGGGTAGTTTTTCCATTGTATATTGGAAGGACGTGAAACACGAATTGATAGCTGCTATTTTTAATTGGAAAGTAAATTGTTTGCCTTTGATTTTAATTATGAGTCCAGAAGATGGATTTAAAATCTGCTGAGCAAGCTGGTGCAATTAACACATTATTGTTCTAATTTTTCACAAAGTTGTTACTGCTAATACAGCCAACGAAAACAGACTGAATTTTTTGGAGTGTGTACAAAATAACCTTTCATATTAAATACAGAAAAGTTAGACATTACGCACTACCGAGAAAATTCGGACCTGAAGCATGGGTAGCACTAAGGGTGGTTAGTTTTCTTTGATATTGCTGCTCTTGGACGACACAAGTCTTACATTAACAACGGTTTCTCTATACAGGGCTCGATTTGACTATGTATACAGGGCTCGATTTGACTATATATACAGGGCTCGATATGCCTATATTTAAAGGGCTTGATTTCTGGCGGAACGCACCGGAATGGCGTTCTGATACCTCGGGAATATTTATTAAATTATACTATAAAAATATAATTATTTCTATTAAATAAATAAATAATTTGGTGTGCGTTGCGGAACTCAAAAATCAGAAATCAAGTGCTGCAATATCTATGAATACTACTAAATGTTAATGTTTAAAAGTCTTATGATTTTTGTACATAATAGATTTTTCAATAATTACTCATTAGGATGCTATAAATATGTGCGGTATGAATATGACTGTACATATTGAAATTTCATTGAATTATTATTTTATAGTGTAATTTTTATTAAAAAATGTAAGGATATTAATATTAAGTTGGCTGTCCGGGTGACGCCGCGTCCATGGCAAAGGCGCCGCCACCCACGTTAGGCACCTTTGCCATGGACGCGGCGTCACCCGGACAGCCAACTTAATATTGACTCCGGCCGCGGAAGCCTACGCTCTCAAGGATATTAATGCCGAAATAAATATTCGTTTTGTTAAGATTATGTATTCGGCATCGAATATGGGAGTCAAATCGTGATTACAATGTGTTACCTTTACTAAAATTTGTAATCTGACAAACAAATTTCTTGAAAGTTACAGATTAATTATTATTTGTATCGAAAATTTCAAATTTGAGCTAAATGAGTTCATGAAGCATTATTGACCTTAACATTTTTAATAATGCAAATTTTTCTTGTTACAGGTATGTGGTGTCCAAATATCTTACTGACGTATTGGAGGGACATCTCTGGTGAGGTTATTACAGTTTGCAGACTATTACGTAATCTGTATATTAAAAGTAGTATTTGTTTTTCTCGTCACCACAAAGGTTTATTTATACACTTTTCTTAAAGTTAATTTATAATTCACATTGACAATTTTGGAATGGAACTAAAATGTCTTAGGCTACGAAAATAGAATGATGTTCTGTAACAAGGCATAGGTCTATTATCAAAGACGGTTTCTTATGATAGATGGTCAGCAAGACCAACAAGGTCAAAAAGAGAATAAGCCAACAAAGAATCAACAGGAAAAAAACTAGCAATGAAACACAGCACCGTCTTTTCAACAAAATGTTTCCAATGCCGTTTTGTTAAGAAAAGTTTCGTTACGGCAATTTTAAGACAACCATTTGCTGGTATTGAGAAATAAAAACATAGTTTTTTTAATAAACCACTGAAAACTTTAATTTTTGAATTGACGTATTTGGGTGTATATTAGTGACTTCATACTCATTACACATGCTTAGTAACCATTTTTCTTACACGCTACACATGAATATACATTCTCTTTAGTATATTTATGTTCCCATTCTTTGCATCCCACAAGTTGGGAGACCAGTCTAATGCTGAAACCTCTCCCATCTGAGGGATCAGTGACTTGTTGATGGAGATATCTGGAGGTGGAAAACTCGCAAGCAGATGTATACGAGTGCGCTGGATCAGACGTCCGAGCAGGGGAGGATCTTTACCTGCCAGAATATATCATGATCTACACTTACGGGGCTAATGATCTAAATATATACCGGCTTTGGTGGCTCTGGACAACAACTGATGTCCTTGCAGAGCTTTGGACCGGGAGGTGGTAAGATTAGAGATCCGACAGAGGCTGGATATTTGTCACTTTCTAGGTAGCTAGGGCGAATTTAGCTGCTATCTGAAGAATTCTATCGGCCGACTACTCTGATCGGTAATTCCGATCAGTTCCAGGCAAATGCGGGAGATGAACCCTAACAAATTCTCCACGATTCGCGCGCGATCTTTTCTTTTCCTTACTTGTTCCAACCTCACCACTTACTAACACCACTACATGCGCTACATCTACACTAACATGGGCTACACTATCACACATATCTGGAGAACAGTGAGAAGCTTAGAGCTTGTCCTGTCTCAAACGATGCTTCGCCGGCGGGAGTGTTAAATGTTTCGGTCAAGAACAAACTGTTTCATTGTTTTTGGAAACTTTTAGAGTTCCAAAATATCTAACAAAACCACATACCGCTCACATAGCGCGTGGCGGCATAGTTTTCTTTCAATTTCTTTGCATTTAATTTTGTACTAAAATTGTACTTAGTAGTACATGTAAATATTTTATGTTGTTTGATGTTTGTTTCCTGTATTTGTAGTAATTGTTTAGAAAACGCTACCTCCGGAAGTATTCCATATATTCCTAAGCAGCAAAATAAATATTCCATTTTATTCTATATTAAAAACTATTAATGCTGCTTCTACGTTTGACACTCCTTTGGCCTAGTGTTGTTTTTAATCTGTGTTTGACAATATTTATTATTTTACTTGAAGTGTAGAGTCGGAACTAGTATATAGTGAAAGCAGTAACGTTGCAAAACGATAGGTTTTATTTGACAAAGAGTCAATATGTTTTAACTTGTGACTGCTGATAAACGGTATTCGATAGTTATATTCCTTTTCACTTCACGTTTTCATGCTAACGAGGGTTGCTCGTTTTTTTAAATCCTTATCACTCTAAACAATATTCTGCAGTGAGAGACTAGACAAATGTGATATAAATAGTATGCAGATGAATAACTTTCCCTTTTACAAACATTAACGAGAACGTTCACGGCGAGACACTTATATATTCTATCAAATGTATAGTTCATAAAGATATCAGTTTCTTTACATCTAAAACTAAAAAATATATTTTCAATTCTAGCCTTATGAAAGAATGACTCGATTTATTACAATTTTATTATAAAAGATGTATTCAAACTGACTAAAAGTTTGGAAAAAACTGTGCTACTCAATAAGGCTGATACGGTGCACAAGAAAACTCGAAGAAAAAGACAATACACATTCTTCTTTTTGTGGTCTTAACTTCTACCACAGTAAATACTGCTACCACCGTCATATAAATACTCATAAATGAAACTGTAGTGTCCGCCTGTGCCGGCACTACAAAAGTCCGCCAGCAGCGCCACAGGCCAGCACAGGCGCCGCAGAGCGCGCCTGCAGAAGCACCTCGCCCCATACTCCCACAATTAGGTGGGGAGGGTGTAGCGTCCGCTACGCGGGCGATCCAGAAGCGATACACCTCACCGCACCAGGAAAGCGGCCAAGGCGTGGAAGGCGCCCCCCCTCCCTCCTCCTGTAGAAGAGGGGGCACGCAGCAGACTCCCTTCCCCTGCGAAGGGGTGGAAAAGCCGACGAGGCAGCCGCGGGGCGAGGGCCCCGCCATTCGATCACCGACAGCTATCAGCAGAACATTAACTTGACTAGACATTGTACCCGGCGCACTTACTTGTGATTCTTTGATTAACGGCATTATTGTAACCAGTATAACGACCCGGCTATGAAAACATATCTTTGATATTGGGACTCCTGGCAGCGTTTTGTGTATTATTATTTGGGATTTTGGTAAATAATAAATTGTTGTTGCAGACCGGAGAGGGTTGTTTCATTTGGTATACAACAGAAACAAATAAGACAAATGCCCATAAATGTATGAAACTATCTCAAGTGGTGCGTACGTGATTCATAATGTGTCACGTACCTGTGTTGATCAGAAAACTCTTATTACAGGTCTCTGGTAATAAAAAGTGGAAAAATATAGTTGCTGAGTTAAAAAAAATTCTCTAACATGTGGTGTAGCCACAATCCATATTTTGAGTGTCGTTGATACCGTAAAGTTGAATGACGACAAAAGTCTGTCTGTCTGTCTGTCAGTCTGTCCGTCTGTCTGTCTGTCTATCCGTCCGTCTTTCCGTCCGTCTGTCTGTCCGTCCGTCTGTCTGCCTGTCTGTCTGTCCGTCTGTATGTCCGTCTGTATGTCCGTCTGTCCGTCCGTCTGTCTGTCTGTCTGTCTGTCTGTCCGTCCGTCCGTCTGTCCGTCTGTCCGTCTGTCCGTCTGTCCGTCTGTCCGTCTGTCCGTCTGTCCGTCTGTCTGTCTGTCTGTCCGTCCGTCCGTCCGTCTGTCCATCTGCAGAACTCCATTAAATCTAGTGAAACCAGTGACAAATATTGTATCGACAAATCTTTATCTCTGAAGCTCAATCGCTTATAAATGTCTGCCTTGTAACCCCAACACGGTTGATGTCTAAATTGCAACGTGGAAATGCAATAGGTCGTAACCGGCCGATATCATTGCTCTCCTTGTTATTACTGACGTAATTTAGACGTAGTAGGCCGTCAATGGAGTGGGAGCACGCAGTGCACACCGCGCAATTGCGGTTTTTACGATGTTTGCCGCAGCGTAATTTCCTCTCCCGCCTAAAAAGCCTTCGTTATACGGTCAATAGAACGTACTTTGAAATTACGTCGGTGTGTTAAATGAGGAAAGGTCTGCCTTTTCAAACCATCGCATTCAATGAGATTTTAAGTTGATATACTGATCTCTATAAATGGTTACCATCGACATCTCTGCGAGTTGTACTTGTTTTTATAACATATCAATAGTTATTACATTTTTTTATTTCTGCCATTAATGAATGAGAGTTTTTATAGTGTACGGCTAAAAATAGTGTTAAAATTAAGTATTTCCAAGGAACGGATTTAACCTTAAAAACATCGTACATAACTTAGAAACTTTCTTTTCACCCTAATAACGAAAAAGTGATTAAATTCAGTTGCTGCATTTAGAAAAAATCCTCTTTCACGTGATGTAGCCAGAATCCATGTTTTGAGAGTTTTTGATATCGAAAAATTGAATGATGACCGAACGCGTGTCTGTCCGTCCGCCGCCTGTTTGTCCGACCGTCTGTGACAAATGCTGGCGGCTAAACCGTTCGAGCTCATTTTCTCCTAAGTTGATACTCCCAAATCGATCTGCCTGATATCGTGGCTATTTGAATTTCAAAACTATATTTTAATTCTCGGGCGGTTTTTACATGAAGCCTCTAGGACATTTCCAAAATTTTCAAAAAATTGCTCCATTGTTTTTTATTAAATTTTATTGTCAGGATAGTGTGAAGGACGTTTAAGTGTGTGTCTCATATTCGTTGAAAATCCTGATTTTTCCAAAATAGAATAAAGTTCAAACGGTTTTTGGAGCCTTCCTACATTAAGATGTCAAAGATATTTTTTTCGTTTAATGAAATCTGTTCCTTAGTGATAGATTTTGGAATACGGTCATGAACGATTTTTCTTATACTACGAATTTCCATTATACTATCAATTAAACAGATTATTAGGGAAACATCTATTTGTATTTAAATATTAAGAAAATTCTAAAAATGAAAGAAAAAAATTAGTACATATATATTCACATTGGAAACAAGAAGCACGAAACAGAAGGTTAAAAGGAATAATTCATACACTCAATGAATGACACAATACCATTTTTACATTCTCTCCTTACGAATACTTCGTAAGGAGAGAAAGTTTATGTTATCATGCGCCGGAAAACGGTGAATTTTCGCCAGAAAACTCTTACAGCTGGAGTTTGGTAACGAAAAAAGGATAAAACCTGTTGCTAAATGTAGAAAAAATATCCTCAAACTCGTGGTGTAGCCAAAATCCATGTTTTGTTGCTTCTTGATACCGAAAGCTCAATTGACGACAAAATGTCAGTTTGTCCCGTCTGACTGTCTGTCTGTCCGTCAACGGTCTGTGGTCAACGCTAGCGCCTAAACCGTAAACAACTGTGCGAATACTGGCCAGGAGTAGGGACTCGTTTAAGTCAGGCACTTCTTCGATCAGCAAACACATTTATAACAATGATCGTGCTAAAAGTAGCCGTGAGGTCACAACGTTGTTTGTCAACTGCTGATGCTTTGTATGAAACGTATAATTCCGACAATGTGAAAAGTGTAATATTCATATCGAAATAAATATATTTTACTTTTTATTTTTCTTAAATCGCGAGTTTGTTAATTTTTACAGTACCAGTTTATCAACTGGTATTCCGAAATACAACTGTTATAACAGAGAACCAATTTGGTTCTGCGCTTGAGGAAGGACAAACTTTGTTCTCGATGCAAACCGAACCTTGAGTAAAGGTCATCCTGAGTAATTGTGTATTGCACAGAAGACTGCACATCAGGGAATACGAAATATCACTGTTATGTGTCCTTCTATTGTTTCTCAAATATTCATGGCTGTAAATTGTGATGTCCCGGTCTGTATAGAGCACGGGTTCGGAGCAGAGATCAAATACAATAACGAAAATGACAATGAAATGTCGTAGGTATAGTTCCTCACACACTCTGTAAAGAGGAAACCGTAACCCTAGCATTACCAGTGCGGCAGGGCTCACAAACACCCCTTGATTGCTATTTTGATGTGATTCAGTATTTTTTAGGAAGTTTAAAATAATTGATATTGTTTATTATGTACTTTTAGTTTCAAAAATATGCGATCTTGTACAAGTGTTTGCTATAATTAAAGTTATTTTAGCGTCTTTGGCTGAAGACATATACAATATCAAAACTTTACATTTGACAACTGAAAATCCCAAATATTTCTTGGAAATATTTTAAGTATTAATAAAATATAAATAAATAAGTTGGTATCTCGGGAAGACATCGATATTTGTGACAATGAATGATAAAGACAAATATTGTTGCGAATAGTTTTAATTTGTTTTGATATCTCCTCCCTAAAACTAAAAAAAAACTGTTGTACGGGAAGGACACGTATTGGAATCAACTAAAAAATATAACCTCAAATATCTGTCGTAAAATACTTTTTCATGTAAATTATTAATTGTTGCCTGAATTTTTTTCTTTTAATTTATTAGTAGCGTGCTCATACGAGAAATCTCGAATTTTTAACTCCACACACTTTTCTATCCTTCTATTTACTTATTAAAAGGGAAAGTTTTTAATGAAACATGTTTATTGTTTAAAAACGCATAAAGAAAACATCCAATGTAGTACTTACAAAATATCAAATGAAAATAAAACAATGCAATTGGTATTTGAAACTAATTTTTATAAAGGTTTATTTAGTATTATAAACAGAAGTTTTGGGGACAATTATCAACACTTTCGCACACATTTTACCTTGCATTTCGCTTTAATTGATTATACTCTAAAATTATTATACACTAGTAGAATGTGGCGTCTCGAAGCTGAAAAGTGTTTTAAATGTATCTTCATGTGTTGAAATTATTCAAATCATCCGTTATTCATTTCTTCAGATTATTTTCAATTAGTTCCGAAACTTCTGTCGCAAAATCTTCACAAACAATTACATTTCATTCTTCCCCAGATTTGCTTAGGATTTCCATACTTTTCTTCCCTAATTTTTGAAGGAATTAAAACTTCACAAACTCAGTCCAATTTGTTTACAATTCTACCTTTCCAATTGTTATATTAATCGTTTTGTATGCGAATCTAAATAAATATTTAAAGGCGACTGTTTTGTATATTTCTGTGAATAAGGTGTAAGTAAAGATTAATAAGAATATGTTCGGGGTCTCATTCATTTAAAAATCTGTGTTTGCACACTTAAGAACGTACGGTCTAAATGTGTGAATGAACTTCCATTCATTCTCTAGTATTACAGGTATTTTTCATATTCGTTTGTCTTTCATCAAATTTTAAAGTTCCAAAGCAATACCATTAATAGGTTTTTGCAAATTATTTTTTTCAAAAATTTAGTAATACGGATAGAGATTAAAATTTAATCTACCGCGCGATTCGCTTGGTAATTTACTTGTTCACTTAAAGACGGCAACATAGGCGTGAAATATTATTGTGGAGTATGTAGTGAAACTTTTTTAGGGGTACTGGAATTCAATGAACGCCACGACATAGATCTATTCAGATGGTTTATTTGGATTGATTCCTGGCATAACTAAGATAACAACGCTAAAACACGCAAAATCACGTTTTTGGAATTTCTTATAATCTTCTGGTCAGATTCAAAAACAAATTATCGATTTTTCATCAGTAGACCAAGACGCATCCAATGACATCTGGTATCTCTCCTTTCGGGAAGTGTCGGGATCTTGATTCGGATGTCTCATCTTGGGAAATGGTCTAACCGTGAGTGACGGACCCGCACACACACACACGCGCTCAAACACACACACACACGCAAACTCGGAGTTACTGAAATACTATAAAGGGATATGTTTTTTTAGAAAAAGCTACGTAAAGTTGGCCATGCAAAAATATAGAATTGGTCACGTACAACTCTACGTTTTCAATATTACTTTACTTTATTGCCAAGCAGAGAGGAACATCCGTGCAATTCAATTGCACAGAAAATCAAGTAATTAGTTTAATTTCAGATGCAGTTGCAGATTCTACAGGTCTGACCTAATGGGGTAATATCAAGAAACGCCGAACAAACAAAAATGTAATAAAATGTCTAAAAAATTTCATGTCTTAGGTTACAGTATGAAGAACGTTTCTTTGACCTCAACATTTCAGAATTTAAAGCCCTAAACTGTTTTTTGTTTACGAGTTCTTTGACTATATAGAAGTAGCTGTGCACAAGTACATCAAACTAACTCTTGAAAACTAATTAACTATATAGAAATAACTATATAGAACAATGCTGCTCAAGGTTTGCTGTTTGCATTTCAGCTGAACATGAAGATCCTGTGTTTATTCAACAAATCCTTCATATTTTTAAAGTTAAAGTATAATTTGTCTGGTTTCCGGAAAAATATCTATTATTAGACCTCATCTACAAATTTATTGCGTGAGAGAGCCGCAAAATGCATCTGCATTACTGAAATCATATAGGAGACGATATTAAAATATTTAACATTCAGTTCATTTTGCCATTTGAGATGTGAGTTAAACATTCTGATAACCCTTATTCATTTTCGTAAGTCATATGGATAATAGAGTTTAACCAAATTCAAAATTTCTCAGTTTTTCCCTTAGCTGATAATTTTTTCACAAATATTGCAGTGAATTCAACACATGTTACCACAGTTTAGATCATAAAGATATTCAAGCTGTCTGCTATGGAATTCTACTACCATTCTGTTAATTATTTACAAATTATTTAATAATATACCACTACTATTTTTTCATTGTGATTAAACCAATATTTATTTAAAAGATGCCATGTATTGTAGAAGTGTGTATAGATGAATATGTTACTGAATTATAGACAGTAATAACAATAGCATCCCAAATTACCCATAGCTAAACCATGGAGACACTAAGCCCAAGTCGATTCCTTCTTTCCTTCTTTACTGCGCGGGCAGCGCTCGCCGCGTCGGCAGCGAGAACCATCCCGCTCCCACCGCTCGCCGTTCTTGGAGCGTCAGGGTGCTTTGATCACGGAGCCGTGAGATAAGATGGCGAGTTGTGGACTTGGCTGGCCCCACCCGCCACTTCGCTCCGCTCCACGCGGGGCGGCGGCCCCGAGCCCGCCGCAGACCCTTCGGCCGCCGACGCGCCACGGCTGACCACGGGGGCCCGGCCGGGCGCGGCGCGGCGCGGCGCGGAGCGGCGTCCTGATTGGCGCTTCACGCGCGGAGCAGGGGAAATTCGGCAAAGGCTTGACGCTCAGGGAGTTGCGGTTTACGCGGAATAAATACACAAGGCGGTTCAGGAGAAAGACGGAATATGTTTCTTCTACGATCGTTAAAAAAAGTGGGGGATAATTCACACTGCTTTGCATGTGTAAGTTAATGTTTTCTTGAGACATTGCGAAAAACGTCACCGGGAAAACAACTTTTATAAAAGACTTTGCTGTTTCAGAAAAATGACTTTTCCTGCAATTATATACGGAAAATAATGATTACCTTTACCGTTTGTGGACCCTTAAGTGAACGCGTTGGCGAACAGCGTGCGCCATCGTCTGAAACTGTTGCGCCATTTGCGATAGATGAGGTGACATTCGTTATTACTTCGTGGAACCTTTCAGTGTAGTCTTGGCTTCCCATGTATGAAGTTTTGTTGTTCTCACTCAATCCTGGGTTGAATTATTGGTGTATCATTCAGCGACGGACATTCTGTCGCATATTGTGCGCCGCGCGTAGAGTTATGTGGAGTCTCAAATTATCTTTCTGTCATGAACTTTGATCTCTCTACGTTAATGGAAAAACTCCTTTTATACTCACTGTACGTAAACTAGTGAATTCAAATTGTATTCTTTTGAGAAACAATAACTTTTTGTTCCAAGGGTGATTTTGAGAGGGAAACCTGTAGCATTACAAAACTTTTGATCAAATACGAACAGGAGGAAGAAGTGGGTTGTGATGAATTGACTATGCATTAATAATTGACTGTGATGATATGTGCCATAAACTGAGACACAAATATCACAATATAGTTGTAGAAAAAACAGGAATCTGCTTGGCGCACCCCGTGCACCGCGCGCTTACTTATGTTCCGAAATTTGATGCGCGCGCTTAAGGGTTAATTAGAAAGGATTTCTTTCAGGCACACGTACGGCAAATTGGAAATTGGCATACATGTGACACAAAGAAGTCATGGCCATTTAAACAATTCTACTACGAAGTAAACAAAAGACTGTTGCGATGTGTGATTAGTGTTGTGATTTGCCACGGCTACGACATCGCATTTTTAAAATGATCTCAATAGTATATACATGTATTAATGGGTTTAGTATAAACTAATGTTCGCAACTGTCGTGCAAAGTGTCTTGAGCGCCTCGATCTTCAACGTTTTATTTGTACACTAAAACTCACTTTCTTTACTGGTTACCTAAATAATTATTTTACATCACAATGGCGAATGAAGTTGATACTTAATTGCGATAACCATTACAAGAATAGATAATATAAATTATTAGTAGAAGATACTGTTCTCATTCTCAACTCATTGACACGAATTACGAGCATTAAACCAAATAGATGACTGACAAGGTACAAGATTGTAGACCGAGGATGAAGCGGAGATTATAATGAACTAGTCTTTTATTTGTAATACTGGTCATGAGTCGTTTAATACTTCTCGTAATTTCACTTTTTAATAGGAATAAAATGGTGTAAGTAAACAAATGTCTTTTCTCGGAATAAAACTCGCACGCTACTTTACGAAGCTACCCTATTGTTTCGATCGTTTTGAATAACATAAGATTATTAAAACCTTAATGTGATACTGTGCTGTTACATCGACTTACTGCAACCACACAGAGGGATGCCACTATTAATAAATGGCGAAGTATCTCACCGTTGCCCGGGTATGTGTCATGATCATCTATGAGTCTGGAAAGTGAGTTATGCCAATGGTGGAGATAGAAGTGATTTATTCACATTTCCTTCATTTCCCGCTTCCCTCCATTTCTCTCCTTCCTCCTCCACCCGTTCCTTCCTCCTCGACCCAGCACACTATCCACTTCACGATATTACCGCCACCCTAACTCCGCCATGATTTTCCTGTCAAGTTACCACCTCCAAGTTAACACCCCCACGTTATCCCCGCCACGATATCTAGATACATTTATCTCCCTCACGCTATTACCACCACGTTATACCCGCCACAATAACCCCATCACTCTACTCCCACTAAGCAATCGTTCCGCGCTAACCCCACCATATTATTCTCTCCACGTTATCCTTACCATATCCCCGTCACGATATCCACGACACGTCATCCCTGCCACGGTCTCCTTGCCTCGTTATCCCAGTAGCGCAACGCTCTGACTTCTCTGATTCCCTCTATTCTCCCTTTGACTTCCTATTCCGGCTCCGCCCTTTTTCTCATCACGAAGGGTACAATACAACTCGCTATACACGAGTGGAATGTAGATTGCCAAAAACGCCTTTTCCATAAATCGATGAAATTATTCCATATTTAAATTTGTTGAAAGAATTTGTAATCCCGACAGAGATTCGAACACGGAAGCTCACTTTATCTACATCCACCCCTGCTCTCAACCTCCTTATCCACTAAAATATGTATTAATCGATAAGATAACAGCTTAACTACCGTAGGTAACACTGTAAATTTTCAATATTTCAAAAAACAAGTGGTGCTACAAAGTGGTATTAGTTTTCTATTATTTAATCTCGGATAGCTATTCTGGCTTTCTACATACTTTTTCGGTTTCCTAATAAAAGAACGGAAATATTATTTTTAGAATATTAAAAAATAGTAAAATCATTTCCTAAATGGTAATTCTCACTGAAATACTTTCAGCCGTTTTTCAGAAATCGGCGTTTAAGCTCTGCTGTAACTTCGCAATTTGAAGCTCCTTTTCAAAGAAAATTTTTAATTTTTCGAAACACTTCATTTGAATCATTTTTACTAACAAATAGAATAATGCTTACAAATTGCTCGAAATGTGCATATTAACGGAGTGAGAGATCATTCAAAAAATTACATTTGTGTAACTTTTTAAAAACTATATACCCCAAATGAACTTTATGTCTTATTAGAAAAAGCAAATAGCGCTATCCGTTCGAAATCTTTGAAGAAAAACAATTGGATGCATTTATGAGAAAATGGCGTTTTAGAGTTTCTGAAATGTGGAATTTTGAGCTTTTCATAGAAAACAGTTCAATTTTCGAGAAACTTTTTCTGACATTATTTAAGCATATGCACTTCTAGTTATAATAATGTAAACAAATCACCACTAGTATAAAAATTAACAACGTGTGTGAGAGAGAGAGAGAGAGAGAGAGAGAGAGAGAGAGAGAGAGAGAGAGAGAGAAGTCAAAACAATGACATTTTGTAAGTTTTGGAAAAAACAAGAAAAGAATAGAGCAATATGGCATTTATTTCAGCTCATAGAGTACATTAGACTCTATCCCTTCCAAAAGTTTAAAGAAAACATTTGCAGCTGTTTTTCAGAAAATTTTGTTGATGTTATTTTTTAAAACAGCACATATTGCACGAAAACTACAAAATGTTTCAAAAAATGTACAGGAATTTAATAAAAAATCTAATTTTGGAAAACAAATTTCATTTGAAAGACAAAATTTGGTGGCGATGGTGTACCGGTTAGCGCATATACCCAAGTTCGCCAGTTCAAACCCGATCGAAGCCGTGGATTTTTTGGGGCGAAAAAAATCCTTTGTACGCCTTCCTTCGGAGGGAATGTAAAGCCGGCTGTCCGATGTTAGTAGATTTACTTGCATGTAAAAGATCCTCAAGTCTAAATGAAGGCTCTGAGATAAATTCAAATCGCCGGTTTCGTCGCCTCAGTAATACCTGTATTGTCCGCTAGTTGGTGAAAGAAGTGTAGCAAAATTTGCGTGGTCAGACGGAAGAGCAGGTCTCATGGCCTGAGTCTCGCCACGTAAAATAAGACAATTCATTTCATTTCAAATTTCTACTTTCAGTTTTGTAGTTGGAGAAAGACGCCACAAAAATTCAAAGTTTTGCAATTTTCGAAAATTTGAAATTAAACGTGAAAATTGGACCTCTGCCATCACCTTTATGAGTTGATTGTATTCTATTCTTGAACGAGATTTAAAGAAAAATTTTGGAGTCGTTTTCGAGAAAATTTTGAAAATGTTCGGGAGGTTTCATGTAAAGAAGTTGCAAATTTTAAAGAATGTTTTTCAAAATCTCAAGGATTCCACTAGAGTCAGATGGATAGTGATTTCTTCAATTTGGAAAAAATTCTACGCATGGTTTAGTTGCTAGTGGTGTCCACAGAAGGACAGACAAACAGACGGACCAGCGTAGCATTAAAGCAGAGGAAAATAAAACATTTATTAATATTTGGTATGTAATGTGCTAGTAAAGAGAGTAAAAGTTCATATGTGAAATTGATTATATTAGGATAATGAAGTGGAACATTAAAAGTTAAATTAATACACATACACCTTTTCAAATAAAGTTAATATAATTCTTCAATCAAAAATTTGAAATTGAAATGTGAATAATGAAAAGAAAATAACAACAGCTCTGAAACGCCGTTTGAAATGATGAAAAGTTACATTTACATTGATATTGTACCATACATGCTAATAAATGGAACTTGTGACATGCATATATCCTGACGACAATAGAGCAATAAACCAATTCATTGATGACCATCTAGAATTACAATATAGAATAAAATTGATATCAATTGTTTTCGAGGAGAAATATTTTTTGTTTTAATAATAACATGGCAACGAATCATCATTATGATTACTTAAACAAAACCTATACATGACAAAGAAAACCTAAAACAATATACGCATGTAGATATTGAACTGACTTAAGAGAATTATCATGTCTGAGTAAAGAACATAGTTTTATAATACCTTGTTATCGACAGTTGTATTTCAAAAAATTGTATTGAAACAGTAAGAAACTGATATACAGTTCAGCAAACACATTTTCCCAAAGTTAGTATTGAAACTACAAAGCATGATCTCCTTGACAGAACCTTCCGTTACAAATAACTGAGAAAAAAATTAAATGTCAAGATGCATCATTTATTATACATGAAAATTAAATCAACATGGCATAGATATTTTGTATTTCCTCTACCACGACTTCGCACAAAGTGCACTAGCGACATGTATACTTCAGTTTTTACTTGGCCGAGGAGCGTGTCATCAAAATGGAATATCTCACGGGTATTTCGCGTCGTTTCTCCTTGTGCTGCCAGGAGTTGCATGATTGCCAGCACTGCTCGATACAGTCGCGATCATGCGTTTTCTAGCGGCCCAACCCGAGAACGACGCGAAATACCGTGAGATATTCTATTTTACTGACAAACCCCCGTGCACAAAGAAGAAAAACCGAAGGATAAACGCCGCTATAACCAGTTCAGCGCCGCCTGTCACTCGCAGTAATTTGCGGGATTTCACCGACTTTATTTCAAAAACAAACTTGATTTAAAGGAAAGAAGGCGAAACAAATACTTG
Organism: Acheta domesticus; assembly: GCA_031308135.1. Lineage (NCBI taxonomy): Eukaryota > Metazoa > Arthropoda > Insecta > Orthoptera > Gryllidae > Acheta > Acheta domesticus. The sequence continues at coordinate 28,596,254 of JAHLJT010005437.1, read as the reverse complement.
TTTAACCCTACAATTAAGGAATTTTTTAGAGTATGAATTTAATATAAACATTGATGGGATTTAATAATAAAACTTAATTGAAATCATAGTTTTCAGTGACAAGCAAGCAATTAATACGCTGAGTAGACTACAAGCAACGACTCATAACTGAAACATTGAATATACACAATATAGAATACAATCAGAATTTTAAAAAAATACAATGTTAAAATACAAAGTAAAAATTAACTAGTTACTATTAGGACCTCATTACGGATAATCCTTTGAAAAGAAGTTCAAAGTCGCCCGAATGATACGAGCGTTACTTTGGTACCTTTCCTAAATACATTAAAGAGCTGTGTCGCCAAATGGATAATTGGAGCACTTATCATGTGGGGCATTGTTCGTGTAGTCTGTAGAGTACTTTACTTAGTAATAATAATACAATTCCTAGAATACTGAAGTTTTATGTGCTAAAAGAAATAAATCTGCACCCAACTGATACAAAATTATTTTTCAAAGGTTACGCAATCACGAGGATGGCGAGATATCTAAAACCAATTACCGTGGTGAGGTAGTCTAAACACTTCACCAGACCAATTTTGCTAGGTGAAATAAAATATCAAAACTAGTGGTTACACTCGTT
>JAHLJT010005437.1:28578220-28594629 GCA_031308135.1 Acheta domesticus | reverse complement strand
TTTCAGTGTAGTTGGCTTCCCATGTATGAAGTTTTGTTGTTCTCACTCAATCCTGGGTTGAATTATTAGTGGATCAGCCATCGACGGACCTTCTGCTGCATATTGTGCGCCGCACGTAGAGTTATGTTAGAGTCTCAAATTATCATTCTGTTATGAACTTTGATTCCTCTACGTTGATGGAAAAAATTCTTTTATACTCACTGTAGGCAAACTAGTGAATTCAATCGTATTCTTTTGAGAAACAATAACTTTTTGTTCCAAGGGTGATTTGAGAGGGAAACCTGTCGCATTACAAAACTTTGCTCAAATACGAACAGGAGGAAGAAGTGGGTTGTTGATGAATTGACTGTGCCTTTAATAATTGACTGCGATGATATGTGCCATAAATTGAGGCACAGATATCACAATACACAATATAGTCGCAGAAAAAACAGGAATCTGCTAGGCGCACTCCGTGCGCCGCGCACTCGCTTATTACCGAAATTTTACGCGCGCTCGTAAGGGTTAATTAGAAAGGATTTCTTTGAGGCACACGTACGGCAAATTGGACATTGGCATACATGTGACGCAAAGAAGTCATGGCCATTTAAACAACTGTACTACGAAGTAAACAAAAGACTGTTGCGATGTGTGATTCGTGTTGTGATTGGCCACGGCTACGACCTCGCATTTTTAAAATGCTCTCAATAGTATATACAGGTTTTAATGGGTTTAGTAAAAACTAATGTTCGTAACTGTCGTGCAAAGTGTTTTGGTCGCCTCGACCTTCAACGTTTTATTTGTACACTAAAACTCACTTTCTTTACTAGTTACCTGAATAATTATTTTACATCACAATGTCGAATGAAGTTGATACTTTATTGCGATAACCATTACAAGAATATTAGAATATAAATTATTAGTAGAAGATACTTTTCTCATTCTCAACTTATTGACACGAATTACGAGCATTAAACCAAATAGATGACTGACAAAGTACAAGATTGTAAACCGAGGATGCAGAGGAGATTATAATGAACTAGTCTTTTATTTGTAATACTGGTCATAAGTCGTTTAATACTTCTCGTAATTTCACTTTTTAATAGGAATAAAATGGTGTAAGTAAACAAATGTCTTTTCTCGGAATAAAACTCGCACGCTACTTTACGAAGCTACCCTTTTGTTTCGATCGTTTTGAATACATTTAAGATTATTAAAACCTTAATGTGATACTGTGCTGTTACATCGACATACTGCAACCACACAGAGGGACGCCACTCTTAATAAATGGCGAAGTATCCCACCGTTGCCCGGGTATGTGTCATGATCATCTACGAGTCTGGAAAGTGAGTTATGCCAATGGTGGAGGTAGAAGTGATTTATTTATATTTCCTTCATTTCCCGCTTTCCTCCATTTCTCCCCCTCCTCCTCCACCCGTTCCTTCCCTCTCCACCCAGTACACCATCCTCCACGATATTACCGCCACCCTAACTACGCCATGATTTCCCTGTCAAGTTACCACCTCCAAGTTAACACCCCCACGTTATCCCCGCCACGATATCTAGATACATTTATCTCCCTCACGTTATTACCACCACGTTATACCCGCCACAGTAACCCCATCACTCTACCCCACTAAGGGATCGTTCCGCGCTAACCCCATCATATTATCCTCTCCACGTTATCCTTATCATATCCTCGTCACGATATCCACGACACGTCATTCCTGCCACGGTCTCCTTGCCAAGTTATCCCAGTAGCGCAATGCTCTGGCTTCTCTGATTCCCTCTATTCTCCCTTTGACCTCCTATTCCGGCTCCGCCCTCTCTCTGATCACGAAGGGTACAATGCAACTCGCTATACGCGAGTGGAATGTAGATTGCCAAAAACGCCTTTTCCATAAAATCTATGAAATTATTCCATAATTAAATTTGTTGAAAGAATTCTTAATCCCGACAGAGATTCGAACACGGAAGCTCACCTTATCCACATCCACACCCTACCCTCATCCTCCATCTCCACTAAAATATGTATTAATCGATAACAGCTTAACTACCGTAGGTAACACTGTAAAATTTTCAATATTTCAAAAAACAAGTGGTGCTACAGACTGCTACAAACTTTACTATATTAGTTTTCTATTTCTTTAGTCTCGGCTAGCTATTCGGACATTCTACGTACTTTTTTCGGTTTCCTAATAAAAGAACGGAAATACTATTTTTAGAATATTAAAAAACAGTAAAATAATTTCCTAAATGGTAATTGTTATTGAAATATTTCCAGCCGTATTTCAGAAAACGGCGTTTAAGCACTGCTGTAACTTCGCAATTTGAAGCTCCTTTTCAAAGAAAATTTTTGATTTTTTGAAACACTTCATTTGAATCACTTTAACTAACGAATATGATAATGCTTACTAATTGCTCGAAATGTGCATATTAACAGCGGGAGAGATCATTCAAAAAATTACATTTATGTAACTTTTTAAAAATTATATACCCCCAATGAACTTTATGTCATATTAGAGAAAGAAAATAGCGCTATCCGTTCGAAAACTTTGAAGAAAAAATTTGGATCCATTTATGAGAAAAAGGCGTTTTAGGGTTTCAGAAAATGTGGAACTTTGAGCTTTTCACAGAAAACAGTTAAGTTTTCGAGAAACGTTTTCTGACATTATTTAAGCACATGTACTTCTAATTATAGTAATGTAAACAAATCACCTCTAGTATAAAAATTAACGTGTGAGAGAGAGACAAGTCAAAACAATGAAATTTTTGTATTTTTTGAAAAAAAAACAACAAAAGAATAGAGCAATATGGCATTTATTTCAACTCATAGAGTACATTAGACTCTATCCCTTCCAAAAGTTTAAAGAAAACATTTGTAGCCTTTTTCAGAAAATTTTGTTTATGTTATTTTTTAAAATAACACTATTGCACGAAAACTACAAAATGTTTCAAAAAATGTACAGGAATTTAATAAAAAATCTAATTTTGGAGAAAAAATTTCATTTGAAAAACAAATTTCGGCGGCGATGTGTAGCGGTTAGCGCATCGGACTATTATACCCAAGTTCGCGAGTTCAAACCCAATCGAAGCCGTGGATTTTTTGGGGCGAAAAAAATCCTTCGAACGCCTTCCTTCGGAAGCAAAGTAAAGACGGCTGTCCAATGTTATTAGATTTACTTAAATGTAAAAGATTCTCAAGTCTAAATGAAGCCTCTGAGATAAATTCAAATCGCCTCAGTAATACCTTGTTTCTCCGCTAGTTGGTGAAAAGAGTGTAGCAAAATTTGCGTGGTCAGGCGGAAGCGCAGGCCTCATGGCCTGAGTCTCGCCACGTAAAATAAGGCAATCCATTTAATTTCATTTCAAATTTCTACATTCAGTTTTGTAGTTGGAGAAAGACGCCACAACAAATTCAAAGCTTTGCAATTTTCGAAAATTTGAAATTGAACGTGAAAATCGGACCTACGCCACCACCTTTATAAGTTTATTGTATTCTATTCTTAAACGAAATTTAAAGAAAAAATTTGGAGTCGTTTTTGAGGAAATTTTGAAAATGCCCGGGAAGTTTCATGTAAAGAACTCGCAAATTTTAAAGAATGTTTTTCAAAATCTCAAGGATTCCACTCGAGTCAGATGGACAGTGATTTCTTCAAATTGGAAAAAATTCTACGCATGGTTTAGTTACTAGTGGTGTTCACAGAAGGACAGACAAACAGACGGACCAGCCTAACATTAAAGCAAAGAAAAATAAAACATTAATTTATATTTGGAATGTAATGTGCTAGTGAAGAGAGTAAAAGTTCATATGTGAAATTGATTATATTAGGATAATGAAGTGGAACATTAAAAGTTAAATTAATACACATACACCTTTTCAAATAAAGTTAATATATTTCTTCAATCAAAATTTGAAATTGAAAGTGAATAATGAAAAGAAAATAACAACAGCTCTAAAACACCTTTGTAAATGATTGAAAGTTACATTTACATTGATATTGTACCATGCATGCTAATAAATGGAACTTGTGACATTCATATATCCTGACGACAATAGAGAATAAACCAATTCATTGATGACCATCTAGAATTACAATATAGAATAAAATTGATTTTAATTGTTATCGAGTAGAAATATTCTTTGTTTTAATAATAACATGGCAACGAATCATCATATGATTACTTAAACAAAACCTTATACATGACAAAGGAAAACCTAAAACAATATACGCATGTAGATATTGAACTGACTTAAAGAGAATTATCATGTTCTAGTAAAGAACATAGTTTATAATACCTTGTTATCGACAGTTGTATTCAAAACGAATTGTATTGAAACAGTAAGAAACTGATATACAGTCAGCAAACACATTTCCCAAAGTTAGTATTGAACTACAAAGCATGATCTCCTTGACAGAACCTTCCGTTACAAATAACTGAGAAAAAATGAAGTATCAAGATGCATCATTTATTATACATGAAAATTAAATCAACATGGCGTTGATATTTCCTCTACCACGACTTCGCCCAAAGTGCATTAGTGACATGTGTACTTGGGGGGGTGTCATCAAAATGGAATATCTCACGGTATTTCGCGTCGTTCTCCGTTGTGCTGCCAGGAGTTGCATGATTGCCAGCACTGCTCGATACAGTCGCGATCATGCGTTTTCTAGCGGCACAACCGAGAACGACGCGAAATACCGTGAGATATTCTATTTTACTGACAAACCCCCGTGCACAAAGAAAGAAAAACCGAAGGATAAAACGCCGCTATAACCAGTTCAGCGCCGCCTGTCACTCGCAGTAATTTGCGATTCACCGACTTTATTTCAAAAACAAACTTGATTTAAAGGAAAGAAGGCGAAACAAATACTCGTTTAACTCTACAATTAAGGAATTTTTTAGAGTATGATTTAATATAAACATTGATGGGATTTAATAATAAAACTTAATTGAAATCATAGTTTTCAGTGACAAGCAAGCAATTAATACGCGAGTAGACTACAAGCAACGATCATAACTGAAACATTTGAATATACACAATATAGAATACAATCAGAATTTTAAAAAAATACAATCTTGAAAATACAAAGTAAAAAAATTAATGAGTGATATTAGGACCTCATTAGGATAATCCTTGAAAAGAAGTTCAAAGTCGCCCAAATGATACGAGCGTTAATTTTGTACCTTTCCTAAAACATTAAAGAGCTGTGTCGCCAAATGGGTAATTGGAGCACTTATCATGTAGGGCATTGTTCGTGTAGTCTGTAGAGTACTTTACTTAGTAATTATAATAAAATAAATAATAATAATAATAATAATAATAATAATAATAATAATAATAATAATAAAATTCCTATGGATACTAAAGTTTTATGTGGCATAAAGAAATAAATCTGCACCCAACTGATACGAATTACTTTTCAAAGGTTACGCAATCTCGAGGATGGCGAGGTATCTACAACCAATTCCCGTGGTGAGGTATCTAAACACTTCACCAGCCAATTTTGCTAGGTGAAATACAATATAAAAACTATTGGTTACGCTCGTTTAATTGCCGAATGGGAGGGATAATTAATAGCAAGGAGGGCGCGAGGTGGACAGATTGAAATAAGCTGACAGATTGAAATAAGCTGACAGATTGAAAAAACCTCCACTTTGGTTTCTACCACGTGTCGTATTACATTGAGATATTTCATGCCGCTCATTCTTAAGAGGCGGGAGCTCAAAACTTGTCCATGCTTGGGCGGCGCCCTGTTGGTGGGAGATGCTGGTTTCGGAAAATCCCTGCAAGTGACCCCCGAAGTAGGATGGCGCCAGATTTCGCTTACCAGTGGCGGACAATCACCACCACCTGACGCTATAAAACACATGAACTACATTTACGAGACTAATGACCTTAGCAATTGACGAGAACGGAATCAAAAATCAAACAAACAACTCATTCATAATTATTTCCAGAATCATTAACCTTGAATTAATAAATTATTTTTAAACGCGACTAGGGAGAAAGCATGAGATATCTTCTGATTTCTCTGGAAACAAACTTCGAAATTCCTTCTGCTCCGTGACTCAGACGCGCGGAAGTCTGCAACAAAGAGCGAGAATACCAAGTGGAGCAAGACTTGCCTCTGAAGGAATGCAGCTTCCGGGTGGCTGCGGGCGAGGAATGTAAGGCTCATTCCTGATTAGAACAGGCCTGCCAACCTCGTACTCGAGGATTTCGTGTGCTCTCGGCTGGACGCGTGTGGTTGCACGCACATCACTTAGCGCATGCGTCTGTCTCGCTAAAGACCGAGTTTTAAAGGAGATCACTATTCAGTAGTCGTGGCTATATTTCGGTTTTTCGTTCTTGGCGCGTGGGGTGCGTCATCAAAATGGAATATCTCACGGTATTTCGCGTCGTTCTCCGTTGTGCCGCCTAGAAATCGCATGATCGGTACTGTATCGACCAGTGCTGGCGACAAATTTTAAAATACAAGGACGTTATGTTAAGATCATGATATAAAACATAGGAAATGGATTTGCATGACATAAATATCTGTATCTATTTAGAGACAGAAATAAAATAAAAATAATTAATATATTATTTCAACTTTTTATACCCACAGACACTTGTTACAAAGTAAAATTTAATAATGAATAAGCTAGTTTGTTGGGTTAATAATATGTTACTACTTGGCTATGTGTAAGCTATGTGTTATTAGAACAATGTGATTTAACCTTTGCGGTCCTTTCACTTTTCCGTCTTGTTCGTCTGGCGGTCCGATGTCCCGCGTCACGGACTTTCCGTTTCTTGGCTTTGGTCCTTTGTCCCGTGGGGCGGGACCTATATTTAACTCTGTATTATTTCACTCAGGTAAATGGCACCGGTTTCCTGTACAACTAATTTTCTTCAGAAGAGATTAGGCAGTATTTTCCTTCATTGTAGCCAGACTTTGTCCATCTTATGTTGTTTAAAATCAGTTTGCTTACGAAGTTGCGTTTGAACGTATAGTGACATCGAGAAGTAAGTGTTCGAGATTGTCGAAGCTTGAATTGTGTGGATCGGTAAACAATTCTGAGAGTTAACAATCTTCAGGAAAGTAAGAATTTCAAAACATTTTCTCGAGATATTCCGAGGAGTGTGAAAAAAATTACAATAATGATAACTCGGACTTCGTTCATACAATGCAATATACAGGCGTTATTGGTAATGAGGTGAAGCTCTCCGCCACCAAACATTAAGTTACAAAATTATGTTTTATGATTTAGGCAAAATAAGTTAAAATGTTTTGTTTGTAATAATACGAAAAATAATTTGAAACCCGAGTACGTTTCTAACGCCGAGGCACGCCGGACCGGTGCAACCAGCTACCTGGGGATTTTAAAGGGTCTGCAACGAGGAAAACGCTATGTCCCGCCACACGGGACAGAGGACCGCAAAGGGTCAAAATTTAATTTGAACATTTATGTACTAGAATACTTATTAAAAGTCTTTAACACACAATTACTGACATTAACTAAAAGTTCTCATGCATACGCATTTCATATTATGAGCATCAATAACACTTTTTAGGATGAACAGTAAAATGTAACTTTTAACTAGCATATTTTGAATTTTTTCGCAAAGTGTATAAAACATTGTGGGATAATTGCAGCATGATAATTTATGTATTAGTGCCTACAAATAAAATACTAAAATCAAGAATTCTCATTTTACAAGATATTACGCTTTTGATTATGTGTATTAATTTAGCGTGAATAAATATGAAATTAATTTCGTATTATATACTGGCCTCAGCTCATGCCACCAGCGTGATACAATCAGATTATTTACTCATTTTCTTAAAATTTACTAATACTAAATTTTGTATTACTTTCATAAATACTCCATTGCTCATGTCATAATAGAAATTAATTGCATCTGTTTATGCATTATAACTAGAGAACAATAAGGAAAATCTAAAACCGTATCCACCTCATTGAACTAGAGAGAAGACTCATCAGCTTATTCAGGTATAAAAATATATGTTGACATCTCTCCCTAACGATACCGCTCGACAACATTAATCAGTCTCCCACACTAACAAACGCTTGACTTTATTATTTATTTTATACCATCAAATATATGTAAATTATAAATTTATTAAGCATTTTTCTTGGGCCCACGTGCAATATTTCGTGATTCGTAAACTTAAAAACTACTTGAATTTTTCAATTTACGGAATTTTCTACAAAATCAAAATGATTGTTCAAAATTATAAGTAGTACAATGAAACACTATGTCGAAGAAAATCGGGTCCGAGGATATTAAATGGCGGCGGGTGCACTACTCTCTGTAACTAGGGAGTGTAGAAGAAGGGTCAGAGCAGCGCTATCTAGGTGTAGCCTTGTTCTCTTGCTCAGATACACGTCCTGGCGCGATGGGTACTAAGCTACGCTTGAATGCATCCAATGTCCTATGTGGGCTTTCCACTTATCTTGGCCCTAGTGGACTGGGGAGACTGGTAAGCACTGCGATGGCTGGACCGAATCCAAACTTTAGGAACGGTCTTTAAACACCGAAAGATGCGAAAGACGTCATATACGAACACCTCGAGTATCACATGAGTAGTTTCGCAACATCTCCAGTCACAACAACGTAACTGTGCCGCATTCAGCGCCCGTGTGTTTGCCTGGCCTCCGCTCGGGCCGTCTCGCTGGTTACAGCACCCAGTCCTTCCGCAACTGCGTCTGAATCTTCAAAGCGCGCGCGGCTCCAGGCGAAATTTGCGCGAATTTCCTCGCTTTGAAGGAGCTCATTTCCCCTCCCACCCACCCCGTTCCCTTCGCCAGGCCCTCCCTGCTTCCAGCCCCCTCCCCGCCATCCTCCCCTCCGCCGACTTCTCCCACCGCCCCCCGCCGCCCCCCGCCGCCCCCGCCGCCACGGCCGCCCCCGCCGCCCCCGCCGCCCCCGCCGCCCCCGCCGCCCCCGCCGCCCCGCCGCCCCCGCCGCCCCCGCCGCCCCCGCCGCCCCCGCCCGCCCCCGCCGCCCCCGCCGCCCCCGCCGCCCCCGCCGCCCCCGCCGCCCCCGCCGCCCCCGCCGCCCCCGCCGCCCCCGCCGCCCCCGCCGCCCCCGCCGCCCCCGCCGCCCCCGCCGCCTCCGCCGCCCCCGCCCCCTCCAGCTCCTACCCCGCTACCTTCGCCGCCCCCACCACGCCGCCACCTCACCCACACGCCTTGGCTGACTTTCCCCAATACCCTCCCCTGCCACTACTTTCGCCTTTGCTACCCCCCTATCCACTTCCGACCACGCCCCTCGCCGCCCCACCGACTTCATCGCTTTCCTCCCCCCCCGTCCCATCGCTTCGAGCAGACCTCCCTCTCCCCACCAGCTTCCCCCTCTACCACCTCCACCACTCCCCATCCCATCCATCGCTGTGCCCCCGCATCGCCCTGCAACCCCTTCGTCACCGTCAGCCCTGGCGGCCTCCCCCACCTTCAACGCCGCTTCCCCCTCCACCCCCTCCCTCCCCTCTCACGCCTTCCTGTTTTTCTTCCGCTGAGCAGACGCTGAATTACCTAACGTAGCTGAATGCGGGGAAAGGACGCGGCAGAGCCATTCAAGGGACTGTAAAATGCAAAGCGACACGTAGCAGGGGAAGAGGTAGAGGGAAGGTTTCCGGATCTACTCTCCACAACTGAGAACTTTGACACGGCAGTTAAAGCGTAAGTTATCTGCCATGGTACAAGTATATATTGGCTTGTTAGATAGCGCTACACCCCAATACGTGTTTTAGAGTCATGTCTACGTAACTCGCATTGTTGTCCTCAGTGAGCGAGTATTAATTACGGGCGTGTCAAGGACTGAGTTCATTAGATCCATAAGTGTAGTGCATGTAACATTTTGAAAGGGGCGGTGTTCCCTTCCGCTACATTGTGACTTCCGGAACTCACTTACATGTCGGCCTGTCAGGTAATCACCTCCAGATATCTCCCCAGAGCGACACTGCCGCAACCGGAACCCTCTCCAAACTCCCGACTGGTCGCCGATGTGTATGATAGGGCAGTGCAAAAAAGAGTGTGACTGTATGTGTAAGAGGAAAAGGGAACCTAGGAAGAGGAAAAAATGGTTGCCTGCGGTCAGTGGACCGTTATTTAAGATACTGCTCCGAAATAGGCCTGATATTGGGCGACGGACAACAACCGATCATTGCTGCCCGGCGATAGAATTTCCTTCTAGACAATAGCTGAATTAGACCTAGCTCAGTGTCTTGTGGGAAAAATGTGCCACAGTCTTGTTGGGACTAGAAATCTCTGACAATGATGTTGCAAAAGTAACAAAGTTTTCGCTGAGCTATTTCAGCCAAACAATTGTTTAGCATGAGCGTTGGATACACAAATAGTTCAGAATTTATGTTACAAAGTTTTAGGGAATTGAGGGCGGTGGAAGATAACCACTTTTTGGCACTGATCATATGACGGGATTTCGTACGATCTTACTTATTATGATGTTAAGCGGCATTTTCAAAATCACGTCTCGTGCACTGTTTTCCAGGTGAATGCACTCGCAGAATACAACCTGCTCACTAAAAATGCCACTATGTATCTATTGTTTAGCTTCGACCAAGACAAAACGTGAAACGCCGTTACCATGCAACAAACATTATAATTGTTACTTCGAGGAAATTTAGTAAAAGCTGATTAAATAAGACAAAAAGTACATATTTGAGATTTCCCATAGCATAACCCTTGGCATGAATTGATTGTCTTTGAGCTAATCCTTGCTCTAAAAGTCTGTAATATTTCTTCTTGAATAATATAAAACTATTTACAACAAACCATGCTAAACCATAAAAATGAAGTCATGAAATTTTCACTATCAACGTATTTTAGAAATCAGTGCAGTTAGAGAAACCAGTTGTCTAATAAGAGACTTTTTAACAGATACAAGTCAAGGGGCCCGTTTTTTATATATTTTATTATTTACAAAATAAATGAATATATTTGTTCAAAAAGAAAAATTAAGCGAGAAATAAAAAAACACTCAATTTACACAATTCCACTGCTTTTTATTTCACGCTTTATTTTTATGTCTGAGCAAATATATTGATTTATTTTATAAATAATAACAATTTTCATGTTTCTGGAGTGTTTCTATGCTTCCATAATGCATATTTTTGTCTGAAAATAATTTTTTCAAACCAAATTTTGAGTGCTAATAGAGGCTCAACCATTCGGAATATCCACGTAGTTTATTAGAGAAAATATGCTTAGAATTGTCTTAAGAGCTTATTTTCACAGTTTCGACGTTTCCTCCCCGAACACCCTGTGGGTCGATTGCTAAAACGATGTCTGAGACGCGGTCTGAAACCCACGGCCTGGAAGCGATGGCTCAAGCCACGGCGCGATTTGGGTTGCCAAGACGCGGTCTGGCCATGGCGCGGCCGCGCATCGTCTCAGGCCACCATCCGGATGAAATTTATTTGGCAACGCCGCGTTCTCGACCACGCAAGGCGCTAGTGTTTTGTTTCTCGGAAGCACGTGCTAATGTTTACATGAAAACCGCGTGGCTCGTTCCATTTGCTTGTGTGCAGTTGAGCAGTTCAGAAGTCATTTGTGCTGTGTTTTTAGCCCGGAAAGCAACAAGGTAAGACCAATAGTAATACTTTTAAGAGCCGTGCATCTTTATATTAATTCAATGCGTATATACGCCAATTCTTTCTCAATATAATAAAATTGTGTAATATTTGTAGATGGCGCGTTACGATTCTTCTGAAAGAGAGCTGCTTGCAGAAATTTGTATAACGCATCCGGTCATTGTGAATGCGGGATACAGTAGTATTATTTTGCAACAGAAGAACGATGCATGGAAGAAGATCTTAAGCGATTTCAATAATTCTAATGCTGGGAAAGTGCCCTACACGCATGATCAGATCACAGGTAAGTATTTTGTTGGCGTATTTCCAATTTACGCATCGTATTCAATTTTCGTTCAAATTTGACTTGGTAATTCTATAAATATAAGAAATTTGTATTATAGCATTGTGCACCTTATAATTGCCAACTACAGTAATCATATCTTGATGCAACATTTCTGTGTAGGACTATGGAGACGGTTAAAAGACGACGCGAAAAGAGCCATAGATAAGTTTAATAAGTTATCACAGAAGACTGGTGGCGGGCCTAGTAAGCCTACCTTCAAAAACAGGGCAATAGAAATTGTTGCAGGATTCCTGGGGAAATCGTTCGATCCTTTGAATGACCCGCATGATGATGATGTGCTACCATTTCAGGCAAGCTTTACACAGTTGTTAAAATTTCTTTTTTCTTCTCACATGTATTTCAGACATTTGGTTAATTTTTATAGGAAGGTCCTAGTGAAGCAATAGAAAGAGAGGAAAGGCTGGAAGATTCAGAAGTGGAAGATTCAGAAATGCCTATCGTAGAAACACCACGAAGAAACAAGGCAAAGAGGAGGTAAAATGCTAGTATTATTCATATGCATGTGCAAAATTAACCTAGTTAAGGAGTGAACTTCAAACTATTTGCAATGGATGCTATTGCTATTGTATTAGCAAACTATTGCAAGTGATGTACCCTATTAAAATAAATTTACATTGACCGAGAAGTTAAGAATACAAATCTATTGCAATGTTAATTTTCATTCAATTAGTCCAAGTGCTTCAGTGTTTCTATGTATTTACCTTTAGTATAATTACATACTGCTGAAACTACTTAGGGTTAGGACTTTATATTAGTTTCCCCATTTCCAGGGCACTGTTAGATATTACAGTACTAAAATGTGAACAATCTAATTTTGATATACAGTTGTAAATAAATATTGGCAAAATTAACTGGGTGCCCCTTTACGGAAAACTGGGAAAAATCAGAGAATTTGTAGAAGAATCATTAGAATTCAGGGGAAAGTTTGAGAGGCTTATAAAATTAAATATTATTCCTTGAAAAATTAGTACAGCATGACAACAACAAATGTTATTTGTCATTCCAAAGTAGTAGTTTGAAATTCCAAATCTTATCAGAAACAAAAAAAAAGGAAAAGTCAAGAAAATTTGTCCCAGCAATTGGATGGCCACCCTGATTAATTCATTTCAAAAGGAAGATATAAGTGGCAGGTTTTAATTAATAGAAATATGATGGATCGTAAGTTACAATGAAAGCAACACAAACAAATCAATGGAATTATACTCAGTGGAGTGTAGTGAAGTTGATCTGATAAGGAAGAACATTTTGCAATCCTGTATCTTTCTCAGCCAATGGAAAGTGTAATTGTAAGAAAAGGGTCATCTGTTTTATTACAATGGGTTAATGTTTTTGTATGTGGAAAATTATCCATGAATTTCAATTAGTAATCTTTATGTTGAATTAAAAATAGCAGTTTGATAAAGGTTGAATTGCAAGAAATTATTGAGACCTGAAGTGCACAATTTGTTCTTCTATAGGAAACAAGATGTCTTTGATAGCAGAATGCTGGAGCTGGCAGAAGAGGAGCGTGCAATGAGGTTGAAGGAGCATGAAGAGAGGATGGCCATTTTGAAGTTAGAGAAGGAGACTGCACGCTGGAACAATCTTCTTGCAAAAGCCAAGATGAGAGAGGCAGGTATCAGTTTAGATTAAATTGGCATAGTATTCAGATTTTTAGATATAATTCATTTTAAGTCCTTTTTATTTAGATAACCATTTCATTTCTAAGTTGATTGTTAATTATGTTTCTGTATTGGTTATTTTGGATTAATAAGTTAGATAATATTAAGAAAGGTTAAAATCTCTTTTTATTTATTAATTTTATTGTTAACCAATTCAATTATTGATGTGGTGGTAATATTATTATAATTATTAATATTTATGCATGAGTATGTGCCTATGTCTATACCTGCATGTGAAGACCTAATGGCTTAAGCTTCTTTGATACTGCCAGAAATTCCCAATTTGCAGGGGCAGAGGTAATCTGTGTAGCTGTTTGTTTCTGCGGGTCTGAATCTGAAGAATCTGAGGGCCTATCGCTGGAGTATATCTCAAATTGCAGTCTGTCTGAAGGTTTTTGCCTGATACAGTAGAATGGTTTTTCCTTCAGGGTCAGGAGGCGGCAAGATTGTATGATGATGTCATCAATCTGACCTCCTTCTGGGGTGAATGCCAGATTGCTTTCGTAAAGTTACACGGGCTTTTTAGGTGAGTATGAAACAATGCTTTGAATAAATTTGTAGTCTAATCATATTCCCATAAGAGCATTTTCAACATGATGTGAAGACTGTTGGCAACTAAGCTAGGCATGGAAATCTTCTTGCCTAGCTTAGTTTGACTTCAATGAAAAATTTGGGAGTCTGCAAACAAGTCTAGTTTTCCTACATTCTTCAAATTTGAACTCACATTTTCATGTAAATGTTATATTATTTTTGTATTAAATTAAAACAAATTCTAATATTTTCCTACGTTTTTCTGTCAGTTCAAAGAAAGAACTGATCAATGTGTGTATTGACAATCTGTTCATTGAACCCACCACTCAGTTACTATAGTATAAGCACGCCATTTTATAAATAACTGAAAACAATTTAGAATTCTATCTTTACTGTTTTAAATTAAACTTTTTTCTTTCCATTCTGGTTTTATTTTTCAGGGTACTTCAACAAAAGCCAAGATGACTTTGGACTGTCAGAAATAAAACACAGATTAATTTAATAAAATAAGATTTATTATGAAAAATGGGTTTGGATAATTCTTCTTCTCCAAATCATCCCCTGCTCCTCATCCCTGGCTATTTCCACAATCTCCTCTCCTCCTCCTCCAAAATGTCTCTAAATTCTTCTTCCCTCCTTGCCAAAGCAACATTGTGGAGAATAGCAGTTGCCACAATTATTCTCTGCACTGTCACTAGCTTCACTCTGAGAGGGGTTTGGAGGCATGGAAATCTCCTCTTCCAGCTTCCAAACACCCTCTCAATTACGTTTCTTGCTCGTTTGTGAGCTGCGTTGTACCTAGCTTCTGCCGCAGTCCTTTCACGAAGAACTGGGGTCAGAAGGTAGCGGGTACATGGATACCCACTGTCGCCAATGAGGTGGGCATTGTAGGCACCACTTTCCAGCACCTCTTTGATCGTTGAGTTGCGGAAAATGCGGCTGTCATGAGTAGAGCCAGGCCATCTTGCAACGATGTTAATTATCTTCATGTCATGGTCGCAAACAACCTGAAATTTAATACATTTATTTTGAAGTATATTCACTAATTAAAGGAACTTTGGAATGTTAAAAAAGAATTACTAATTACCTGGCAGTTAATGGAGTAACAACATTTACGATTATAAAATCTCTCAGCCAGATTCCTTGACGGGCACACAATTTTTATGTGTGTGCAATCAATCGCACCAATAATGCCAGGAAAGTTGTCTCTGCAAAGGTAACAATTTGGGTTAATATCTTATTTTAAATACATGTGGTGTTATTACATTGGAAAGCACAGACGAGTTGCATGAAGTATCCAGCAGACTTCATATTTTCTTATAAAGAATTTTTAATTTAAGCTGAATAAAAAATATATTTTTATTTGCTAACTTACAGTAAATATTTATAATGAAAACTGATGAATTGATGACTTTTGTTAGTACTGAAAAATATTAAAAGCTATGTAATTTATTTTTAATATGCATCACTAGTGGGGGAGAAGCCGTAATAAACCTCTGCCCATGGGTGCCTCATAGGAAGCACATTGGAAAAAATTAATTATTACAGCATGGATTTGCAATGATTTACACGAACAGAATATCATGTCAAAGTCTTTGAAATAGTTTTATTGCCCGTAGCAAGTATAACAAATGAAATATTTAATAATGTTAACAGAAAAAAAAGGTATTGAGTGAGGTCACGGAAAAAGCATTATGATAAATATTTCTGGGTTTACTGAATTGCAAGAAAATTGTTTAAAAGTTTCATGATCCAAATTACCTGGATAACTGTCCAAATCCTGCTTTTATTCTTGTGTGTTCTCGCCTGGGCGGGAAGAAAATATACCTCGTCTTCAGGACAAGGCAAATTGCCTCCGACACAGATTTTATGAGACGACACACCTTACTTTCATGTACATGGACAAGGTCGCCCAGCACAATGTTGAAGGCATTGGTTGCGAAAAATCTGGAATAAACCAATGTTTTTCACATAATGCAAAATGGTTGAAATAAAAATAAATATCTTGAAATTCTTTTATAAGGCTGTCACAGATTTAATTTAAAAGTTCAAAAAGATCCAACAAAAAGATTTCGGACAGTCAAATTTGTAAAAACAGTTTACATAAAAAACTTATGTTTGTGGCTAGTTGAAATGGAGAACAAAAAGGAAATCAACCTGTACATATTTTTTGAGAAATAACAAGATATAGTACAAAATAATATTACATAAAACAAGAACTGTACTCACACTAGAAAGAATTTTACCATACTTTTTGGACTGTATTGT
>JAHLJT010005437.1:28555648-28577220 GCA_031308135.1 Acheta domesticus | reverse complement strand
CATATGACGGGATATCGTACGATCTTACTTATTATGATGTTAGCGGAATTTTCAAAATCGCGTCTCGTGCACGGTTTTCCAGGTGAATGCACTCGCAGAATACAACCTGCTCACTAAAAATGCCACTATGTATCTATTGTTTAGCTTCGACCAAGACAAACGTGAAACGACCGTTACCATGCAACAAACATTATAATTGTCACTTCGAGAACATTTAGTAAAAGCTGATTAAATAAGACAAAAAGTACATATTTGAGATTCCCATAGCGTAACCCTTGGCATGAATTGATTATCTTTAAGCTAATCCTTGCTCTACAAGTCTGTAATATTTCTTCTTGAATAATATAAAACTATTTACAACAAGCCATGCTAAACCATAAAAATGAAGTCATGAAATTTTCACTATCAACGTATTTAGAAAACAGTGCAGTTTCCAGTTGTCTAATAAGATACTTTTTAACAGATACAAGTCGAGGGGCCCGTTTTTTATTTATTTTATTATTTACAAAATAAATGAATATATTTGTTCAGAAAGAAAAATAAGCGAGAAATAAAAAACACTCAATTTACACAATTCCACTGCTTTTTTATTTCACGCTTTATTTTTATGTCTGAGCAAATATATTGATTATTTTATAAATAATAATCAATTTTCATGTTTCTGGAGAGTTTCTATGCTTCCATAATGCATATTTTTGTTTGAAAATAATTTTTTCAAACCAAATTTTCAGTGCTAATAAGGCTGAACCATTCGGAATATCCACGTAGTTTATTAGAGAAATATGCTTAGAATTGTCTTAAGAGCTTATTTCACAGTTTCGACGTTTCCTCCCCGAACACCCTGTGGGTCGATTGCTAAAACGATGTCTGAGACGCGGTCCTGAAACCCACGGCCTGGAAGCGATGGCTCAAGCCACGGCGCGATTTGGGTTGCCAAGACGCGGTCTGGCCATGGCGCGGCCGCGCATCGTCTCAGGCCACCATCCGGACGAAATTTATTTGGCAACGCCGCGTTCTCGACCACGCAAGGCGCTAGTGTTTTGTTTCTCGGAAGCACGTGCTAATGTTTACATGAAAACCGCGTGGTCGTTCCATTTGCTTGTGTGCAGTTGAGCAGTTCAGAAGTCATTTGTGCTGTGTTTTTAGCCCGGAAAGCAACAAGGTAAGACCAATAGTAATACTTTTAAGAGCCGTGCATCTTTATATTAATTCAATGCGTATATACGCCAATTCTTTCTCAATATAATAAAATTGTGTAATATTTGTAGATGGCGCGTTACGATTCTTCTGAAAGAGAGCTACTTGCAGAAATTTGTATAACGCATCCGGTCATTGTGAATGCGGGATACAGTAGTATTATTTTGCAACAGAAGAACGATGCATGGAAGAAGATCTTAAGCGATTTCAATAATTCTAATGCTGGGAAAGTGCCCTACACGCATGAACAGATCACAGGTAAGTATTTTGTTGGCGTATTTCCAATTTACGCATCGTATTCAATTTTCGTTCAAATTTGACTTGGTAATTCTATAAATATAAGAATTTGTATTATAGCATTGTGCACCTTATAATTGCCAACTACAGTAATCATATCTTGATGCAACATTTCTGTGTAGGACTATGGAGACGGTTAAAAGACGACGCGAAAAGAGCCATAGATAAGTTTAATAAGTTATCACAGAAGACTGGTGGCGGGCCTAGTAAGCCTACCTTCAAAAACAGGGCAATAGAAATTGTTGCAGGATTCCTGGGGAAATCGTTCGATCCTTTGAATGACCCGCATGATGATGATGTGCTACCATTTCAGGCAAGCTTTACACAGTTGTTAAAATTTCTTTTTTCTTCTCACATGTATTTCAGACATTTGGTTAATTTTTATAGGAAGGTCCTAGTGAAGCAATAGAAAGAGAGGAAAGGCTGGAAGATTCAGAAGTGGAAGATTCAGAAATGCCTATCGTAGAAACACCACGAAGAAACAAGCAAAGAGGAGGTAAAATGCTAGTATTATTCATATGCATGTGCAAAATTAACCTAGTTAAGGAGTGAACTTCAAACTATTTGCAATGGATGCTATTGCTATTGTATTAGCAAACTATTGCAAGTGATGTACCCTATTAAAATAAATTTACATTGACCGAGAAGTTAAGAATACAAATCTATTGCAACGTAATTTTCATTCAATTAGTCCAAGTGCTTCAGTGTTTCTATGTATTTACCTTTAGTATAATTACATACTGCTGAAACTACTTAGGGTTAGGACTTTATATTAGTTTCCCCATTTCCAGGGCACTGTTAGATATTACAGTACTAAAATGTGAACAATCTAATTTTGATATACAGTTGTAAATAAATATTGGCAAAATTAACTGGGTGCCCCTTTACGGAAAACTGGGAAAAATCAGAGAATTTGTAGAAGAATCATTAGAATTCAGGGGAAAGTTTGAGAGGCTTATAAAATTAAATATTATTCCTTGAAAAATTAGTACAGCATGACAACAACAAATGTTATTTGTCATTCCAAAGTAGTAGTTTGAAATTCCAAATCTTATCAGAAACAAAAAAAAGGAAAAGTCAAGAAAATTTGTCCCAGCAATTGGATGGCCACCCTGATTAATTCATTTCAAAAGGAAGATATAAGTGGCAGGTTTTAATTAATAGAAATATAATGGATCGTAAGTTACAATGAAAGCAACACAAACAAATCAATGGAATTATACTCAGTGGAGTGTAGTGAAGTTGATCTGATAAGGAAGAACATTTTGCAATCCTGTATCTTTCTCAGCCAATGGAAAGTGTAATTGTAAGAAAAGGGTCATCTGTTTTATTACAATGGGTTAATGTTTTTGTATGTGGAAAATTATCCATGAATTTCAATTAGTAATCTTTATGTTGAATTAAAAATAGCAGTTTGATAAAGGTTGAATTGCAAGAAATTATTGAGACCTGAAGTGCACAATTTGTTCTTCTATAGGAAACAAGATGTCTTTGATAGCAGAATGCTGGAGCTGGCAGAAGAGGAGCGTGCAATGAGGTTGAAGGAGCATGAAGAGAGGATGGCCATTTTGAAGTTAGAGAAGGAGACTGCACGCTGGAACAATCTTCTTGCAAAAGCCAAGATGAGAGAGGCAGGTATCAGTTTAGATTAAATTGGCATAGTATTCAGATTTTTAGATATAATTCATTTTAAGTCCTTTTTATTTAGATAACCATTTCATTTCTAAGTTGATTGTTAATTATGTTTCTGTATTGGTTATTTTGGATTAATAAGTTAGATAATATTAAGAAAGGTTAAAATCTCTTTTTATTTATTAATTTTATTGTTAACCAATTCAATTATTGATGTGGTGGTAATATTATTATAATTATTAATATTTATGCATGAGTATGTGCCTATGTCTATACCTGCATGTGAAGACCTAATGGCTTAAGCTTCTTTGATACTGCCAGAAATTCCCAATTTGCAGGGGCAGAGGTAATCTGTGTAGCTGTTTGTTTCTGCGGGTCTGAATCTGAAGAATCTGAGGGCCTATCGCTGGAGTATATCTCAAATTGCAGTCTGTCTGAAGGTTTTTGCCTGATACAGTAGAATGGTTTTTCCTTCAGGGTCAGGAGGCGGCAAGATTGTATGATGATGTCATCAATCTGACCTCCTTCTGGGGTGAATGCCAGCTTTCGTAAAGTTACACGGGCTTTTTAGGTGAGTATGAAACAATGCTTTGAATAAATTTGTAGTCTAATCATATTCCCATAAGAGCATTTTCAACATGATGTGAAGACTGTTGGCAACTAAGCTAGGCATGGAAATCTTCTTGCCTAGCTTAGTTTGACTTCAATGAAAAATTTGGGAGTCTGCAAACAAGTCTAGTTTTCCTACATTCTTCAAATTTGAACTCACATTTTCATGTAAATGTTATATTATTTTTGTATTAAATTAAAACAAATTCTAATATTTTCCTACGTTTTTCTGTCAGTTCAAAGAAAGAACTGATCAATGTGTGTATTGACAATCTGTTCATTGAACCCACCACTCAGTTACTATAATATAAGCACACCATTTTATAAATAACTGAAAACAATTTAGAATTCTATCTTTACTGTTTTAAATTAAAACTTTTTTCTTTCCATTCTGGTACTATTTTTCAGGGTACTTCAACAAAAGCCAAGATGACTTTGGACTGTCAGAAATAAAACACAGATTAATTTAATAAAATAAGATTTATTATGAAAAATGGGTTTGGATAATTCTTCTTCTCCAAATCATCCCCTGCTCCTCATCCCTGGCTATTTCCACAATCTCCTCTTCCTCCTCCTCCTCCTCCAAAATGTCTCTAAATTCTTCTTCCCTCCTTGCCAAAGCAACATTGTGGAGAATAGCAGTTGCCACAATTATTCTCTGCACTGTCACTAGCTTCACTCTGAGAGGGGTTTGGAGGCATGGAAATCTCCTCTTCCAGCTTCCAAACACCCTCTCAATTACGTTTCTTGCTCGTTTGTGAGCTGCGTTGTACCTAGCTTCTGCCGCAGTCCTTTCACGAAGAAATGGGGTCAGAAGGTAGCGGGTACATGGATACCCACTGTCGCCAATGAGGTGGGCATTGTAGGCACCACTTTCCAGCACCTCTTTGATCGTTGAGTTGCGGAAAATGCGGCTGTCATGAGTAGAGCCAGGCCATCTTGCAACGATGTTAATTATCTTCATGTCATGGTCGCAAACAACCTGAAATTTAATACATTTATTTTGAAGTATATTCACTAATTAAAGGAACTTTGGAATGTTAAAAAAGAATTACTAATTACCTGGCAGTTAATGGAGTAACAACATTTACGATTATAAAATCTCTCAGCCAGATTCCTTGACGGGCACACAATTTTTATGTGTGTGCAATCAATCGCACCAATAATGCCAGGAAAGTTGTCTCTGCAAAGGTAACAATTTGGGTTAATATCTTATTTTAAATACATGTGGTGTTATTACATTGGAAAGCACAGACAAGTTGCGTGAAGTATCCAGCAGACTTCATATTTTCTTATAAAGAATTTTTAATTTAAGCTGAATAAAAAATATATTTTTATTTGCTAACTTACAGTAAATATTTATAATGAAAACTGATGAATTGAATGACTTTTGTTAGTACTGAAAAATATTAAAAGCTATGTAATTTATTTTTAATATGCATCACTAGTGGGGGAGAAGCCGTAATAAACCTCTGCCCATGGGTGCCTCATAGGAAGCACATTGGAAAAAATTAATTATTACAGCATGGATTTGCAATGATTTACACGAACAGAATATCATGTCAAAGTCTTTGAAATAGTTTTATTGCCCGTAGCAAGTATAACAAATGAAATATTTAATAATGTTAACAGAAAAAAAAGGTATTGAGTGAGGTCACGGAAAAAGCATTATGATAAATATTTCTGGGTTTACTGAATTGCAAGAAAATTGTTTAAAAGTTTCATGATCCAAATTACCTGGATAACTGTCCAAATCCTGCTTTTATTCTTGTGTGTTCTCGCCTGGGCGGGAAGAAATATACCTCGTCTTCAGGACAAGGCAAATTGCCTCCGACACAGATTTTATGAGACGACACACCTTACTTTCATGTACATGGACAAGGTCGCCCAGCACAATGTTGAAGGCATTGGTTGCGAAAAATCTGGAATAAACCAATGTTTTTCACATAATGCAAAATGGTTGAAATAAAAATAAATATCTTGAAATTCTTTTATAAGGCTGTCACAGATTTAATTTAAAAGTTCAAAAAGATCCAACAAAAAGATTTCGGACAGTCAAATTTGTAAAAACAGTTTACATAAAAAACTTATGTTTGTGGCTAGTTGAAATGGAGAACAAAAAGGAAATCAACCTGTACATATTTTTTGAGAAATAACAAGATATAGTACAAAATAATATTACATAAAACAAGAACTGTACTCACACTAGAAAGAATTTTACCATACTTTTTGGACTGTATTGTAAAGAAGTAGGCCGATAAGGTGAGTATCAAACAAGATTATTGATGTAGAAGTATGATCTCAGACCTTAAGCCACAAACATAAGTTTTAATGTTAACTGTTTTTATACATTTGACTGTCCGAAATCTTTTTGTAGGATCTTTTTGAACTTTTAAATTAAAAATAAATATTGTTAATATGTAAATTGTACAGTACTCACCTAAGTACAATCATTAACTGCAGATGCACAGGTAGTCCTGAACCGCGCCTGTCTTTCGCAAGGTTATCTTTTAATTCTCTTGCGAGATAGGTTACCGTTTCTTTTGAAAACCGAAACCTACGACGAAATTCGCGATCGTTGTACTCCTCCAAAGGATTACTGCGATCCCGCAGCGTACGCGTGCGAGGATGCAGTAATCTTCGTCGGTTTACACGATCACGAATTTCCCGCAATCTTCGAAAATTCTCCATCGCGAAAGCAAGGTGCAGGTGGAACAGCAAACAAGGCAGACACAGACCGAATGGCGCGAACCTCGCTGACGCGCTGAGACATCGGCTTCAGACCTACCCCCGCCGAGGTTCCGTTTCTTGGCGCCGTGGCTCGAGCCACCGCTCCAATATGGCGGCGAGACATCGTTTTGGCAAGCGAAACGGGGGGTTTAGGCCGCGGCTCCAAGAAGCAGCGTCTCAGACATCGTTTTAGCAATCGACCCTGTATGTGCTGGAGAAAATTCAGATTGCGTCGCGTCTTATAAGGTACTGAAACACTTTTTAAAAATGGTCCTCTTTTCGGGAACGTAATGGAAAACCCTCGTGTTTTGGAAAACGACTCATGTAGTGCTGACATTACCGGTGGTAAGATCTCTACTTATATGACAGTTCTCTGGTTCCGCATACTGAATCTGGATTCACTTTGTTTATTCGTCACTTCATTACTAGGAATTAATCGCTATTTGCATGATAATGGATTATTTTATACGGTTAATAAACACAATTAAATCGATTATATTTAAGGGGAATAATCCCTTGCACCAATTAAAACATTTTTATTTCATCATTTCAATTTCAATTTTTTAAAATTTCTAACGTATTTAGATTTAATTTACAAAAGTCTGTCATTTCGGCAAAAATCGAGCTTCATCATAAGAACCTATTACAGAATAAATGATACACGAAAAAGCAGATAAGTATATAAGTGAATGAATAAATAACGAACAAACAAACATGAACAATTGAGCGAATGAAATTATAAATCAATGAAAGAACAGACAGACAAAAAACTAAGCCAAAGAAAGAATGAACGAACGAACAACTGAATGAATAAAGTAATGAACAAAGAAATGAACAAGTTGTAGATAGATGTCCGCATAAGCAAATCAGCGAATGGGTGAATACGAATGAGTGAGTGAATGGACCTAAAGCCCGCCTGTCGTTGGCCGGGGCGAGTGCGAGCCCGTGGGGCCGGCCGTGTTTCACAGGGGGCTTAGCCCTCGCGAGGGCTTTGCGCGCCCGCCGCGCCACCGGAGCCCGCCCAAGTGCTCGCCCAGGCCACGCACACGGCCTTTCCTTTCTCTCTCTCACCCTCACCTTTCCCTCTGCCTTCATCCATCTTTCTACCTCATCTAACTCTGAGACACAATCTGCCCCATTGTGTCTGTCTATGCCTCCCTCCGATCCCCTCTCTGACTATTTTTTTCTAGTATCTCTGTATGTGTTTATGATTCCTGTTCCTTTCAGCGTTTCCCTATCCTCTCTCTCCGCACTACCCACATCGCGCAAGCCAGCGTTCTTTCATTGCTACATCCTGCGTCTCGCTCACAGACTCACAAGCCCTCAGTCACCTCTCTCTGACGGCATTTGTTCTTTCTCTGCCAGCGTCTCTCTTGCACTCTCTCGAAATACCCTCTGTTTCTATCGCTTCCTAATTTTCTCTGTATCTACTTATTCATCACACTATTTCAGTATTTCTCTTTCCGTGTGTCACTCACCCCTCTCGTTCTCTTTATACAGGTGTCTTTCTGTCCGTCTGTCCTGGACACTTCTCTTGTGTGTCTTTGTCTCTACTTTCTTACTCAAAAAGATTCGTAAGAAGAGAAAGTAATGTAATCGTGTTACTTTCTTTCCCTTACGAAGAGACTTCGTAAGAAGATAACGTCATGTAATCATGCTCCTGATGAAAGCAAATTTTCGCCAGAAAAACTTTTATTGCCGGGTCACGAAAAAGTGGATAAATCCACTTGCTAAACTTAGAAAACAATTCTCTAATTCGTTTCTTTAAAAATGTTACATTGTAGTATAGTGACTAGAGTTTACTACGGGAGATAATCTTTGGTAGGACGTACGACACTCGGTGTTGTACTTAAATGTCTGAAAAATATAAATACATATTTCAGTTTTTTTAATTATTCTTTTTGAATAGCTCAATGATGTATTTTTCTAGAAACTTTTTTAATGGTGTTATTATTTTATTACTTTTTATTTAACAATATGTTCGTCAGAAAATTTTGAAAGGTAAATTTCAGATTGAAGAAAAGTACTAATTTACGTCAGGGCAGAAAAAGATATTAACAAATAGTTGTATCAATATTAGAATGATTGAAGGTAAGATTGTCATGTCTTTATAGAATATGTAATAAAATAAAGTACTAAAAGATTCTGGAAACTGCTTTGTGATAAAGTTACCTAAAAAGTCTCTTCTGCTTTGTTAAACAAAATCCAAAAACGATTCTATAAGTTTCCAAAAAGTAAGAGCAATGTAAACACTAATTTAACATCTAAATCAAGTTATTATACTAAATTCTAAATATTGTAAAATTCGAAGTTGTAATAAAACCTATAAGCAATTTTGAAAAGTCCGGTGATAAAGTTTGTCTTATTAGATTCAATTTCAGAATTTCGTGAGAAAATATACTTACGCCGTAGGTTGTGAGTGCCCCATTTTCTTCTTTTAGAATCTGACTTCCTGTATCTCGTACTGATTGTTTGAAATTTAGTAATAATAGATTTCTATTCATTATTATTATTTTACATTACAACTAGACGTCACCACAAACCTATTAAATAGTTGAGCGCCGAGTAAAGGCCAGTGAAATTTGAAAGCGAGCACTGAGCATACCGTTTGAAATACAATGGGTTAATTTGAAAGTTAGCAACGATAATCTCCATGTTTCAAGATAATTAATTTACGATTATATTGTTAGCGTTTAAAAATTATTGCCAATCCATATCTAAGACTTGATTATCATTTTTATACATAATGTATATCATTGTGTGCGCAATTTAAAACCACAATGCTGTGGGAAAAACATTGACAACAGAATCAATATTATCCATGCCATCATAGACCCATTATTCCGGTTGGGGACAAATCATAACTAGTGGTGCTACAGCATGACACAGACTTTTCCGTATTAGGTTTGTATTTTCTTGGGTCTTCGCTAGCTATTTGGAATTGCCACAAACACTTTCTTGCCAGCTGTCATCTATAACCCCCAAAAGTACATTCTTTTTCCATTTTTTTAAAATTTTTCCGTTTCCTATTGGCAGAACGGACACATTAATTTTAGAATATTAAAGAACACAAAAACCTAGCCCTAAATAGCAATTTTCTTTTAAAAATTATCAGACGTTTTAAAGAAAATTGCGTTTTAGCGCTACTAAAAATGCGAAATGTGAAGCTCATTATCACAGAAAATTTTTGAGTTTTCAAAATACTTTATTTGAAGTTATTTGAAGCACTTACACTCACAAATATAATAATGTTAACAAACTCCTGGTAATGTGTATATTAAAGATGTGAGATTTCTTTTCAAAAAAATTACAATTATGGAATTTTTGAAAAAACAAAAAAATAACTCAAAATAAAATTTACGCTATACTAAAGAGTGTAATTAGCACTATTCGTTATAAAAGTGTGAAGAAACAATTTGCAGCCATATATGATAAAATGGCGTTTGAGCGTTTCTGAAAATGCGAAATTTTGAGCTACTTTTCACAGAAAACGGTTGTGTTTCCGATAAACATTACTTGACATTATTGAAAGCAAGTGTACTCGTTTAATATAATAGTGTGAAAAAATCGCCGCTAATGTAAATATTGTCGACGTGAGAAACATGTGAAAAAATTTACATTTTTGTAATATTTGAAAAATCCAACCTATAGAGCAATGTGGCTTTTATGTCATCTGATATAGTACATTTACCACTATCCCTACCAAAAATTGAAAGAAAAAATTTGGAGTCGTTTCTGAGAAAATTTTGTTTTTGTAATTTTTTATAATTTCACATATTGCACGCAATATTGCACGAAAACTACTAACATTTTGAAAAACATTTACATGGCCATTATGAAAGAACTCAATATGCAGAACAAATTATATTTGAAGAAAAAAATCTCGATCTTCACTTTTGTAGTTGGAGAAAGACGCCGAAAAAAATTCAAACTTTCAGAATTTTCAAAAATTCAGAGTTATCCTGTGAAAATGGGACCCTAAGCCATGTTAATAAGTGTATTTTACTCTATTCATACAAGAAATTTAAAAAAATTAGAGCCGTTTTGAGAAAATTTTGAAAATCCCCGGGGGGCTTCATATAATGAAACCCCAAATTTTGAAGAATCTTTTTCAAATCTCAAAGCTACTAGAACCAGATCGACTGGGGAATATCCATTTTGGAAGAATTCGTACGATGTGATTTAGGCGCTAGCAGTGTTCACAGACGGACACACATGACGGACGTTTTCCTTTCAATTGGTTTTTCGGTATCAAGGACCTAGAAAACAGGGTTTCCGGCTACACCACGTGTTAGGGGATTTTGTTTCTTAATTTAGCAACTGGTTTTATCCACTCTTTCGTTTTCACGGCCCGGCAATTAATTTTTTTCCGCCGAAAATTGGCCATTTTTTCGCGCAGCAATACTATAACTTTCCCTACGTATATCACTCCGTGTATACGTACGTATACGGGAAAGTAAAAAATCTGATGCTCATAGTGTAAATACGCATTAAGGAATTTCTACCTCCGCTCTCAAGTGACTCCAAAATTACAACCCTTGTCTTCAACGCACACAGCATGTTCCTGAACATTTAAATGAAGACACGTGAGGACGTGTCTTCATTTAAAGTACAGGATTTAATGTAAGATTTGTTTTCTGTAACTGCAACTCAAAAACAGTAGTCGACAGTTTGTTAGTGTGATGTCGAAAAAATACGGAGAAGTAAGAAAATATAAATAGTTCATTGAATCAAGCAAGCACAATTTCTATACTTGAAATCGTACCTTAGACCTGCCAGTTAACAATCCACGGAAATTCATTCGGAACACTTGGACGATCGAAATGACCAAGTTTGCCGCGCAATGGTAGTTGTTACCACCAGGAAATGTACCCGTTCGTAGCGCAGTCCCCATATTCCAGAAATGTTAAACCAAAGTAGAAGTTCGTCGAAGGCAAAACATACTCGTGCACTCGCTTGTCTCTACAACACTGCTTATCTCAGCGAATAAACCCCGATCGCTCGTTCCTCATTGGTATCCGACCCCTAGGCGTTGGATATCTCCAGGGTTACGTTCACACCAGTGATCTCAACATTATAGCTGGATGCACAACTGCAATGCTTTGAAGTACTGAAAATCATGACGGTCGTTTTTCCGTTGGGTTGGCTGCGATGAACGTCTAACTACAAACTTTCTTACGAATGAAATGCGTCTTGTGCTTGTTATTCGGTTGTAAAGAGCGCAAACAAACTGTAAATGACATGCTTTAATTGCTACTTTCAGTGCTATTTCAATGCTACTTTAATTGCTATAAAAATAGATGAGATATTATTTATTTGTCCTTTCTTCAATAATATTTTTTTAGGTTTCCGATGACTATTATTTCCTATAAGTCGATCTAACGAAATTATTAAACATACAGTACTTAAACCAAGAACATTGCCTTGCGTAATGTTAAAAAAGTCTCCATGAAATGAAATACTGAATTTTGTTTAAGTATTGTAGATAAATTGCAATTTCAAAGTTTCAAATATTGGTTACTTCTAACTTTTTATTAAGTTTTAGTGAAAAGAAAAGAGAGTAAATGCTTAAAATTGGAATGAGACGCTAATTCCTGGTATTTGGTTTTGAATAACCAGGACAGAAAATACGTTCATCGTCATGGCGGACCGTCACGATTTCTGAGTACAGTGTTGCCTCCAGTTTTCAGTAGAGCTCATTGGTTCAGGCCCTTGCAACACTCCATCAAAACCGGAGACTAAGCTTGGAGGCGCATTTCGATGATGGAAACATCGTAAACACCGCACCATTTCCTACCATTGGAGGCGCTAGTGGCGCCGCGTACAGCTGCTGGTGAGGCTCGCCAACTTCCGCACATAAAAATTGGCTGATTGGTGAGAAATACGAAAAGTGTCTTCTTAATGTTTAGTTATTCATAATATATACATATTAGAAATATTTGAAGGAAGCGCGAACATCGACGCTATCTTTTGAAACATTTCGCGCTTGCTTGCGTCTCGCGAACCTTCGCAGCATCCACGCACGTTTGAAGTATCGTTGGCAACATTTCGTATTTTAGTTCCTGCAAGAACGTGATACAGGAGAGCGCGCCACTGTGATGGTCTCCACCAGGTTATCTCGCTGCACCCACTGAGCCACAAGAGCCCGCACTTCCCCCATTGCGCGAGCGCCAAATATGAATGTGTGCTCAATTGATTGATTAGTGATTCCGGGCGCGTCAACGGCGCAGCACAATAGTCCCGTAAGTAGAGTGCATGTTTTCTCAGGGAGGTGGCGGTGACCTTCCACCGTTGGTCAGTGAGATCCAGTGGCTGGATTTCCCCAACCAGATATCTCCCACCGGCCCAGCCAGCACAAGCTCCAAGGTCCCGACCGGGCTCCCGATGTGTAACTAAAGGGCGAGGGCGTAAGGAAGGGGAAGAAACAATCGTGCGAGGTCCGTTACCAGGCCATGGTCAGGGAACTGCTCCGACATTCGCCTGGTAATTATCGCAGAAACTTCTACAGATCAGACCTGCCGGCCACTAAGGTCCGTTCGCTGTAACTTCACTCCTCTTATAAACAAAGCGGAGCGGAGTGGAGCAAAGTGGAGCGGAGTGTATCCCTCCGCTCTGTAGTTCGTGATTGGCTACGCCCTTCGCGCCACGACCATACTCAAATGCCGGCACGTGTCACAGCCAGAACTCTCATAGCATATTATTTTCTTTAGTACTTCTTTAATAGGACCAAAATATCAACCAAAATATGCAGATATGTTGCTTAAATATCAGAGAACTTACATTTACGTGTGTTCTTGCAAGGTAGCAGTGAAATCCCGCCCGAAGCACGAATTTCAATAGAACATATAGTGACATTCTTTTAAAATTTGGCATTCCCGAATCTTCATTAACCACATCAAGAATTTTATTTTATGTTAGAAATTCGTTTCTACGAAAAACTGTGCACATGAATATGAATGGCAGATTCACAAATTCATCGCACTCGTTCTCCACCTGTTTTGCTCTACATCCCTTTTTACGTGGAGAAGTCACCTCTCCAATGACTTAATCCATAAGACAGTTCTCAATCAATTTTGACACCGACATATGCAATTCAGCAGTCATTTCTTCCACCTGCCACAAAGTTATTAACGAAGTTTTATCCGCCAATTATTCAAACACATCAATACAACCTTCTTCTCACCACTTCTGAGAGATTTTCCCTGCGAATGTTTCAAACCGGATTATTCCGGGAACTGCTTCACTTATTGTGTTCGATGTGGAAACAAAAATCAGCGCAATGAGCAAACACACATTTCACTAACCAAACAAAAATACAGCATTCTTTTAGAACTTTCTCATTCGAGAACGGAACTGTTACTGACAAAATTTTGCAGGAGCGGCGCCGACGTCCTGGCGAACGAACGTTATCTCAAAGAGGTCCGTTGGCAACTAATGGTTGGCAGTTAAGATTACGCTCGGTGTCTGATTTTACCTCATGGCAAAGGAGAAAATTATTTCAACTGTTTGTGTAGAAAGTCAGGAAATAAATCAATTTTGAAAGGGACCCAACTCCTGTAGCGCCCGACGCCCTGAAGTGTGGGAGTGTGGTGACCGTCAGCCAATGAGAACAAGCGACGACCACGTGCATATGTTTACGAGCTGAGTAAAGTTAGAGCGAACGGACTTTAGAGTTCTCCTCCACGTAGCGACTGAACTCAACCTAGCTATTGTCGAAACTCCTCGAACTAGCTACCTAGCTAGTGTCGAAAATCCTGCCTCCGTTGACACTCGAACCCTTGAACCTCCTGGGCAGAGGCACTGCAGTGACATCTGTTTCTTCGTGTTTACCTATGTCGCGTACTTTGCTCAGCATAGGAACGTGTTTACATTTTTACGTGCTAACAGCTGCGTCTGTCTGCAGTAAGATGATTTTTCGGTATCTCTTTGAGTTTTAAACACAATTTTGTCTGTAACAAATCTCTTTAAAATATTACTTGAAACTGAATTTATTAATAATAATAACAATCTATAGAGAGAAAATACTGAATGCGTTTTTCGTGACACCTCATTTTTCTGACATTTTGTAGGACTAAATGTTTGAGGATATATACATTTGGTTAAAACTAACATGTGTTCTTAAAAACTTTATATCATATTTATTAGCATAATTATTTCGTGATGTATATTTCAAAAACATTAATATTTAGAACAAATGCACTAGTTATCTTTCAAATTTGCTATCAAATATATTGATGCAATTTAATTTTGATCCTTGACTTATAGCACTTTCTTTAAATTATTCTTTTACACGCAACATACGTAGTTTGGTGTTATATTTCACACACAAAACACATTTACATACCACAAAAGTATCAAGTAACTTTCTAATTTGTTACACATCTCATTTAATCAGTTTAATATAAATATAGAAATAAATTAAATCACGAACCTACACAAAAATTTCGAAAAATGTATTACTTTTTAATGGACGAACTTCTGCAAAAGACGCGAATTTCCACGCATTTAAAACATTCCAAATTTCTCGTCCGTCGCCTGCATCTCCTTCAATTTCTGCCACAAACATTCGCATCCAGCGCTTTATCTCGGTCTCGCAAAGGCTGCGCAGCCACTCTGAATGCTTACCTCTTGTTTTCATTTCACAATAAGTTAACTTTCCTTTGTATCTGGCGGGAGGGGCGGAAGCGAAGTTGAAACCAGGCTAAAAGCAGTGCAGCGGCAGGGGAAGGGAAGGAGGCTGCCGAAAGTTTTTGTTTCAAGGGTACGTGCCTGGGAGGGAGTCGAGGGGACGAGGAAGAAGGAAGCGATGGAGGAAGAAGAAGAGAAAGATTTAGTGAAGGAAGGTAAATATTTGATACGTAGCGATTAATTGATTTCTTAATTGACGTATCTGCACACGTTAACTCCAACGGTGTTTAATGCCGATAGTGTAATTAATTTTGTTTATACCATAAATAGACAGTGATTCCTTTCTCCAGTGGTTGGTGACAGCCGAAGACGACCTACTCGTCTGCTTCCAAGCCCCTAAAAGTATCTTCTCTAGCGGGGCACTTCTGGACAAACTTTAATCTCCCGACTGATCTCCGAAATCTATGGTAGTGTAGTGCATGTGAGTGAGTGTGTAGGTAAAGATTAAAAATAGGGCAAGAAAGAGAAAGAAAATATTTGTAGCCCGTCTGTGAGGGCACTACGTCGGATTGCTCCTACTACTGATCGCAAAAATAACTCCTACAATTCTACTCCAGACGGGCTGAAATCAATGTAGCTATCTACCCAGTGACAAGAATTGGCCGTTGTCTTCATTGTCTTCATTCAAACCCTAGGACCTCCCAGACAGACCCGTTGCATAGACAGGGACAATACTTGCTCTGAGCTAAACTCATGAGCAAGGAAAGATGGAAGGAAGGCAGTTTAGTGGGAGGAACGGAAGAGATAGCGGGATTCAGGGGAAGGAAAGGAGAGTGGATTTGAGGGGAGGAGAGGGCACGGAATAAGGAAAAGTTACGCCTTACAAATGAAGGGAACTAGCGCGAGAAGGGAGGCGGATGGCGAGCGGCTCGCTCTGTAACTTTTCGGTCTTAGCCCCTTCTCTCGAGAATTTTGATGTAACGAGTAATTGCCGGAAGAGGTTTTGCGTCGCAAAGATCTTTTAATCCCTCGGTGCCGCTCCTCGCGCCCCTGGTGGCGTCTCTGAAATGTCTTCTTCATTCGAATCTCTTCCTTGCACGGCGAGTGGGCATGTGAGAACTCTTTTGTATAAAATAAACAACTGCATTTTCTTCTGTATAATATTTAACATTGGCAGCAGGTTCATAGGAATTGATAAATGCACTATTGTGTTCAGTACTTTTTTTTGGTAGTTTATTTTGTTGTCAAAATTCAGCTAATTGCAGACATACTGTATAGTTGCGAGAAGTTTTGGTTTAAGTGGGTCACAGATTGCGTGAGCTTATTAGTAAGCATGCGTACGTAGCTGTATGTGTTGTTGTATGAAGAATATTATCCAATATTGATTATTTACTCATTCTCAATGTTATCTTTTGTGTTGATTGTTATGTACATTAGAGCTCTTGGAGTTATACGGGTCTTCAGTCATACGGGTATCCAGGACTCGTATATGCGGGTATTCTAACGGGTCAAACCCACCCGCATCATACGGGTACCCGTATCATGCGGGTACCCGTATCAGACGGGTACCCGTGTAATAGGGGTCGCCCATATAATACGGGTCGCGAGTATTTTTGATAGACACGAACAGAAGATTGTAAAGTTATCTATTTATGTACGCTGAAGTTACCAGATAATAAGAGAAGTACGAAAGTAACGGAACGAAACAGTAAATCAAGAAAAGGTCTTAAGGGCGTTGTGTGTTTTTTCACTGCGCAATTATTAGATGTCGTTCGTACGATAGAAAGTTGCTTAATTTATTTAAAACATTATAATTTATATTTTAAAGCATTTACAAAATTATTATTTAAATACTTATTTAAAAAATTGAAGATATAAATTAATTTAAATGTTTATGTCTGTTTAAGCAATAAGGCAATTTATGCTTAAATTAATATTATGATTTAAGATTCCTATAATCATTGTTTATCCAATAATTTAACACGAACACCAATATTACAAATAACTGATATTTGTGAAAAAACTGCCGTAAAAACATTAAGAGTGACATGGTAGGATGGTATTTTTCCAGCACACGCTATAGGAGAAAAGGATAGGTCTTAGTCTGCCATTTATGATGGAAATACTGTTTTCTTTCCGCCATACTTCCATTTAGTTTATTGATATAAAATATCTCGATATTTAGTTAAATTTAACAAACTTTCTGTGTCTGTTATAATATGAACAATATCAGAATCCATTGTAATTGGTACCAGGAATTGTAGTATAAGTACCAGAACTTTTGAAGGTTTTTACGAGGAAACACATTTAATTGTTTGACAATGCTACATCAACTCTTCTGTCAGTTGTAGATTGTTTTCTATGACTTGAATGCTGAAGTGAAATTCAGAAAAACTTCGTGTCGCGCCTTGATCGTGTTTTTTATATCTTAAATCAAAAGTAAGATTCATACATTTACCATGATTATCGTCCGCCATTCCGTTTGTTATGACGGGAAGCAACATAGAGAGAAAAGAAGATGCGCTTTTTGTTCAAGGAGGCAAACCAGGTTCATGCAGCATGTTGCAATATTTGATCCAACCACGTTGAAAAGAACTCGCCAGAAAGACTTTTTGTTTGCAATGAGTGTAGTTCTGAGAAAGCTTATTTTAGTTCACAAACAGGCGCGGCTCGTCATTAAAGGCTGTAAGGCGGAGCCTCTCCTAGAGAAATCGCCCTCAAAAAGAAATTTAAAAACATGTTTAAAAATTATTTATTTATTAATAATGAATTTCTGAGTTGTATTATGTAACAATCATATCAAACTTTTTTCTTTGTCGGTTCGTTAACGTCCGTCCGTAACGCATTTGAAGCTGTTGACAGGGAAGAGAGAAGCGGTAGGCTCCCACTTCATTCCGCCATAAGGCCTGTGTAAAACGAGGAGGCATGACATCATGCATTCACTGCACAGGCTTACTGGCGGACGAACGGCTGCGGACAGGCAGCCTTCAGGGGTGGGAGGTCTAGGGTCTGAAGAAGGGCGTGCTCACCAAATGGCATTACTATGCAGTTCAGCGGCTAGCATTGCGCTTTAACTAGTTTTCCCGATACGCGGTAGGAGCGCTACTCCCTTAGGTCTGTATCAGATTTATTAATAGAAATACAAGACAGGCCCTGTAATGCAATGCAATGCATTTGCAGCCTTCCCCGTTTATAAAACCACGAGCCGCGACTGTTCACAAATGTCCCTGTATGTTTCAATGTGGTAAAAATGTATTGTTTGTTGAATTAATTGTTTTCTACTATTTACTTTTATTAAATGAATGTACTATAAATAACACTTCACGACTGTGATTTTGATTCGAGTGCTTATTATAAGCAAAAATTATGAGCCTGCATGTCGTCTTTATGTATCATTTCATCTATACAAGTTATAGAAACCTATAACAAATGTCTGGGAATATTAATGTAAATATTTAATTCATAATAAAACAATAAATATAACATAAACAGTTGTTAGATAAAATTTAACACGTGAGTAATGGCGTTACAAAAATATGCGTCAGTTAATGTATTATATGTAATATATGTACCAGAGAAAAATTAAATCACATACCTATAAAAATTTCTTTTATACTTCGTTTTTTCTAACGTGGCCGATGACATTAGGTCATTATTACACCTTCTGCCTTATAAAATAAATCTTTTTAACATTGGTAAGCACATTTCTGAGGCCACGAGACCCGCTGGGAATGAAGATCGCGAATTAATGAAAAAGATTCATTTTATAAAGCAGAGGGTCTAATGATTTTCTTATGTCATCAGCCACGTTAGAAAAAGCGAAGTATAACCACTCATTCTTTATTTTGTTTTAAAGGTGTCGTACACTTGAATTTTTCTAACTTTAAATTTATTTATCACAACCTTGACAGAAGTGTTGCTTTATTCGTGTTCTTGAATTAGTCTACTTAGTTTTTCACCAAGAGATAACGTTTCCAATTTACCACCTGTCATAAACATTGATTAACATAATAATATCTATAACTCGTCAAATTGAACAATTTTTAATACCGTTGTACTGAGAATCCCTTTCCGTTTCCGCTTTTTTTTCGTTCTTTCCGACCATTTTGTTCTGTAGTCCTTTCTTCCATTTCATTTTCGCCCATTTCGTCCTTTTGGTCCCTTTTGAAAAGAAACTGCGTTATTGCTTAAACATAAATAATAATTTGGAACAGACCCGCAGCCCGTATTATACGGCCGACCCGTGTTCTACGAGCGACCCGTGTGATACGGGTACCCGCATAATACGGATACTCATATCATACGGGTACCCGTATGAATGCGGGTGGGTTCGACCCGCACTTTTCTGAGACGGGCGGGCGGGTGGGTTGACGAGTCTGCGGGTATTGAGAGCTCTAATGTACATGTGTCAGTTTGGCTCATGCACTTAATCAGCATGTTGATTGATTTTTCGGATGGACAACTATGATGTTCGAAATTAATTTTCCGAACGTTGTTAATATTTACCACCACATTTTTTTATGGAAACCTATGACCTAGCTGCCTCAATTTTGATTATATGTTCTTTTATATTCTATCTTTGCTTTTGAAGAGAAAGTATTGCAATTGTGCACCAGGCGTTTTTTCACTGAAAACTCTTATTGCTTGGCGCTGGTAACGAACTACTGAATACATTTCACCGCTACTTGAAGTAAATTACTTCCTCTCACACGTTGTGGAGTCAGAATCTACGATGCTTTGAGATTCCTAGGTACTGAAAATCGATTTACGGGAGAACTCTTACTTAGTAGTCATCTGTCGATCACTAAATATGTCTGTAGTCAATACTACCACCTAATCCATGAGACTGTTTTTTTCAAAACTAACGTTTCCCAATCGATCTAGGCGAACTCGATAAGCTG
Source organism: Acheta domesticus (assembly GCA_031308135.1). Lineage (NCBI taxonomy): Eukaryota > Metazoa > Arthropoda > Insecta > Orthoptera > Gryllidae > Acheta > Acheta domesticus. Next base: position 28,557,226 of record JAHLJT010005437.1, on the reverse strand, counting down.
CGAGTTTTAAACAAATATAATTTGAATTTTCGGGGTGCTTTCCAAAACGCATCAACATTTTAGAAACTTTCTCAAAAATGACTATTTTTTCTCAAAAAGTAGTATTAAAGTTTTGTCCGTGAGAGAATAAAAATTCCTAAAATGACGAGCCTCTCATATTCGTTCAAATACCGTATTTTTTAAAAATTCAGTACATTTCAATTAAATTATGTCTAATTTTACGTAGCGTGGTTCAAATTTCCTCTCCCGCTTTACGAAGCAAATTTTACTACTACTTTTGCCAATTACCAGCGAAAGCTTGGACAATGCAAGCATACTACAAAAGTAAAAGATCAACGATCTTTCACGTGTTCTTACAACTACAATATGCAAAATAGAGATTTTTTCCTTAAGAAAACTTGTTTTTCAAAGAATAATCTTGGAATGAAAACATCTAAAACTTTCCGACAAGTTGTATAGGTTTTGTACATACGTATTTTTGAGAAGGACAGTTTTTAAAGAATTGATTTCTCAAAAGTGTTCCCAAACCTCATTTTCTCGACTCAAAATAAAACATTACCAACTTTAACATTAAACACCTACATCTATGGATAATGACAAATAAATGTTACGAAAACTCAACCTAATACTTGCTCTTTTCCGTCCAATAGACAAGCATTAACTTTCCCACAATCATCATGACTATGCCCATGAACCTAGGCACTGTTCTCTACTCATTCACGCTGCTTTGTAAAATTGTGAAATATTTATTCCCTCACTCACAGTTTCGTCCGTCGAGTACACAGCGGTTTGGACATCATTTTCCGCCAGACGCTGCGACCTCCCCGTCGCTCGGCTTCGCTCGGCTTCGCTCGGCTTCGCTCGGCTTCGCTCGGCTTCGCTCGGCTTCGCTCGGCTTCGCTCGGCTTCGCTCGGCTTCGCTCGGCTTCGCTCGGCTTCGCTCGGCTTCGCTCGGCTTCGCTCGGCTTCGCTCGGCTTCGCTCGGCTTCGCTCGGCTTCGCTCGGCTTCGCTCGGCTTCGCTCGGCTTCGCTCGGCTTCGCTCGGCTTCGCTCGGCTTCGCTCGGCTTCGCTCGGCTTCGCTCGGCTTCGCTCGGCTTCGCTCGGCTTCGCTCGGCTTCGCTCGGCTTCGCTCGGCTTCGCTCGGCTTCGCTCGGCTTCGCTCGGCTTCGCTCGGCTTCGCTCGGCTTCGTTCGGCTTCGCTCATTGCCCTCACGCGCAACAACGTGCGATCACGCTTGTGAAGGCCGCGTGATGTGGGTGAGATACTTAAATTCCGCAAATAATTCTCTCGATCATCTCTGCAAAACCGCAATGTATCCCTTTCGTTACAAGATTTATATGAAAGAATTAGCGAGCACTGAATGAATAGTTAACCTTTACCTGTATTGCGCGTGGGAGAAACAAGGTGCCAGTTAATTTCGGTCTAACAACGAATGGTTAATACTTCGACACCATTTTTAAGCGGGAATTATTGTACACATCTTGAAACGGCTGCCTGGTGCGGGCTCTCGTTACAAACTGTTTAGAGTTTAAATCCATTTCCCACGGCACGTTAATACATGCACGCTCCTGATTGG